>WHYT01016359.1:405733-438688 GCA_009806455.1 Tetrax tetrax | reverse complement strand
GGCGTGACGCCGGCGGGCGGGGGCGTGGCGAGGAGCGGTGACAGTTGCCGCCGGCCGCCTCCCCCTCTTCGCCGCGGGCTGTGGGCCGAGGAGCAGCGACGGCGGGGCGGCAGCCGGCAGGTACGGCACGGCGGGGCGGCCCGGCTCATCCCGGCTTATCCCGGTTTATCCCGGCTCACGGGATCGATTCCTGCCTCCCGCGGGCTCTCCTCGCCCCGGGTTCCGGCCCGCGGGAACAGCGGCTGTGCGGGCCAGGCCGCAGCGGGCCCGGTGGCCAAGAGAACGGGCGGGGTCGGGCCGTCCTCCCGGGGCAGGGCGGCGGGGCCGGGAGCGGTTGGCCCCCGCACCGCCCCGGGCTGTCGGGCTGTGCTGGGGAGCGGGGGACGTGACAGCCGCACCCCGGGTGTCACCTTTCCGCTCAGTGCCTGCCGTCAGCCCGGCTCCCCTCCGTCGGAACCATCTCTGCCTTTGCAGTGGGGCGCGGCGAGAGGTGCTGGGATCTCGCTGCTGGGTTTCTGCCTCTTTTTCTGGGTTTCTGCCGGCTGTTTCAGATGCGGTGCTGGTCTGAAGCGGTGGTTTGGCACGTCCAGACCGGTACCGCTCCTCCTCTTGAACGTTCACCCCTTTCCTATGCAGCTGGTTGCAGCGTGGCACGGATTCTCCTGTGCTGTATCATCACGCATCGGAGTGTTTTTCATGTATTTGGTAATATATGCCACGTAGCTTGGGGTGTATTCCAGGGTATGTCAGGCCCTGGGAACATACAGCCACTGAATTTATCTACGAGGTCTGCGGGTGCAGTGCTCTTGCCTGGAAATTCTTGCTCAACAATTGAGCAAAGCTGTTCAAGTATATTTTACAGCTGTGCTTTGAGTAGCTCTTCTATTCTGATGCAAGACCTTTTCCACTTGGTGAAATGCCCTGGCTTCTCATTTCGGTACTGCAGGGCATGATTGTATTTCTTTCTTCTCCACAGTTGCATATAAGTGTGAGTTTTTTCCATTTTTTTCCCCCTTACTACGCCTTTCGTCTTCCTGAATTTTCTGCCCATCTTTTCCTGCTGATCATCAAAACCAATTTTTTTCTTTGCCTTTTTAAACTCTATATCCATCCATAATTCTCATCTTCACTCAGCCCTACTCTGTGTAATCTCCCACGCCTCGGCTAAAATGTTGTAGCCTCAGTAGCCTAGTTTGCAGGGCATTTCCCTTCATGGAGGGGAAAGCCCTTTAAAAAAAATTCTGATTAAGATTTTCCAATGTGAAAGAAGTAAAAGAAGAACCTCAGATTGGTGGTCTGTAATTCTCCATGCAGAAGGGTAGCTCTCTGATACAGGGCGGATGAGAGTTTCATTTCTTTGCAGCTTTCACTTCAGGAATGTCTGGGAAATCTGGAAAAATACAGAATTAGCTGCTTTGCCATGGAGGTGTACCAGGGGCCAGGATGTCATAGACCAATTAAATTTTAGGAGTTAAGCAAGTTGTAATTTTGAATGGTTCAGCTGAGCTGAGATTCTGTCAGAAAATTTTCTTGCATGGAGAAGTTTCTGGCTTTTTTTTTATTTACAAAATCTTTGGATAACAGTCTTGCAAAGTATTAACACCAATGGCTAATATTTAACGGCATTGAGGATGGCTGGTAAAACGCCCAGAGCTGAGATGCTGCCGATCATCTCGTCCTGGAATGGAGACTGTTGACTCTTCCAAAAGACTTGGATGGCCTAGCTGATTTCAGTAGAGGCAAAAAGTAGTCTTCTGGCTTTGCTTAGAAGTGAGGAGCAGCCACGAGGTGTCTGAGGAGTCTGCTGAAAGAAATGCCTCTCTGTTTAAGGTGACACAGCCAGTGTGCAGACCTTTTCCAAAATAAATTTTGAGTGAGTCTGTGACTGAACATTTCTGCCTCTGCAAGCAACCTGAAACAACACCACCCTTCTGCAAACCATCCCTGCGTTCTCCTGTTGACCTTTAATAAGTATATTTTGGTTAAGTTTTACAGTATCCTTCTGTTGTTAGGTAGCGCAGCAGCGTCAGGGTCACTTAGCTCTTGGGTTTGCTGTGGAGCACGTTACAAAGGAGGCAGCGTTTGGTGACTGCGTGCTGTGAGGAGAGCTTGCTTGACCAGCTTTGAAATGCCAGTTTCCCTTCTCTGGGATGTACCTTTACCTTGACTGAGGCAAAGGCACAGGGAGGAAACGCAAGTGCGTTTGCCTCCTGAAATGCTACCCTCAGATTGTCCTCAGTTGTTAACAGTACAAGGTTGTGTATTCAGGGGAAATGGCTGAGTTTTACTGAGAAAATACAGAGTGCTATAATGATCTGACATGCTATTACATTCCACCTATTTTATGATGGTCTTAAAATGCTGCTAACAGTGACTGCTTTATCTGTAGGTAGCAACATTTTAAAATGGAGAATGCAATTTATATATAAACTCACAAATTTTGCTTCTTAAAGCTGACTGCAGTTAAAACCAATCAGTCCTTTATCACATTTGATAATATGATCAGCTAAACATTATTTGGGTCAGGTGCTTCTTTCCAGTATTATATTGCTTGCTTTCTGATTTTGTGACAAGATTTGCCTTGTAGAAATCTTTGTCAGATGAAAGGTGTTTTATAGCACAAAGAAGTTCGATAAACATAACTTTCTTACTGTAGTTTGTATTAATAAATCTAGTCACAATTTCAGGCACAAATGAAAAAGGAACATTGTTACAGAACAAATGATGTGACTAATTCATAGACTTTGTGAGTCATGCATTTTAGTTTTTGTTCCGTTGCTGTAAGTGTATGTCAAAATAGAAAAAAAATTACTTATTTGAAGTTAGTACTGCATTCATTTATACTTCCTGTGAGATTTCTTCATTGCAAAAGTGTTGAGAAACCTGTAGTCCTGGCAGTAAAAACACTTCAATCACATCATACATTTCTCTGAGGTACTCTTATTGCTAATTATTAACTTTCCTTTTTTTTTTTTCCCCTCCAGATACTTGAAGTCAATAATGTTTTCCAAGCTAACTCGCGCTCAGAGCGTTGCAGTTCTCTGTCGAGGTGTTCATGCATCGCTGAGTTCTGCTACCTCAGTCGCTACTAAAAAAACCATTCAGGGACCTCCATCCTCTGATTACATATTTGAGCGTGAGGCTAAATATGGTGCTCACAATTATCACCCACTACCTGTGGCTCTGGAAAAAGGAAAAGGTATTTTATTTACGTTTCCCTGGGTGGTATAGATGGGATGCGTGTGTGTAGATAGGATGGGATCATGGCATAGTGATTTTGGCCTAATCAATTTCTGAACCTTTGGGGTTTTTTGGGGAGATGAGGTGGGTGGGATTGAGATAATTGATGAAGTAAAAACAGCTAATTACTGGGTAGAGAACTGGATCATTATACATAAGGCTGCCTGATAACGTTATAGTCTCTCTAAAGTGGTTTATCTAAATATTATAATTCAGAATAACTCAGCAAGAACGTTTCAGGCAACTTTGTTTCTTCTCTTACCTTGTGTGGAGAGATTTAATGTTAATGTGAACATGAAAAGGTGCATTGGAACCCTATTTGAGTTCTTCTGTACTGTTCCAGTGTTATAGCTTAATTTAAATTTACTCTGGTTTTGATGTTTTAGGGGCTTTTGTGCTCTGTAGGTTAAATTCTGTGAGTTTATATTGAAATGCCAACAGCACAGTGGTACAACAGTTTTTCTTTATCAGCATGTGTTTTGACAGCTCAGAGCTGTCAGTCTCTTAAGTTTTGAGACCATTTGGATTCTGTTAGTTTCATTCTTTCTTTTATGACCTCCAATTCTTATTAATTATCTTACAAAAGCATTATTCTCTTATCTACTTTTTAGAACCCAAACCAGGGACTTGGAGAGGAAGTAATATTCTCATATTACTCACTAACTTTTGGAATGGCAGCTTTATTTGGGAAATGCTTCTTTTCTTGATTCCTCATTGGGCACATATTTGTACCCAATGGTTTGTTGTACCAATGTACCCATGGTTTGTTGCTCATGCTCTCCTTTTCAGCTGATTATTCTCTAATTAGGGGGCCTTTCAGGTGTGCCCTAAGGAACAGTGAGAATGCCATTTATATTTGACCAGGTTGTCTTGTAGCTCTTAGCTTATACCTTTTGGTATTATCTCACGTTTTCTTTTATTTTGTGTATTTACCATACCTCTGTTTTCCTAGGTGTTTATGTGTGGGATGTTGAAGGTAGAAAGTATTTTGACTTCCTGAGTGCTTACAGTGCTGTTAATCAAGGCCACTGTCACCCAAAGATTGTGAATGCTCTGAAAGCTCAGTCTGAAAAACTGACCCTTACATCGAGAGCATTCTACAATGACGTACTCGGTGAATATGAGGAGTTTGTCACCAAAATGTTCAATTACAACAAAGTTCTTCCAATGAACACAGGTAAAAAGAAAATATATATATTTGCATTTTATTTCTTGTCTGTGAGAGTCAACAGTTTTGTAACATTTGGTACTGCATCAGTGGCCTGTCTCACGTACAAGTGTGATCAAGGTGCTGCTTTGTGTTTTAGGAGTGGAAGCTGGAGAAACTGCCTGTAAACTGGCTCGGAAGTGGGCATACACTGTGAAAGGAATTCCAAAGTACAAAGCAAAAATTATTTTTGCAGGTATGTAAAGCACATGTTAGGAGTTGAAGTACCGAGGAGAGAGTTCCAAACACTCTCTTTTCTCCTATAGCTGCAGTGACTACTTTGCAGTATTCTTCATGCTTCCATTTTTTTCACCGAAGCAAGTCTGTTGAAGGTCTCTGTAACCTTTGACATGTTGATAATGTAAGCTAAGATCTCAACCTCTTAACAGGTTATGTTGCACTTGCATATCTGTAGTTGGTGTTCTGATAAAAAAACCTACTGTTGTGGTGTCGTAGTTCAGCTACAACAGTCTTTGCAGGACCTTAAGGGTCTTTAAGTGCCTCCTCCTAAATGGTGAAGTTCACTCATAACTATATTCTGTTGACAAAACACTCTGTGTATGCTTCTGGCGATTTAATTTTAACCTTAAATAGCTATGATGAATGATAAATGTTTTTTTAAATGTAATGTCCTTGAAGAAACACACATGATCTTAACAGAAGTGATTGTAAAAGCAAGAGAGATCAATATAATTCCTATGACAAATCGATTTCAGATCCTCTCCCTTGTGGAGGCGTGTGTGTCTGGAGGCAGTGAGGATACCTGTGCTTTGTCAGGAGCTGCTGCTCACGTCTGGTTTTGTAAGGGAAGTGCAACAATGGACTTAAATCCAGGAAGGAAACCGTAGTTAGTAAGATGGTTTATAGAGCTTTATGAACAGAAATTGAATCTATAAAGTGGAGACAATTTGTACTGCTTAACCTTTTTCATTGTCAGAAACAGATGAGTGGCTGCCTGAAGTCACCTGGAAGGTGCATGCAGTCCTCCATGCTCTTTTAGCCACTGCTTGGGTGTCAAAGGGCAGCATCTTTTTATTCCAAATTGGCTGATTTTTATATACTCTTCTCTTGAATTTGTTCCTGAAATTGCTGACACCTCTCTCATAGATTCCACATTTGGGTTAAACCAGCTTCCCTCTTAGGCTTTCCCTACCGGTGGTTTTCTTCTGCATTCTTAAGGTCTTCCAGAAGTGGGCATTAACCCAGTAAAGCCGTACTGTACTCTTGATGATACAACGAAGGTAAAAACAATATTGTTAAAGTAAATCTGGAGCCCTGCAACTTCCCGATGATGTACACGGTATGCTTCCTCCCTGCATCTGCCTGCTCTGCTTGGCTCTGTACAGGGAGAAGTTCCCTGCCCCTTGAGAAACTATTGTATTTTTTTCCCCTTTTTTTCTGGGGATTCTTTAAACAAATATGTTTATCCCTCCTTCTCTTCCGTTTATATTTTGTTTTGTTCTTCGGTCGATTAACTTTTAGTAAGTGCTTTCTCGAGATATGCTTTCCATTATTATAATCCCATCTCTTTAACAACAATATTTAATTATGTGCCAAGTAGTTGGAACAAAATAATAATCCTAATTATCAGAAGCCAGCATTTTGGCAGAAGAGTGCTCTCTTGGGGAGCTAGGGTCAGAACAAAAAAATGGCTTTAAACTGTCAGCGGATAAACTGCTCTGCTTCATGTAGTTCGGTCATCAGGGCTTTGTTTCAGGATAGAGAGGATTGCACCAACATAACCTTGAGGTGACAAGCATGTGACTTGGCAAAGTGTGGCAGGGATTGTTCTGCTGGGAGACATCGCTGTGGCGAACAGCGTCACGCTGTTTACGTTGGCGATTAGAAAGAAGGGGTGCCTAGAGCTGGCTGCGTCAGCAATAATCGACTTCGGGATTTCCTGCAGGCTGAGAACATCCTCTGCCCCTAGGATCTCAGTTACACGAAGAAATTGGTGGGGGAAAGGAAAGGCTTGTAATGCTGTGAAGGCGTTGAACCCTTAATCTTTCTTTGTCGTATTAAGCGCCTTATTACTGATTAGCTGGGAGTGTGTTGATTTAACTGAAATATTAAAATGAATATATCATAGTTCTGGTGATAGTTCCCAGACATTTTAACTGGTATTTCTATATGAAATTGTGCCATGTTACAATATTTTTACAAGTATGAATGGATTTTCCTGGAACTTTGAAATGCACAGAAATGTATTTTTTTCATTTAGGCTTACTGGCAGCTTTATTTTTAGGACCTAAATTCTGTGTGGTGTTTACTTTTTTCCTCTGCATTTAATGAATAATATATATGTAAAAGCTGTACATCCATGGAAATCAATTTGTATACTGCCAGGTCTTACGGTTTTCTTTCATTTTTGATATGTGCTTTTGCTATAGCAACACTGTATTTGTGGCATCAGTGTAACATGCTAACAATTAGCAGAAGGATGCTAATATTCTAATGTTAGACAACTCTTAAACTGCATTATCAAATGGAAAGTGTGATGATGTCCTATAAACTCTTCTGGCTCTTAGTCAGTTTTGTAACAATCTTTTTTTTTTTTTTTAAGCTGGCAACTTCTGGGGCAGAACCATGTCTGCTATCTCTAGTTCTACTGACCCATCCAGCTACGATGGATTTGGACCCTTTATGCCAGGTTTCGAACTGATCCCATACAATGACCTCCCAGCCCTTGAGGTATTTGACAATTTTTGTTGTCTCGTAAGAAATCACTTTACAGTGTCTCCTTGGTAAATAGCAAGGCAGGAAAATCAAACTTTATCCTTTGAAATATGTGCTTTGATGTGAAGATACATGTATATAGACATATATAATAAATATATATTTCAGAATTACGTGTAGGAAATACGTGTAAATTCTGCTTTGGTTTTGATTTTCAGTTTTGCTTTAGGATGTGAAAGGCAAACCACACGATCAGTTTTGTTTCCCATGTCACTAAGATGTTCGAGATACAAAACAAGAACAACAGATGAACCATAAGGGAGTTCAGATCAGTAGCATACATTGCAAAGTCAGGGCTTGGATTCTGAAACAAATATCTTTACCCACTTTTTCTCAGAAATGCTGTGTAACCAAATGACTAGGATTTACTGCGGTCGCAAACAAGTCTTTCCAGTTTCACAAGCATCCTTAAAACCGTGCTAGGCTGCTGTTTCACTTAAGCTACTGAACTGCTAGTGCTTCTGCATTTCCCTGGGTTTTGAGATGCATCCTGTCAAGCTGTTGGGGAAGGCTGACCTTGATCAGTCTAAAATCTCCCACCCTCATAATGTGGGCTTAGGTATTAAAGGGTAGATGGTGCTTGATGGCAGCCACAGGGTGCTGGACTTGGGACCTGGGTGGCAAGAGGGTTCCAGCCAAAGGCAGAGAAGTCCTGAAGCACTAGGAACCTTGGCCACACCACTTCGCCATCATCTGAGTACATCGTCTCCTTGAGTGACGAGCTGATTAGTCCTCTGTGCCTTTTGGGTCTGCTTAGTACAAGTGAATCGTCTGTGGAGGTTGGAGGGCTTGGGACAGAGATGCTTCCCTGGGGCTTTGAATGCTCCCTGGAGACTTGAAACTTGGATCCACGTCCATCAGACCAATAACTGACTTTGTCCTGTTTGTGGGGCAATACTGAGAAAAGCTGTAGTAAGTTCGTTCTGGGAATCATTATATCTCTTGAGGTTCGTGGACTTCTAACGCTTGTAGAACTTGATGGTGCAAGAATGTAGCTGTGGACTTTGCTTTAAGGTGACAAAACTGGTCTGGAGAGGCTCCGTACTTTTTTTGTTTGAGATGTACTGGGGAAACATTGAGCAACTGTTTGACTTGTATGGAGTGATGCAAAACTGAGTGTATATCTGAGGTAATTTATGAACTGATCCGATAATCTGTTTGTCTTCGTTTGCAATTTTTAAGATTTGTAATTTTCCAAGCAAGTGCACCAGCTGATTTTTCAAGGCAAATAGTGACACAGGCCTTTGTGTTGGAACGGAAGTGGCACTCAAGGACAACAGCCTGACGGGAACACTGTTGTCATCATTTGAGGTGGAACACCAGCGTTAAAGCTAGGTTCTGCTACATATATTCATCTCCGTGTTTTCTAAATTTGACCTGAGTAAAAGATTTTTTCTTTTTGTCTTTCCAATCCATATGTCCATTTTTACAGCGGGCCCTTCAAGATCCCAACGTCGCAGCTTTCATGGTTGAACCGATTCAGGGTGAAGCAGGTGTGGTTGTTCCTGACAAAGGTTATCTCACGGGAGTGCGGGACCTCTGCACAAAACACAATGTAAGGAATTCTCTGTAACGAGGTGGCTTAAACATTACACACTCTGTTTACATATCTTTTAGGGTCATCCTTGTATGCAAGATACAGGACTTGATATACTATTTAATGATTTCCTTTTCTTTCAGTGGAATAGAGTAGGGATACTTCTTGTATTTCCTGGCAGTACCTTACCAGGAAGTACTTCTTAGCAGTGCACACTTTTCACTGTTTCTTACTGCTGTCACTGTTTTAAGTTTCTAATGAATGTTCTTGAAACTGCATTTATTTTAAATTAATTTAACTCTTAATTTCTTTTTCACATTGTAAGTTTCTTGGGCCAAAAGCCAATTACTGCAGTGGTTCTACCATGGCTATCAAGGGACCTTGTTTCTGGAGCGTGTAAGTGCTACCAAGAGTTAGTAACAGTAATGAGTCACAGAATGAAACACTAAAGAAAACGGTCATGTGCTTATGAATGTTCTTTTAAGATCTCTGAAGAGCATAGGTCTTATAATTTTGTTCTTTTGTTCAGCATTTTCTCAGATTCTCTTTAATACCACATTCCTGACTCTTCCTCTGAATATTATGTCGTGTCTGAATTCTACTAAGAAATGTTTAGTTTTGAAAACAGAGTGTTGGATACATAACTTCTGTTTTCTGCTGGTGAAAACACACTGAATTAGACTTGCATTCAGTGTCTCTGGAAGGGTGAGAAAGATGTATTTGTTGGGTAGTGCTACTTCTCACCAGCAGGCTGCTATGCCTTCCTATTCCAGAACCAATTTGGTCAGCCTCTCCCACAGGCCCAGGCCACGTCCTTTGTGAGCGTAAGGAACACGACAAAAAAAGGTCTGCTCATTTACAGCTTTTTATTGCTTTGGTGTTTGTTGCCTGTCTGATTTAAAAAATCAGTGGTCTCTGTTCCAACAGAGTTCTGATTCTTGATTTGCAAGTGCTACCCATAAATCCTTCTATACCTTCAGAGGAAAGTATTGACATATAATTAATAAAGCTGTCTTCACTATTGCTGCAATACTTACCTCTCAGAAAAAAAATAAGAGCTACTTTACAAATAGTAGTACATGGCAATAATGCAGCTTAGGAAAACAAGACCAAAAACTTGGATTTAGGCTCTCAGGGTTACTTAGACACATAGACATCAGACTTTAAGACCTGCAGAGTTGCTAAAACGGCATCTTGCAGAAACCTCCAAAGGTCAGTGTACGACAGTGCTCTGGGAATAAACAGATGTTTTTGGAAATCTCACTCCTTGTTATATTGCAAAAAAATTTTGGTTGGAGAGTGTCCAACCCCATGTGGAGTATGTCTTAGGTAGAAAAGATTATGCTGGAGATGTCAGCAAGGGCAGAACGTTCACTTGTTAGTAGTTTCACATTTCATAGAATGTGTGTGTCTCCAGGAGATTTAGAGGAGGTGTACTTCACGCACTCCAGCTGGAAAGTCCTTCACTTACTGTGTACAACTCTGCTGTATTGTTTGAATCGAGTTAGGAGTAGGAGTGAAAGTCATTCTGTTACATGTGGGTTTTTCTTCTTTTTCTCTCTATAAAGGTTCTGTTTATTGCTGATGAGATACAGACTGGTTTAGCCAGAACAGGGAAGATGCTAGCTGTTGACCATGAAAATGTGAGACCTGATCTAATTCTTCTTGGAAAGGCCCTTTCTGGTGGATTATATCCTGTGAGTAACAAAGAAATATCTGTTTGCTGAATAATGCTTTTTACATAGTTAACGCTGAAAGTCTGCCAGTTGGAAGGCAAACAAATCTGAGGTTTATAGTGCTTGGAAATTGGTGTTTACGAGATTAACGATGATTTTTGACACAGATAGTCCAACCTGTGAGAGACACATAAAAAACAATAGAATATATAATGTTACATTTATGGTTGAAATGGTATCCTGAAATTGCTGTGTTGATAGCTCCATGTTAGGGTGGCAGGTTATTAGACACTGTCCTCTTTACCTGGTGGTTTCTAGGTGTTTTGGCTCTTGTCAATTAATTGCATAAATTTGCCATATCTCTGTTTTCATCAGTTTGATATTATCCTGTCAGGAAAATAGGTGTCCAGTGGTCAGCCTTTCATTCTGGAATTGCTGGTTAGAGGTTTATCGCAGTCTTGCTGTGATGAATTTCCAGATGACTTTTGTAAAGGGAAAAAAATATTGATGTGTGTTGAAACATACGTTATAAAGTTCTTTCTGAACAGCTGGCTTTATTTCACTTGTTTGGCCTGCCCACGTCACTGATTTTATCCTCTTTGGGTGACTTAAAATTCCTGCTGACTAGGCTGGAAGTTACAACCCGTGTTGAACTATTTTGTCCAATGTCAGCTATTTCTGAGTTGTTAAATAGCGTATTGAAGCGTAAAGTCTTGAAATAATATTCAGTTTGGAGAAATGCCCCTCAGCTGTAGTAGATGTTACACGTTACCAGTACAGCTAAGTGTATTTAAGGGATTAAGCTGTTATGAGATTCAGATACACTCTCTTCTGCACACAGCTGGGAATATAACTGTAATTTGTCACCATACGCTGAAAATTGTCCTTTCCTGAGCTGTGAGTAAAAGTTTGCTTCGGAGATATTTAAGTTTACTGTTCTAAATATATATGTAAATGAACTGGTTGACCTTCCCATTTTAGGTCTCAGCAGTACTATGTGATGATGAAGTTATGCTGACCATTAAGCCTGGAGAACATGGATCTACCTACGGAGGAAATCCATTAGCTTGCCGCATCGCAATAGCAGCGCTGGAGGTTTGTGTGATGCAACAGGGATTTGGATTCCAAAGGAAAAAGGATGTTACATTGACTTGACCTTTGCTTAAATAAATGATACAATTTGTTATGCTACAAGCAGAAATCTGGCTTTAAGTAAGAATGGAAAATTGATAGTGGTCAGCAACTTCTAAGTCTTTACTAGAAATGTGTCCTGATTTCTGTGTATTTTATGGTTTTAATGTCTTTAATAACAAAATAAAATTTATGTAGGAGAAGTTTCAAGGCACTTGTTTAAACTTAGTAAAATAGTTTCACTAATTTCACAAAGCCATTTTTAAATTTTACTTATATTACTTATGTTACTATACCATAGTGCAAAGGCTGCTGCTCTGTGAGCTTGATAATATGTATATGCTACTGGAGCTCACACAGAAGCTACTAAAATGTCTTGTCCTCCAGAGTCTGTATTTTAATTATTCTGTGACTGCATAATTGACTGTATTTGATACAAGTCACTCAGAAAGCCTCATCATTACCCACTACGTAGAGCGGGACAGATTGAGTCTTCGGAGGTTTACTGTTTACTTGTAAATAACGGCAAATGAAAAGCAGTTAATTTAGAATAAAATTTCAGAGAGATTAGTATTAAGCCTTTATTCGTTCTGCTTGCCTGTGCAGCCCTTGCAGTGACACTTTGGATGCACTTTTGGATGCTTTTCTATCTGTAATGTCATGAGTCCAGCATGGTACATAAAACGAACGCAGCGCCCTTCGGCTGACTGTAGATCTGACTTCCCTTTAGGTAATTGAAGATGAAGACTTGGCTAAAAACGCAGAAATAATGGGTAACATACTAAGAAATGAGCTCATGAAGACACCATCTGATATTGTCACTTGTGTAAGAGGCAAAGGACTATTAAATGCAATTGTCATTCGGGAAACCAAAGGTAAGGAAATACCATCAACTGCACAGTCATAGCATGAAAAAAACATTTTTAATTTAAATTGACAGTATCTTAATGGATTATGGGGGATGGCTTATAGGCATCGTGTTGAAGTTTTGATCTTGGCTGTAGTACTGTAGTACCTCCTGAAAACTTATTCAAGTGACTGTGTGCTAGTAAAAACAGCTTTTTTTCTCTTTTTTTTACTAAGCAAGTCTGAACAATTTTTAAATTATTATTATTAAAATTATTTGATGATTTGATAATGTCCAAACCTGATGGTGAATCTAGCTCCCAACAAATACCTCTTTGTCTCCTCACCTGAAGAAAGCTGGCCAGATCTGCAAAGCTACTTTCTGTCAGATTATGGAAGGATTGGCCAAGGTTGGTTGTTCCAGGATAATTGGAAGAGTAGAATGAATGCACGAGGATACAGGGAAGGAAAAAGCTAATGACTGAGAACAATTTCTAGGGATTGACACCTTGAATGAGATCAGAAAACTGCTTAGAAGCCAGAGCAGACAGTGACCACTTCATTTGTGAACACGCTTCATATTTCAGTGCCAGATGGCACACAATTTACAGTCTGGCCCCACGTACCATGTGCTGCAGTTGTGCCACTTTTTTTTTGCTGTAGTCTAAGCGTCTTCTTTTTCTTTTTCCTTTCATTGCAGACTGTGATGCCTGGAAGGTGTGTTTGCGGCTTCGTGATAACGGACTTCTTGCCAAACCTACGCACGGCGATATCATTCGGCTGGCACCACCGCTTGTGATTAAGGAGGATGAAATCAGAGAGTGCATCGAAATCATTCATAAGACCATTTTGTCTTTCTGAACATGTGGCTTTTAAAGTCTATCTGCTGACTGACCCAAGGCGGTGTGTTGAAATATGTGCGATGAAGGCCTCCTCATGAAGCAAGCATCTCTCATCCCTTCTACCAAAGAGGACTTAACTCTGAAAACATGTCTTTCAATTATAATGGCTCTGAAGAAAATAAATAATGATTTTAAAGGGCTTCCAGTCTTGGAATACTTGGAAATAAAGTTGTGAGGTTCTGTTCATCTAACCATGTACCTATTGAACAATTAAGCGAAATGTTTGAGGAGAGCTATCTGTAGAAATCTATTTAATTGTTAAAAGTCTTGTCCAAAGTTTAAAGTGTAATCTATATATATTTTAGTAAAGGTGGTCTTGCACTCTCATATGACTCTCGAAAACATCACATTTGGGATTTTTGCCCCTTGGTGAGATGTCTGTAGGGCAGAAGCACTTGTCATGGTGGATGAATTTCTGTATCTCATTTGTAGCTCAAGAAAACCTTATAATGCTGAATGTTTGACAAACTGGGTGCTATGCTGGTGAACTTGACAAGCATCAAGCTGTGTTCTGTGTGTAGAATATTTTGATTGTATGACAAGAGGTGCTGTTTTCAAGTCTGGTCTCAGTGTTTGGCTTTGCAATCTTGTAAAATAGATCTAAGCATATAGATCTGCTTTCTATAATCTGGATATTTGTATTAAAACATGCCTTGCATTAAAAATAGTGTGTGACTAAAATATACGATGTACTCAAAAAGAGCAAGCTCCACAGAAACTTGCAGTTGCATCTGTCCAGAGGCACAGCACGCGCTGCCTTTGCAGTCTATGTATTTCTCTCCATCTCTGTGGAAGCTTCTGTGCTTTTTTACAGGGTGAATACTTCTGCACTTTCGTGCCTTTGGATGCTGCCAATCTACTATTCTGGATGAAGTTGCAGAGTTGGCTGCTATTCTACCAGGTTGGTTTTTTTTTCATATTTCTTAACTGAGCTGGTTTTAGCGGAGACTAAACCCTGATTAATCGCTGTTAATGCAGCATGTTCCCTTTGCCAAGCCCAGGGGTTAAATGCAGTCACATGTTGGTAATTGGAAGTGGTAAATAATCCCCTGGTATTTTAAAGGCAACTGAAGTTTATGGAAGTGAACCAATCTGCTGGGTAGGGTCACAGAACCGTTTCTCTTACCCGGGTTTGGGTGGGTAGTCATCTGCTGTGGATGAAGTAAGTCTGATCTCGGTTTGGAAAGGGCCCATTGTTGCAAGGGGTCATGTGTCACTGTGACTGTTAGTCCTAGGAATAAGAAAAAAAAAAAACAAACGCAGAAAGGTGTTGCCCAGGAAGTTGGGCATTTCTGAAAGCTGTGCTTGTGTAAGCTAATTGGAAAGGAGTGAAGTAACTGAAAGAAACCGTAATGTAAACTGCGTTTACTGGAGTCCTTTCAGAGACCAAAAGGTAAACCCCCAAAATCCTTAGCAGCTCCTCTTTCAGTCATTGCTCCTTCTCTGGTCAAAATTCTGTTTCTTTCCTGACGGGTAATGTTTTCTAGAGTGCCTGCTGTGCTGTAGTTTGTGCCCAAGTGTTGTGGTTTGGGTTCTCCCGCGGTAGTTACGATATTTTTATCCCTCAGCCTGTGCTCCCAGACTCCCTTTTGTGCAAACTGTTTCAAAGAACAGCTTTGAAGCGGTTTCCCCCCATTTTTAATTTAAATAAGAAGCAAGAATTACATGCATGTAAAATTCTGTGCTCTGGTCTACTGCATTTCATCCTCTATTACTGAGAATATTTCTCTGGCTTTCGGTGATCAATTTGAGTTCTGATCTTGTCCAACCTACTCTCTGGTTGCAGATCTGCTAGGCCAAGACTGCTCAGAACTTGAGAAATTTTTCTCTTTCTACAGCAGAGCATTGCTGACTGAATTCTGGGCTTTTTATTCATCCTGTGGTTGCTCCATGAACCCAGTTCCCTTGACAAGCTTATGAAAATCGAGTCAAAAATTGTCATCCTAAATTGCCCTGATTTAATGACGGAGTAATTTATGAGTCTTCTGTTTTAACTTGAAAGTTTTCAGAGTTGCTCTCAGCTCTTCTGTCTTTTCAGTAACACCGCTTAAACCTCTCAAACTCAGATATAGCTGCTCATATAACTAATGTGCTGGTAAAACTGTCTCTGAGATTTTAATTAGCCTCAGAAATTTTATTCAGGGCTTTTATTAGCAAAAATTATAGACAACTAAACTTAGTGCCAGAAATTCAGAGCTTGTGGGTTTGTACTTGTTCCACTTACTGCTCAACCTTACATAGCTCTGCCAAATGCTGGTCCTGAGCAAAGTTTAATTTGAAGGAGGCCAAACTGAAAACAATTTACAAAACAGTGTAATGTATACACTGAAACATGCAAAGAAAATAAGATATTTCATAAAATACTACGAGTTTGGTTTTTGCATCATAGCTTTATTGAAGGTGAAGAAGTGAGACAAGCCAGGTCAGAGAAGGCCCTTTCGGTACCTTCCCAGTGTTTCTGAAGTGCTTTTCTTACGTTGTACTCCTTAGAGATGAGAGTGTGGAAATGGTGATGCTCTTTGCTGGTGTAATTGAAATTTATTTTTAAAATGGTACTTGAAAGAGATCAGTATTGCCCACCCAGAGGGTTTAGGTTTCTTTAACAAGAGCTATAAGGCAATAAAATTTTCTAAATGTAGACGTATGTACGTACAAAACGTTGCTTTTAGCATTTGGCTGAAAAGGCTTCATCTGTCCCCGTTATATTGCCTCTGCAAACACAGGGAGGTAACCGAAGCGCTCGAGAGCCAAACCGGCGTTCCCCAGCACGCGGGGCAGCCCTCGGCCTCACTGGAGGCTTTGTTTGCAGAAATAATGCCCAATTGTGCCCCTGCGCTTTGGCAAGAGAAGGGCGTGTGTTTTTTTGGCACGGAATCATGGAATACATATGCTGGCATTAAAAAAAAAAAGATATTACTCTGTTTATGGATAAACATAAATCAAAATTTAAAGACAACATGGTGAACACTGGGGAGATAGGAAAACATACGATGTAGGTTTTTCCTTTTTCTTTTCCTGCTGGCAATCTTGGGTACTCTGCTTATGACATTGTCCTTTGTCTGGGCTTCTTTTCAGCTGCAAACCCATGTATTTATGTCATGAGGCATGATTTCTGAAGTTAAAAATGACCAAAATAGATTCCTTGCTTAATAGGACCCAAATGCTTATCGGTCACGACCTGGTAAAGAGCTGCCTCCACATCTTGAACCTGTTAGAAGTTTCCATGATGAAGCAACCTCTGTTTCATTTGTCTTTTAGTAGCAATGTCAGTAGATTCGTTAAGTAGAAAAAACAGGCCTTAGTTGTGTGTGTCCGGTTTTTTTTTTCCCCTTGCCCTCCTCCCCAAGCTGTGGCTGCGTCTTCTTCTGTCTCCTCTTTTCCATCCTTCTGGCAGCAGATGGAGCCAGAAGCTCAGCTTTAAGCTAAGAGTTTACTGCTGCTTGTAGGAGATTTTGGAGTTTGTGACTCCTGGGCGCTTGCTTTTGGTCTTTATGAATACAAAAATGTGACACAAACTTCAGTCTCACCTCTGGGCGCTATCTTATTGTGCACCCTTGTAGCTCATCTTGTACGAAGGGGATTGTCAAAAGCATTCCCGTAGCCGTAACGTGGCAAACGCCCCTAATTCCTCACTGTCGGCGTGTGACTGATAGGGATGTAGGGACAGCTGAGAAGGAAAAAAAAGAGGCTTTCCTTCTCACAGCACTGAAGTAGAGCAAATCAGAAGGTGGAGGTTTGAGACAAAATTTTAAATATTTAAACTGAGGAACAGCCCTGGCAGAAACCTCGCAGAGCGGCTGTGTGACCACCGCGTGGAAGGGGTCCTGGCACCTGGACCACGAATACGCCTTCATCTGTGAAACAGTGCGGGAGCTGGAGGGGGTTCTCAGCCCCGTGCAGATTGCTCACAGGGCCAGCGAAGAGATGACTTGGGCCACTGGTTAAAATGCTCCTTTATTTTTTTTTTTTTTCTTTCCAATGCAAGTTAATGTGCTTTTGTTTTTCACCCTTGAGGCGGCTTGTTTTCACCCCGCAGCCCAGCGTGCTGAATGCGAAGGTGGCAGAGATAAGAGGTGACTACAAGGAATCCTGTTTCGTGGTTGTTTCTCTCCTCGACGCTCTCTGTTCATCTCCTTAGGCTTGTTTGGAGAAATCCGAGCAGAGGCTGTGCTGTCTGGAAAATCCCCAGGCTGTTATCGGCCCTGGTCCAAATAAATAAGGGTAGAAAGAACTCCTACTCATTCCTGTATAAAATCCTATTAGCTGTGATTTAGGCTGCGTAGAAAGCCCCTCCAGAGTATTGACCCTTTGCACAACACATAAACCAAACAAAAGCCTGGACCTTGGATGAACTCCCAGCCCTTCCCCGGGGTCTGACACATGGGAGACCTAATCCTCAAGCTAACACAGCCATTTGGAATAGCTGCGAAATGAGAAAGGGGAAAAGCTGACTCAATTATACACCTCAACTTGAAATAACAGAAGGAACCGTACGTAAGAGGGGGTCGCGTACCCCCAAGCACTCGATTCCCTCTCTGCCCTAGTTGTTTCCAGCAGGCACTAGGGCTGCCCTGTCTTAGGGACAGTTTTAGGGGAGAAATAAAACAACCTCAACAAGGATGCTATGGGAGTTTCCTCAACTTTCCGAAATCGGCCTGAGACCATCGCGTGAGAAGGGGCCCAGGAGTGCTTCCAACTGCACCTACGGGTCTCCTTGTTGTGGCAAGAGCGTTTATTGTCCAGTATTCATCTACAGTTTTTCATCTTTTAGCCTTGACAACAATCACACATCATTAAATATGAATTATTTGGTATTTTGGAAGTGTTTTTGAATAATGTGTGAGTGGCAGAGCTTCTCCAAAAAGGACCTTCATTCATTTCCACTGTGATGGAGGCAGCACAGCTGAGGAAATCCCAAAGCATACAAAAGCTTTGGTTATCATCCTGTCCTCCAGCAAACCGCACCTTCTGCCACCAGCTCCTACCTCCTCTGGTGATAGAAGCTCCTCTTTTGAACAACAAAGGGTGAGTCCTGCAGGCTCTGTCATCACAGGTAGGAGCAGCAAGAAGGTATTCCCATGACGTGCCGTATGGATGTGGGAAAACACCTCCACCTTTCCATACTGCTGCCACATGTGACTGACTGCAGACTCCCGAGACATCAGTGGGCATCTCTGAAGGTGCCCTGTGCCTGACGTAGCAGGATGGGGATGTCTCCTCTGGCATCGAAGCAAAACCTTCATGTGAGTAACCCCCATGTGAGGGATGCTGATACATGTGCAGGATTGCAAACTTGCACTGTACAAAGCAGACTATTATAAAGGCAGAAAAAAAAAAAAAAAAAAGGACAGGGAAAGCGATGCTGTTGTATGGCACGCCGCCTCGTGTCCCTGCTGACTGTCCCTGGGGAAGGCTCTGCGTGCGTGTGGACCAGAGCCACGTAACCAGGACATTTTGAGTTGTCTAGACTGCCCTAAATGTCAGGCGGCTGGAGTACAAACACGGAGCCGTGGCCTTGCTGATAGATTCCCTGATCTCCGCGTTTCTCATCTGCAGGAACAGTCCCTTCACGTCAAGGTTAAAGGCGGCGTGAGAAAGGGACGGGTGTTTGCATGCGGTACGGGCTCTGAGCAAAAGAGCTCGGGGTGGAGCTCCCAGCTCTGGAGTTAACCTTCAAGAGCGCAAAAATGAAAACAAGATTAAAGCCACATCGGGCAGGCATTCCTGCGCAGCCTCTGCGCTTGTAGCGGCCGACACCAGCATTGTTAAAGAGATTAGGTGGGTGCCGAGTGGCCTCTCCAACCGGAGCTGCTCCTTGCTGGCAAGAAGAGCTAATGAAATAATGTAATTTTGAAAGTCCCTGCTCTTTGTGGGGATGGACTGGGATCATATAACTGGGCTTTCTAAGCTCTGATACCCCTGCTTATGTCCACAGGCGTGAGGTGCAGGGATGCACAGCTCGTCATTAGGAAACCTGGATGAACTTCATCCCTGGGAGGGAGGGCCCCCTGAGCACCCATGGGTGCTTTTGGCTTTGTGGGTGCTTTTATTTTGTGGGCGAGGAATCCAGTTGTCAGATTTTTCCAGGAGAGTCACAAAGCATCCCTGATGGTCCTGCAAAGCGACACTCGCTGTGGTCCAGACCCTTCATGGCGAGGGGGGGGACACCGTGGCCGTGGTGGGGCTGGGGAGCGTGGGGTGCTCCGAGACCGATGGGGATGGCTTTATCCAAGCTGAAAGTCAGCAGTTTGCCATTCACATGATGTGAGTTTGAGCAGGAACATTTTGATTTAATCTGCCACACTATTCTTCCGCAGTCTAGCTAAACCAGTAACAAGTAAATTAAACCCAAAAAGAAGAGCTGGCAACCATGGTGGTGCCCGGGACCTGCTTCCCCATGCGGCACGGCTTTCCTGTCTCGTTATGGCTGGACCGACTGTGCCCGTGCGATCACGCTGGAGTTTCTCTGTGACTAGAGGCACCCAGATCTCAATTCAGAAATGAAGGTAAAATTACTGAGCAGAGGGAGAATGAGGTCTGGGGTGAAAACCAGCCCTTTCAGAGAAGGACTGGTGCCCGCCTTGCCTCTTGAGAAAGTCTTGAGGGTCTCTTCTCTTGGCAGAGCTGAAATTTTCTGTCTTTGGAGAATGTGCTTTCACAATTTAAGAGAAACTTAGAATCTTATCAATGTTTATCTAAAGAAAAAAAAAATAATGAGGATGTGGAAATGTGAAATAGCTTGGTGGGAGGAAGCACAGCTAGCTGAGGTTGCACAAGAGCGATGAAGCAGCTTGTAAGAGCAGAAACAGAGTGCTGGCAGTGGCACCAGGTCACAGGGCTCCTTTCAGCCATGCTTCCCAGGCTGGTGCTTTCTCCCCAAATCTGGGAAGCCTCCAAAAAATTCTCCTCCTTTGCCCAAGGGGCTCTGGGCCATCATCTCCCACCTCGATTCCTTGCTTTTATCACCCAGGCCTTGGAGAACACTTTGTTCTCCTCTTAAAGATTTAGCACATGCCCCCTCGCTCTTCGCTTGAGGCCAAACAATCCAGATGCTCGGCCGTTCCCGTCAATGTTGTGTCTTCAGGCCCGCTCGGCGCTGCTGTTGCTCGCTGTGGTGCTCGCTCCCCTTGCTGTGCTCCCAAAACCGGCTGCAGCCTTCAAATTTAGGTTTTCCAGGGCTTATCCGGAGCAGCAGCATACCTTCAAGAAGGCTGTTCTCCTTATTTTGACATCTAAGCAGGATATTTGCATTCTTTTTTTAACATATTTTTTTACAACAGCACGACTCACATCTTGCTGGTAACCTCTGACAAGCGCATGTGGCTGGTTTCCCATCGTCTGTCAATGCCATTGGTTATTCCTCCCCAGGTCTCACCCTCCGCACTTGTCCCTGCTGCTGCCCCTTTCTCCAGTTTCTCAAGATCTTGCTGAATTTTATCCCTGACAGCCTTCTGCCTGCTGCCCTGCCCAGCTCTGCCCGGCCTAGCCTGCTCTGGGGGGCCGTGACAGCACCGACTCAAACCAGGCCCAGGACAGACCCTTGCTAACTGCTTCCCAGGGAGCCCTTGGTAGCTCCAAGAGATTTATTTCCACGTGATCCTACCACAGTTTCGTACAGATCTCATTCCCAGAGAATAAGAGCAAGCAGCAAGAACCTTCCCAATGTGAGGATACAGGATGACTGCTGCTTTTCCCTCGTTCACAAATACTCTCGATCTGTTACAGAAAGGACTAAAATTGATTTCCATGGTATTTTCCTGATAAATACATCATGCCTGCTAATCATATCCTTGTGTGAGCGGGTGAGTTTTGTCAGAGTATCCCATGCAGGGGTGGGGTGTGAAATGTCCCGGTGGATTTGAATAGGCAATTAAAAAAACAAAATAGCAAAGCAGACAAACACTTGACCATTAAGTTTGGCCCATCTGGTGGCTGGGAAGCTTTGAAATTCAGGAGGTAGATTAGTCACTGAGAAAGAATGAAGACTGTTAATAGAAGATGATCCCTCGTTACCAAGCTCCAAGCAGATATTTAATATTAAGAACACATCAAACCAACGTGGGTAACCCCCGGCCCATGGGCTTGCATCCCCCACGCTCCGTAGCACAAGTGAAGGTTTATTTATCAAGGCTGGAGAGAAAGGCTCAAAAGAAAATATATTATTCAACATAAAACACAGTCTGGGCTAGATTCACCACTTTCCTACATGTTCTTTGAGGCTTAGTGTGTGATGTGTAATTTTTTTTCGGTATGATAACTTAACCCTCTGCTAGCCATCACAGCACTCTGAAGCAGTCTCTTGTCCTCACAAACCAGAGACCTGGGCCTGTCCCTCATCTGAAATGCCCGTGTCATTGGTGGAGCATACTCAGCAGCTGACTATAGCCGCTATTTGCAGCACCCCCTGCTCCATGACCGCCTCTCCCCACTTCACACCTTCTTAACAGGGTGCTATTTCAGGAGCAGCCGCTTTGTCTCTCCTACACTACGAGCCTTTAATCTCTGGTTGGGGTTCATAGCCCTGTTCGTGGAAAGACGTCTCTGCTTGTCTGACTGCTCCAGCCTCCCAAAGCCTCCTCTGGATGGACATCACTGGAGGTCTTTTGGGATGTGTTACTGCAAAGGTGGCTAAAGCATGAACTCAGTGTTGTCCTGAGTAGTTTGAGGTCAACCCCATCCCCTGAACGCAGCATGTTCCAGCTGCTCCGAGCCCTGAACCAAGGGGTCCCCACCACCACCTCTGGCAGGACGAAGGTTGCTTATTTGTAAACACCACTCTAATAAACACGTGCTGCTGCCACCAACCCCTCTTCCCGGAAGGGTTTCTGGCTTGTGGCAGGAGACAGTGTATCCACAGACATTCATCAAACTTTTCCAGATCCGTCTTTGATCATCCATCTACTGAAGGCGGCAGCTGCCTTCCCTTTTTGGGGAGCTGGGATGTGCCGGGGAAGCTGCAGCCACATCCCTGGATGGCACCTATGCCCTGTCCAAAGTTTTTATTCTAAGTAAAACATGAGATTTACCCATGCAAAGGGGTAATACTATTAAATGCACCTCTGACACAAGAGAAATACGCATAGAAACCCAGGACAAGAGGAAGGGCCCTCAAGTTGTGCCATGGGAGGTTTGGATTGGATAGTAGGAAACACTTCTTGACTGAAAGAGTGGTCAGGCACTGGAACAGGCTGCCCAGGAAAGAGGTGGAGTCACCATCCCTGGAGTGTTCAAAGAATATGTAGATGTGGCACTCCAGGACATGGTTTAGTAGGCATGGTGGTGTTGGGTTGACAGTTGTACTTGATGATCTTGGAGGTCTCTTCCAACCTTAAGATTCTATGATTCTATGATTTTTTTCCCCCCTCCCTACCCCACTGTGAAAGCTCCCTTTCATGTAGAACTAGGAAGATTCAAACCTTGGGTTTTTTTTGCAATACCCGTACCATGAGGATAAGCCTCCTTTCTTTGCTGTATAATCTCATTTTTTCCTCAAAGCCCAAGGTTTACTGGTTCTGACCTATTTACTGGTCTGCTGAAAGAAGGGGTTGCCCATGCGGAGAAGTTGATTGATGTCCCACTTTGCGACCATGCCTTCACAGCTCCGCCAGCGCGCACCCGGGTTTGGATGCAACTAGCATTTTTCTAGCTCAAACTTATAAAAAATGTGTTTTGAGTATGTCTGGCACAGTTTTATGACTGGAAAAGAGAAATACTGAGGGCTAACAAGCAGTTGGCAGGGATTGTTTTAAAATCTGCATTCCTTAGAGAGCCCATCATCAGCACAGACGATGTAATGGGCATGATTAAATAGTTAAGTCATATGTAAAAGCAATGGGAACAGTGATCTTTCCCGCTGTGTCCAATTACATCATTCTTCCCAATGAGATGCAGTGCGATTCCCAGTATTTTCCTTTAGGAAATACAGATCAGAAATGAACGCGATGTACATTTTGCTGTGTGGCAAATGGCAACGGCAAATTTTGGAAGGAGATTTGAAAATTTGGAGTAGATGTTCTGCTGTTGACTTGGGTTATTCTTTCTCCAGTGGGAAAGTGGACTTTCCCAGGATGTTTTTTTTTTTCCCTGTGACTCTTCCTGTGCCTTATTCATTATGTTCTTTAAGCCTCACTTGAATGAAAATTTCATTCATTATAACTTCGTCACCTTTAATTTCTAAAAGGTCTGTCTAATTGTACCCATAAATACCTCAGGAGAGGAATTGTAATCAAACATCATTCATTTACGTTCGCAGATATTGAAAGCTGCTCTCTGAAACAATGACTCATTTCATTCCACACGCCAAAACACATGCCTCGCATTTTTGATACCTGAAGTATTTTTTTTTAACTTGTACGAGCTTGGCTTCATCAGATAATGTTCATGTTCAACAACTGTGTTTAGATCACATAAATCAGTGCACACGCTGCCTTGATTAGGGAACAAGTGGTCCGCAGGGCTTCCAGCTCCTTTATTTCCCTCACTGTTTCCATTTCTGCATGGGAATACAAGCTGTCCTCGCTGACAGCCCGCTCCTCCGTCCTTATTCACCCATCTCCTTACTTATTATGTTACCTGCAGGACATCTCAGCCATCCTTGAGGACACCTGGGAGGCTTTGGGTGTGTTTCCTATGCCTAGGCGTCTTCCAGGGATTTGCTTTTAAAGATGAATTGAAGGCAGATTTTGGTCCGGACATGGCAGAGCCGGTGCAGTTCCGCCTGGGAAACCCCAAAATACCAAGTCAGCGTGCCTGCTGTTGCGTTTCCTACCTTCAGACCCAGCAGTGCTGGGTTTTCTCAGCAGAATGCCATTCCAACTTGGCCATTCCACTCGGCAACTTTCCTTCCAAATTCATGGAAGTCATGGGGTGAAGGAATATTCCAGGCTTGTTCATTAAGTTAGAAACTTAATCTGTTCGATGATGCCTGATGACATTTAATTAAGCAATAAACTGCTGTACTCGGTTTTGCTAAGCCAAACGGAGGAAATAAGAAGCGGTCCATTAGACTGACTTATCCTAGTGCCTGATACTCTCCCAGACTCAAAGTTCTGTTCTTTTAAATCAAATTTATTCCAAATATAACTAAAATTATTGACCCTGTGGAAAGTTTAAGGCTAAAGGTTTTGAAATATTTTTTTTTCTTGAGCGTAGGAGAAATGTGGCCTTTAATGAGACATAAAAACCAACAGATTTTCTTTTTTTTTTTTCTGAGCTGGAGGTGTGTGAATCACAGTGTCAGGACAGGATGGCAAGTGGGTTTCTATGGTTTTTGGGGCTGTATAGAAAAGTCTGCTTTTTGCCCAGATTTGTCTTGCCCCAGCTGGTTTGTATCAGCTCCAGTGATTTGCAAAGACTGTTTATTTCTACTTTTTGTAAAACATTTTTCCTCAAGCAAATCACCCCTCCAAAGGACCCTTTCCTGGATATGTACAGATTACTCAGCCCAGCATCCTCTCGGGGCGGGTATGAGCTGTGACTGCACCCTGTGTTACGGTTTCCCTGGTGTCCCAGCTCTCCCGTGTGCTGGTTTCTCTTGCTGGGTGAGCCCTTCTGATGCAAATTAATTATCTTGAGCAGTGTGTGTTACAAAAATAATGAAAGGAGCAGCAAAATCAAAGACTACCTGATGCTGCGTACTGCTCTTCCTAGATATCCTGACGTATTTTTTTTCCGTATTCCTCTCCCCGCAAATGCTTGACAGCTTCCCATTCCCCATTGAGAGAGTTTTGCTGCCCAGTTGGTTCCCCCATCCCCAGCTTGCAGGGGACTACTGAGGTGTGGGTGGCATCCATGGGGTCACTGCAGTTGTGGGACCACCGCTACCCTCGGCCTCCAACTAGCCCAAGCCTTTGCGGTGACAGCAACGGTGAGCGGCCTCACTGCTGGCTTGCTCATGGTGTAAAACATAAGGACGTGGACCAGTTGGAGAGGGTCCAGAGGAGGCCACGAAGACGATCAGAGGGCTGGAGCAGCTCTGCTGTGAGGCCAGGCTGAGAGAGCTGGGGCTGTTCAGCCTGGAGAAGAGGAGCCTCCGGGGAGACCTTAGAGCAACTAGTACCTCAAGGGGGCTGCAGGAAAGATGGGGAGAAACTCTTCAGCAGGGCCTGTTGTGACAGGACAAAGGGAAATGGTTCAAAACAGAGGGATGTAGATTCAGATTAGATATTAGGAAAAAAATTTTTACACTGAGGGTGGTGGAACACTGGCCCAGGTTGCCCAGAGAGGCGGTGGATGCCCCATCCCTGGAAACGTTCAAGCCCAGGTTGGACGGGGCTCTGAGCAACCTGATCTGGTTGGAGATGTCCCTGCTCCTTGCAGGGGGGTTGGACTGAGTGGCCTTTAATGGTCCCTTCCAACCCAAACCATGCTATGATCCTATGATAAAACTGTCTTTTTAAACTTCAGTCTTTAAAATGTCACCAGCTGTAGCATTCTTCCTCACGCACTGAGCACCTGGCAGAGGTACTGGTGATGATAAGCATCATACATATTTCAACAAATCCTAGAGGAAGCCTGGAAAACTACTGACAACCAGCTCAGCGAGCTGGCACAAGTCAACCTCTTACAAATGGCTGGCACCATGGTGTTGTCAGGGTTTGGTATGTCCTGTTTTCCCTGCCTACACTTGTATAATCTGGAAGGAAGCTTTTGTAAAAGGACCTGTTATGGGTATTGACCTATTGTGCCCCACAGTCTCCTCAGCACTCTCCCACAAACCTAACCCGTGAGTTTCTCTTAAGAAAGAACTTCCCTGCTGAAGTTGCCTTGGCCAAAATCATGTTCCATCCTCCCTTCCAGTGAGACCAGTTGGACTATCCCAGCAGCCCTGGCCCCAGCTAACCAGCCATGCCCCTCCCTACCATTAAATTAGCATACATAACTCAATAAATGGCACACGTTCATAACATTCCTGATGAACGCCCGGGCTTGCAGGTTTTGATTCAAACAGCTTCACAGCCGTGCAACCACTTTCTCATGAGGTGCCTGGGAGCGGTGGGTATTTACAGTCCTAGAGGGCAAATAAGAGGAGATTGATGAGTTCATCTCAACCCTGCCTATGCCAAGACAGGGAGCAAATTATAGTGAAGCAACAGTGAAGCAAGCTGAAGATGATGTGTTCAGTGATAAATCAATTGCAATTTAAAGTTAGTTGGTTCTCCTTTACAAATCCCAAAGAAAGCAAGAGGCACTACATAAAGCAGATGGTATCTTGTCAGTCAGGGAAATGGGATGAACAAAGCTTGCAGGGATTCAAACCCGTGTGAAGGAAAACCTCTGCTACGGGGTGGAGACGAATAATGGGTACCGAGACAATCATTAAAAACTGGCCATCCTTTTATTGCCTGTTATGTCTGCATCTTTGTCTCTAGGGACCTGAGCTTCTCCCAAGCATTTTAAGAGTTATGTGTAACTCAATCCAGTTGCAGTTTTCAGACCGTGAATGGTCTAGGAAAGTCCACTACCAAATAACAGCAGATGGGGATGGGGTTATCATTACTAGAGCTGCACTGCAGAGCTGCCTTCTTTCTCCTATGAGAAGGGTCAAATGAACACGGAAGAACATCCCTGAAGGAAGTTGTGCAGTGAAGATCTGAGTATCCTCCGCAACAGAAGCTTTGCAGTTACTTTCCATTTCGCAGCTGCAGGGCACGAGGGGCACGCAGGGTGAGATGGCCAATGCTGGGAAGGTTTCAGGGCTGTATCTTCACCCTGAAGCTGGCTGTCCATTAAACCATCTCTGTGGTGCAGCAGTCCATCATGGGAGTAGCAGGGTGGCCTCATAAACACTTTTTAAGATGTGGGGATGCAGTCTCCAGACTGAAAAACACGCAGTCACAGCAAGGGTCAGTTCTTCCTTTCCCTTCCCCCTTAAAACCCTTGCTTGTTGATGATGGCCTCGACAGCTGGCAGGAAGATGAAGGTAACTGTGCCAAGCTGTCACCCTGAGGCCACCAGCTGGAGAACCTGGACTATTGCACATCCAGCGAAGCGGTCAGTTGATGCTGCTCACACTCATGCTCCCATTGAGAAGCTCAGACTCTCTTGGTGGGACACAAAAACACTGGTATTAGGAAAAGCTCCTTTTTATCCATCAGGCAATCCAAGATAAGTTTTTTTTTTTTATAAGGCTAGCTGAACGGAGTCTGAAAACCAAGTGTTTTACTCCTTCCTGCTCTTATTTTCCTGTCTTGTCTCCGTCTCTCTGCTTGAGGCTTGCTGCTCTATTTCCCCCCACTCCTAAGCCTTTATTACCCTTATTCACTTTAATTAAGTTTTCCCTCAGATTCAGAAGCTTAATAAGGTTTAAAGAAAGGAAGTGAGCTTGCCCAGCAGGCTGGCTTTCCCCAGCTTAGCATTTCACGGTCACGGTTACCGTTCGGCGTCTCCTGGTCTGAGCCCAGAGCTCCTTCTGCTCTCAGGGTGTTGAGGTGGACAGGAGCTGGGGGGCTGCAGTGGGCTGGCAAGGGGATGCTTTGCTTCCAGAATCATTGGTACTGACCAGCTGTGGGGTACAACCGAGTGGGACGACCACCACACGTTTTTTGAAGGGTAAACTGTCCTGTTGCCATAGTTCTGACAAAGGTGGCTCCTGCCAGGTGGGTGCAAGGGACACCCACACATGGGTCCCTTCAAATGAACAACCTTCCTGGCTCCGCTTCCCCACGGTGACATTGAGCCACAGGGAACAGGCTGGAAGTGGATGATGCCATGGTCACCTCCACTTCCAGGGCTGGATGCCCCAGTGACAGCCTCCCTGCTTGCTGCTCAGCATGGTTTCTGTGTTGGACACCAAAGAATCACAGAATGGTTTGGGTTGGAAGGGACCTTTAAGGGCCATCCAGTCCAACCCCCTGCAAGGAGCAGGGACATCTCCAACCAGATCAGGTTGCTCAGAGCCTCATCCAACCTGGCCTTGGATGTTTCCAGGGATGGGGCATCCACCGCCTATCTGGGCAACCTGGGCCAGTGCTCCACCACCTCAGTGTAAAAATTATTTTCCTTATATCCAGTCTGAATCTGCTTCCTCTATTTTAAAACCATTACCCCTAGTCCTGTCACAACAGGCCCTGCTGAAGGGTTTCTCCCCATTTTCCCTGTAGGCCCCCTTTAGGCACTGGAAGACTGCTATGACGTCTCCCCGGAGCCTCCTCTTCTCCAGGCTGAACAGCCCCAACTCTCTCAGCCTGTCCTCACAGGAGAGGTGCTCCAGCCCTCTGATCATCTTGGTGGCCTCCTCTGCACTTGCTCAAACTCATCCATGTCCTTCTTGGAGAATCAATCCCCATCTGAATTCCTACAGTTAGCAGATGTCCAGGCTGCTCTTTTAAAGAGGAGAACACTTTAAAACTCGAGTGGTGGTGATTCACCATACAGCTCTCCAGTGCTGGCATTAAGCTTCTTTTGCTAGGTGCTTTGCAAATGCAGCTCCTTGTTTATCCTGCGATCACACACCGTTACTACCCAAACAACCCTCGGTCATCTACATCATCTCTGCATCTCATGACACAATTTAGCACCTTGCTAGATTTAAATACGCATTCCGGAGCTTGTTACAGTTCAACCAACAATGAATACAAAGTCAAATACTCATCAATCTGGTATTGCTGGCAGTAATTTTCCATGCTCCTATAACTAGACAGGTCCTAACCAAACTGTGTGGAGGAGTCTGGCTAGGTCTGGAAATAACAGGTTTATCCTCTAGATACCCTTCTACTGTTACTGTTCGAAATGGGCACTGAGTATTTTTGCTGTTTACAGCAATTATTTATGCTTATTGCATGCCTAGATTTCCTCCATGCTAGCTTACCTCCTGCTCAGCGTTTCCCCTCTGCGTTGCCTTTGTTAGTAACCTGACTTCAGAATAAGTTTCTGGAGAAGCTGTAGAAGTTTGAGTGTAACCAGCTGGAAGTTGCCTAATGACATCTCACTGCGAATATTTGGCGTTTAGGTGGTGGTGTGCTCTGAACCTCCCAGCAGAAAGATGCTGCTGCTTCTTTTTTTCTACCACTCTTGTGGTCTGTGATCCTCAGCTGGAGGAAACTGCTTGAAGATCCATATCAAACCAAAGTTAGTAGACACTTGGACCCCAGAGCCTGTCCGAAAGCCAGGAGATGGACTGGAGAGTTTGGAAAGAGCAAGCAAGCTGGCCCAAGGTAACCAGAACCACTGATGCATCCAGGCGACGTTAATGTATGTGATAGACCCAGAGGACCAGTACCACTTTCTGTGATCTTGGCAGTTACCCACAAGTCATATTTTCCATGCTTAAGAACCGTTTTTGAAATGCCACTCGTGTCCTGGACTCAACAGCTACTCTTGCCTCTCATGTATTTTTCTTCCTAGGTATTTATCTTTGTTATCACAAGGAGAAACTCCTTCCTCAATGAGGTCTCATTTCCCCTGTGCTCCCTCTCTTAGCCCACATGAGGACCTAAGACAGCAATATTTGTAAAATCCTGACCACGGCTGTACAATCAGCTCACGTGGCACGGGCCAGGTTGTGTAGATTCATTGTGGGGGTCACATCCCCACATTAATGACCCTTTTCTACTTGAATTCAGGAGCAAGACTCATGAGGAGTCTTAAGTTAATGTTGATTTTGCCATGTGATAATCTGGAGTATTTTCCTGACAACAACAAAAAGAAAAGTTCTGCTTGAGGACAGGGGGAATAAAATTCACAAGGGACTTCAGAGAGGCTTAGGCTGTGAATTTCAGGGAGGAAATAACCCCTTTTCAGTTCCTTCGGGAGAAAACAGGAGGCTGTGTCAGGGGTATGAGCGCTTGGTCCTTGAGACGCAGGCTGATGCAACGGGGTCTCCACAAATGCTCGAGGATTCAGCTTCAGACTAGAGCTAGAGGCTGGATATAGAGAACAAGTCCTATGAGAAGTGGCTGATGGAACTGGAACTGTTTAGTCTGGAGAAGAGGAGGCTGGGGGGACACCTCAGGTAGGTGGGTGTTGTTCTCTTCTCCCAGATAACTTACGATAGGATGTCACGCTCTGATTTTGGATGAGAGGAAGGCCCGCTTGTGTTCTAGGAGGCCTCAGATGAGTCTGGGAGGCTAGGGGCGGCTAGACCCATCTCTCACACACCAGAGTGTGGTTTTGCTCATATTCTCGGGAATAGAATTAAGACTCAAAATGGAGTCAAGTGCCAGGTAACTTTATTAACCCAACAACAAGTTAGCAAATGCAAGAGAAAAGAGAGAAAGAAAGGAAAGAGAAAAGAAAAGAGTTTCAGTTGCAACAGCTACCACCATGGAGCTGTGGCGTCCCGACAGTCCAGTTCACTCGGTGGGGGAACGTTCTGTCTGATGTTGGTTCCCCTTTTGATGTTGGTTGGTTTTGCCCTTTCATTGTTCATTTCGTTGCATATTCATTGTATTCCAAGAGCTGCTTTGCCTAGCTGCACCTCTCACCTGGCGGTGATATGCACGCCCTATACCATCTCTGGGCCCCTCTGTTTTTCTGGCCTTGAGTCTGGGCACATGCCGAGGGGATAGGGCTAAATTTCTCAGAATCAGCTCTGCATTCAGGTTCGCAGGACAACAGGAATTGGCTTGCAAGATAACGGGAACTGGCTTGCAAGACAACGGGAAGACTCTAGTCCTGTGGTTTAACTGAAGTTCCATTGTTCGGGTGGTGGCTTGATGTTTCGACAATGTTGAGACAAATATTTGACACAGTCTCTTACATAGGACAAGAGGAAATGGCCTCAAGTTGCAGCAGGTGAGGTTTAGGTTGGATATTAGGAAAAATTTCTTTACTGAAAGAGTGGTCAGGCACTGGAACAGGCTATCCAGTGAAGTGGTCGAGTCACCATCCCTGGAGATGTTCAAAGAACGTGTAGATGTGGCACTCCAGGACATGGTTTAGTAGGTACGGTGGTGTTGGGTTGGCAGCTGTACTTGATGATCTTGGAGGTCTCTTTCAACCTTAAGAGTCTATGATTAATGGCACTTGGATGTGCATAACCAAGTCTGAGCACAAGGTGGAAAATGACGAACAATCAGCAAACCAGTCTGAAAAAACCAATCAAGATACTGGAATAAAGTATTACAAGTGAAGCTACTTCCCCCACCCCCTCGCCACCACATACAAGCAAGAAACAGAAAAAAAGACCAAATATTCATTCCTGGTCCCTGTATATTTCACATCAGCTTGCCAGAGCATCACACAGTGCCAAAAGATTGACGCGCTGGCGACAAGCTGCCATGATGTAATCCATAGGTGCTGCCAGCCATCCAGGACCCCTCAATGTCCTGCCAAAGTCAGCTCTGATCTGCATCTCATCGGGCAGCAGCCACTCAGGAGGCTGCCTTTTACTGAACAAAAGGGCGGTGGGAAAAAGAAAGAATAATTTTGCCTTCTGGTTTTCTGCCCTGGTTCCCCCCTCGAGTCAGCTCTCATCACTGATCGTCCCCCTCCTGCAGCAGGGCTTTGCCCTCTGCAAATAAAAAGGACAAACCCAGCCTAAAGGATTTGTGGTACATCTGATAAAAAGCCTCATCTGTTCATTTTTCTGTTACTGACCGCCATGAGCAGCTGGATTATTGCACATTACAGCCTCCCGGTAGCTGGATCTCAACAAGTTTTATAGCCGGCATTTTACTCTTGATGGTTCGGCTTATGATGTAGAATTGGATTTGAACATCAGCCCTGGTTTTATGGGTGTGCATAGGGTTAAGTGCAGTGAAGTTACACTGCGCACCTGACAGCAAGGCAGGAACACGTGTTTATAAACAGCGATGTTATCAGGAGCAGCAAAGTTGGCCAGAGAAACAGATTTGACCTTGCAAGTGCTGAGTTTTAGTGCTGGAAACCATAAACATTACTGCTTCGATGAGGAAACACAACTGCACCAAATGACCAGTCCATAGAGTCCCAGGGATTGGGTTTTATCACCGAGTGGTCATAAAAGACTGTAAATAGGGCTGGAGCACCTCTCCTGTGAGGCCAGGCTGAGAGAGTTGGGGCTGTTCAGCCTGGAGAAGAGGAGGCTCCGGGGAGACCTTAGAGCAGCCTTCCAGTGCCTCAAGGGGACCTACAGGAAAGATGGGGAGAAACCCTTCAGCAGGGCCTGTTGTGACAAGACAAAGGGTAATGGTTTTAAAATAGAAGGAGGTGGATTCAGATTAGATATTAGGAAAAAAAAAATTTACACTGAGGGTGGTGGCGCACTGGCCCAGGTTATGCAGAGAGGCGGTGGATGCCCCATCCCTGGAAACATCCCAGGCCAGGTTGGCCGGGGCTCTGAGCAACCTGATCTGGTTGGAGATGTCCCTGCTCCTGGCAGGGGGGTTGGACTGGATGGGCTTTGAAGGTCCCTTCCAACCCTAACCACTCTATGATTTTATATTGTTTTTATCTTAAATACTTACAGGATTTTCTTTACATAGTTCATTTCTTAGTGCCCTCAGCCTGTCCCTAGTAGGAATGGGAGTGCCGACAGCATTGTACAAGCGGGTAACAAAGGCACAGAGGAACCGACTTGCTTGATGTCAGACGTAAAGTCCGCTCCAGAGTAAGGAGACTCTGCTTTGATTTGCAAACCCCAGCCCTCCACACTAAGCAGGGCACACTATTGCCTTGTTCTGCTCGCTTCTGAAAGGGCCACTGACAGCTTGGATAAGAGACCTTTTTAAGAGATGCAGGGAAAAAGAAAAAAAAAAAAAA
>WHYT01016359.1:334619-394931 GCA_009806455.1 Tetrax tetrax | reverse complement strand
CTGATCGTCCCCCTCCTGCAGCAGGGCTTTGCCCTCTGCAAATAAAAAGGACAAACCCAGCCTAAAGGATTTGTGGTACATCTGATAAAAAGCCTCATCTGTTCATTTTTCTGTTACTGACCGCCACGAGCAGTTGGATTATTGCACATTACAGCCTCCCAGTAGCTGGATCTCAACAAGTTTTATAGCCGGCATTTTACTCTTGATGGTTCGGCTTATGATGTAGAAATGGATTTGAACATCAGCCCTGGTTTTATGGGTGTGCATAGGGTTAAGTGCAGTGAAGTTACACTGCGCACCTGACAGCAAGGCAGGAACACGTGTTTATAAACAGCGATGTTATCAGGAGCAGCAAAGTTGGCCAGAGAAACACATTTGACCTTGCAAGTGCTGAGTTTTAGTGCTGGAAACCATAAACATTACTGCTTCGATGAGGAAACACAACTGCACCAAATGACCAGTCCATCCAGTCCCAGGGATTGGGTTTTATCACCGAGTGGTCATAAAAGACTGTAAATAGGGCTGGAGCACCTCTCCTGTGAGGACAGGCTGAGAGAGCTGGGGCTGTTCAGCCTGGAGAAGAGGCGGCTCTGGGGAGACCTTAGAGCAGCCTTCCAGTGCCTCAAGGGGACCTACAGGAAAGATGGGGAGAAACTCTTCAGCAGGGCCTGTTGTGACAGGACAAAGGGTAATAGTTTTAAAATAAGAGGTAGATTCAGATTAGATATTAGGAAAAAAAAATTTACACTGAGGGTGGTGGAGCACTGGCCCAGGTTGTGCAGAGAGGTGGTGGGTGCCCCATCCCTGGAAACATCCCAGGCCAGGTTGGCCGGGGCTCTGAGCAACCTGATCTGGTTGGAGATGTCCCTGCTCCTGGCAGGGGGGTTGGACTGGATGGGCTTTGAAGGTCCCTTCCAACCCTAACCACTCTATGATTTTATATTGTTTTTATCTTAAATACTTACAGGATTTTCTTTACATAGGTCATTTCTTAATGCCCTCAGCCTGTCCCTAAGAGGAATGGGAGTGCCGACAGCATTGTACAAATGGGTAACGAAGGCACAGAGGAACCGACTTGCTTGATGTCAGACGTAAAGTCCGCTCCAGAGTAAGGAGACTCAGCTTTGATTTGCAAACCCTAGCCCTCCACACTAAGCAGGGCACACTATTGCCTTGTTCTGCTCGCTTCTGAAAGGGCCACTGACAGCTTGAATAAGAGACCTTTTTAAGAGATGCGGGGAAAAAGAAAAAAAAAAAAAAAGAACAAAAAAGAACACTTTGGCCTATCAAGTGTTCCTTGCTGAAACTGAGCACTGGATTGTGAATCTTCCAGATCAGAGGTTGGCTCTGCTGTGTGTTTGTGTGTTATCTAACACAGTGGATAATTAGTCCCAGTTGGGAAACTTTGGATGTATGAATTATGCAAATGTGTTTACTACAAATAATAAAAATGGTAAAAAATGGGAAAAATGCTCCTGTTGTCTAAAACAGTCTTTCATTTAAGCCTCAGCATTTTCAGTTAAAATTCAAATAATTCATCCAATATATGAGCGTTTGCTTTCAGATTCCCTGTCTCCTCTGGGGAAGTTATTAAAAAAAAAACATTGTTCCAATCATCTTCATTTTAGTTTTTCTAGATAAAAGAGGGCTTATTCCTAGCCTTGATCTACCAACTGTTGCTTGATCTCATCAAAAACCACTCTCATTCTGCTCAGGGCTGGCACATAATCAGGTTGCAAATGGAAACGCTGCTCTTGGGTGAAGAGGGCCATTAAAAATGAGCAGTCAAGAGAAGATGGGGCTTAAAAAAAAAATGCTGTATTTGGTCTTTGCTCCCAGTGACCTTACAGATGATGGGAACAGTTTTAGACCAGTGACAAAAATTTTTGAAATCCCATATGAAAATAGCTATGAAAATAGTTGGATGAGAAAAGCGTTGACCAGTCAGATGCTGGAAGAGAAGAGATTGGAATTCCCAGTCCGAGATGTTTGGTGTGAATCACCACAGCTTTACTGGCTCAGTGGCTTAGTGTCACATAGCTTCTCAACTCCTTTTCATTCTTCTAATTATTTAATATTTGGCCCTAAACTAATGGCAATAACTTACTTGCGTGGCCCCTATATCTCTCAAAGTCTTGAAAGGAAAATCAATGATAAATTCTGAGATTTGCAATTTCAGTAAGGGCAGATTCATCTGTGGTGCAGAGTCAGGTTGCTTGGTGGCCTTGGCACTGTGGTGAGTGCTAAGCATTTCGTAGCTGAATGGAAGACACATTACCAGAAAATCATGGTTTTTTTTTTCCTGAAAAAAACCACACTTATTTCCACAAGTTTTATCACCTTGACTTACCAATCTACTTCAAAAGACTGGCCCAGGATTTTTTTTTTTCTGTCAACTCCAGGCATGAGATAACAGGTTCATGGTTAAGATAACACAGCCTTCAACTGCTGATGCATAACAATTCAAAATACACTTTTGCGTGCATGATCCTTCCCAAACTTGCCCATGGAGGCAGAGTCATTCAGCTTCAAAACACTGATGTGTTTGACTTTAATTCTAAAGAGTCGAGATTACACTTAATGCTTTCATGGGTAGGTTGAGGGGATGATGCTGGATTAATGAAGCACTTGTCCTACCCAGACCTCTGCTTTTGGAAATCATTTTTCACCTCACTGGTTTTACCAGGCTCTTGGGAATAAACAGGAAAATTAACACAGCATAAAGCTAATTTCCTTAAGGCTTCTAGGAAACATGAAGCCAGCCAAAAACCAGACGAGACTGGACATGGAGCTGTATTTCTCTATCTTGACTGAAAAAGAAATTTCAAGAATAACAATAGTGAGACCAATGAATAACATTTTACCAGGAATAATGTTTTTGTTATTATAGGATGTTGTGTTTACACAGTGGGGTTTACTCAATGAAATTAGGTAATTACCAACACTCCACTGTCCCCAGTAATATTGGTATGGCTTCACAGAACTCTCTTTAGCTGATGCTTGGTTCCATGAAAGCTTAGTGAATGGATATTTTATTAGGAACCATTGAAGAATATCCACGCTAAACCAATACCAAATTTCTAGTGGAAAATATTCCCATCAGAATCCAGGCCACTTTGAAAATATGCACTAAAAAAAGAACTATAAACTGGTATTAAGTAAGAAACAAGAACAAAAGAGCTTATTTTTTAAAATACTACTGAAGAGTTAGTCACAGAAAGTTCTTGATGAGCAAATTCAGTCAGTTGCCAGGTCATTCAAGAACAACGTGACATGTTTCACAGTGCAATCTTCTCACAAGTTTATTTATAATTTCCCATCTACATTTTCTCCAGGGCCTTGTATTTTCCATTTTGTCAGGGTAGCTGATAGCAGCCACTTCCAAACCTTTAACATCAGAATGACACAGATTCTAATAAGACATAAATCTCACCACCCTTCACATCAGGGGGCAAAAATGCTGCATAGCTATTTTTTAGAAACAGGAGCAGCGCTACTGACCTGCACAGTCCTTGGGACCCCTTGTACCACTTGCTCATCGTGAGATGGATCTCTCCTAACCCGTCCTGGTGAGAGGGGAGGGTGTGTGTGCATGGGATGGAGCAGCTGAGGTCTCCTCCCTCAGCTGAAAGCACCTGGAGGTAGCACACATACCCCATGTGTGCACCTGCCCCATTCCCAAAGCAGGGCCCAGGTACCCACCAAACAGCAAGGTCTTTACATGTCACCCACTCTCCCTGGGAGCTTCCCAGCAAAACCTCCTGGACTTCAAGGCCAAATTAGATGAGGCTTTGAGCAACTTGGCCTAGTGGAAGGTGGCCCATGACAAGGGGGTTGGAACTGGATGGTCTTTAAGGTCCCTTCCAACTCAAACCATTTCATGATTCTACAACTTTCCCAACTTGCCCCTGGTGCCCTGCAAAATATAATTGCCAAAAACATGGGAATTTGTCCTTGGTCTGTGGGCAGCAAGACTGCGTTTACCAATGTTGCTGAGAAGCCTTGAGCATCTTCCAGTTAGAGAAACCTAAAGCCATTAGATCCTCTCACCAAAAGCTCTCTACTATTGGCAATCTTAGTTTCTACTCGCTTTGAACCATGATTGTCACAAAGCAAATTTAACTGCTGTGAAAATAGGACTCTTATTCCTCATCCCCCCTGTACAGAGCTTATGAGGAGGCTATGGCTCTGTTGTTGTCACCTGAACAGAAGCACAAGTTACATTAAAGTCACTTTTGAAGCCAGCTCTGCTTTTCCCACACACATGGTACAATGATGTTATTTTCAATCTAAAAGACTTCTATTACTCTTCATAGAAAAGAGTAATAAGAAAAACAGCAGAAGTCAATTTTTTTTTTAAGGAAGGCTAGCATTAGGATTTGTGTTTGCTCCCTGACAGCCCCTATTGAAATGAATGCAAAGTGGCTGCCAAACACAGTGGTGAACGAGGGGATGCCTTCAAGATTTGAGTGCAACGTACCAAAATAAAGACATAGCAGTTCTGTAGTACATCCACCACAAATCTCTCTAAGTGTAATTACACAGCAATCTGTAGGAACTGAAATATCCTGCTGCCACATGTTATTTATGAGTGAAATCTACAAAATCACTGAATAATTAAAGGATACATTACATGATATTTGAGCTGTGACTCAAATAAAATCACTTTCACAGCTGTTTTGACATAACATTCACTTTATTTACAAAGAAATTGTTAGGCTGAAACAGCTGTGAGACTGCTTTTAGTGTTGCCTGGCTTTACATTTATTCATAAGTGGGACACTAACAGAAATCCTCTTTATCCAGATTTTCCTGTGTGTTGAATAAGCTAGAGGGTAACATTTTAGTAGTACATTCACAGAATTGTGTGCAGTGAAAGTTTCTCCTTGTATCTTGCTGGCATTTTCTTATTTTAATTGGAGTTTTTCAACTTTTCCAAAAGTGATTACACCTTTCAGTACATTTCAGTCAGAGGAGGCCACAAAGATGCTGAGAGGGCTGGAGCACCTCTCCTGTGAGGCTGAGAGAGTTGGGTCTGTTCAGCCTGGAGAGGAGGCGGCTCCGGGGAGAGCTGAGAGTGGAGTACCTCAAGGGGGCCTACAAGAAAGATGGGGAGAGGCTGTTCAGTAGGGCCTGTTGTGATAGGATTAGGGATAATTGTTTTAAAATAGAGGCAGGTAGATTTAGGTTAGATATTAGGAAAAAAGTTTTTACAATGCGAGTTGTAGAACACTGGCCCAGGTTGCCCAGAGAGGCGGTGGATGCCCCATCCCTGGAAACATTCCAGGCCAGGTTGGCCGGGGCTGTGAGCAACCTGATCTGGTTGGAGATGTCCCTGCTCCTTGCAGGGGGGTTGGACTGGATGGGCTTTGAAGGTCCCTTCCAACTCTAACCATTCTATGATTTATGAGATTTTTTTTTTTCCTGGTGATCTCTTGCTCTGCACACCTTGAGGAAGAGTCCTCTCATCTTTAGAGAGGCAGGATTGCTCTCTGGGTGCTCCTGGTTTTCTCAGTCAACTCGTAGAGCAGGTATGCAGCATTTAATTAACTAACACTAGGAGAGAAGAGTCCTGTGCTATGTGGGATATGGAGTACACATGTGTGTGCTCAAGGTTTTTTTTTCTAATGTTTAGGTTACAAAAACTCACTTTGTATGCCTAGCTAACAGGAAAGCAACCAATTAAAAACTACAGGGTTGTTAATATAAAATACTGAGCATAAGGCTGCCTGAGTTTCCCAACAGGTTCTTGCTGGGGTGTGGACACTGAGTTGGATGGGAAGTTTTGGGGCTGCTGTGGTTCCAGGAGTGCACAGGACTAAGCCACGGCATCAGTGCTACTGCTGTGGGCTGTGAAAGTGCTGGCCCTTAACAAGAAACACTGAGAAAAAGTGGTGGAAGTTGTCAAGAGAAGCATTTACACAACCAGAAGCTTAAAAATACAATAAGATGATACCTTGATTTTTCCTTCTTGTATGAATAATTGAGGGCTGGGTCCTCTCCTGGGATAAGCTGGCACATTGCCACAGATTTCTATAGTCTCTAGTAACCCACCAGGTTTTCCACTGCGTGCCCTTTTCTCTTTTTGCATGATGGATGGCGCTTGCCCATAAGCAGAGTTGTTCTGCATTCATGTTCAGCCCTACTCTGCTGCCATGCTCACTATACAGCAATAAACTCTATTTACCCTGAAACCAGGTAATTAAAGACTGTATTTAATGAGTATGCTGAGACACTGAGTGCTGTGGAGTGAAGTTAACTTAAATTCTTTTGGACTCAGGGTTATACATTTCATTCAGCAGCTTTAATTAATTTTAAACTTTTCTGCAGAGAGTTTCCTAATAAAAGTGAAGCAAAGACAAAAAGTTGAATTTCTGAAAACTACTCATTACATATTTTCTGTTCTGCAAAGGTTTGCATTCAGGAAGACTGGGGGATGCTGAATTTCCCAATCCCTTGCAATAAGGCATCATCCAGGCTCACGGTGACGTTTCCGTTTGAGAAGGGATCTGGCAAGAGCGCAAAGCAAAGCTTCAAGGCTGGCATGGCATTTAAGGGACATCTTTTGAGATAATTTGTTGGATGTTGCCCAGAGTATAAATTCATTTAAATTTAGATTGCAAAGGGAGCTATTTATAGAAAATTGGAGTGAAAAATCCAGCCATGCAGGAAGTTTTGTGATACTCAGGATTTTGTGTCTGCATATTTATCAGAAGGCATGTTCGCCTAATCAGCAATGATCAATAAACCCTTAACTTTTGAAAATGAGCAGAGGGCATGTAGCAGCCTTTGTGGTGATGCAAGAACATAATTTCTGTCCAAAAAAATAAAATTCTATTTCCTGGTGATGACAGTTGGCAATGGTCAACCTGGGCATGAGGCATTTGCGAGGCACAGGATCTGTAGGAGCTCTGTTCATACAAATCAACACTTTTGGTAGGTGTGATTTATACAAACTGATGCTTTAAGGGAAATTGTTATGCAGTGTTTCAGAACAATAAAGCAGAACACTTCAAAGGCAATCTATGCCATACGCCTGTGCCGTGCATCTCAGCTAAGGGCTTCAAGTACCTTGAGAAGCGATTTCAATCTTATACATTATTCTTCTGCAATGAATTTTAAAATATAACTGTTAGAGGTAACAACAATCAATGCTTATTCACCATTGTCATCACTACCCTTAACAAGGACTAGCCTGTAATTTCAGTGCACAAGAAAATTCCTGAAATCTCTCCCCTTCTCAGGGTTTTACAAAAATGCAGTGGATTGTGACAAAAGCGGGCTGGTTACGCTTATCCTTTCCCTTGAACTTCCTCTGCATCACAGCCAGTTCCGGTGCTGAAATCTGCTGAAAACCTCACTCCTTTATGAGCTGAAATACCTACAGTCAAAGACTTCTAAGTCAAAATTATAACAATATAAAACCCCCTCAATTTGTGACATACCATACTCACTGCTCTGCTTTTCTTTCAGCTAGATACGTTGTACAAGCTGGTTTCTGAGGATAAACATAATTGTGTATGGAAATAATGGAAGATGTATTGAGGCCATGTGCTGTTTCTGTTGCTTGGTTTAATGGTTATGTTGCTGGGTTTAATGATTTTTTTAAATATATGTCATATTGTGAAAAGTTACATTTCCTTTTTGAATTGTATTCTACCAGCTAGACCCATTACTTCTAGCACAGAAACTAGTGTTACACAAAAAATGCTGTGAAAGATCAGGAGGAATCACAGCCAGGGGCTTCTAGACATCCATTAATGAAATACCGCACTGGTGAGAAGTCATTTTTTTTCTTTCCTAAGTGGAATAAAGAAAATCTAGTACAACACCAATTGGAGGGATGATGAGCTTGGATGAGGCAGACTGGGCTGGCCAGACTCAATATGTGGAGGTGTTCACTCATTTTTATTTTAACTTTGAATGTAGATAGGATATTTTTGTTTGGAGCGCTAGTTTCTTTATGTAAGAATAAGTGAGATACTGCTTGGATACAGGATTTTCACCTTATGCTCTCAAGTCCTTCACAAAGACTTAGATGTAAGCATTGTCCCTCAGTAATACGAGTAAATGTCCCTCAGTTCACTGAGCACAGGGATATATTACCCATGCCATTGCCACCATTAAGATGGATTGCAAGGGAACGGCATAAAATAAAATTTTGACAGCAGGAAAGACAATGAGATGAAAGTCTGATTTTTTTTTTTTTTCCAGAACATGTAGATTATTTTCTAAATCTTAAATTGTGACTAGTTCTGGGGAATGCAAATTAGATAGCACATAGGAAGAAAAATAAGTTAGATGCATAGCCAGGTAAGTATGGTTACTGCTGAACCAAGTACAAGTACTGCTTGTACAGCTGTGTTGCTCCCATAATGCTGCATTCCTGCACCTCATTCCATGTGCACCTCTGGTTAAAGGTGGGGGCTGTAACTCAGAACACTCAGGATGTATAAATCTGTAGTGATATTGCATGTATATGGAACGACATGCAACAATTAACCTTAAAAAGGTCGTTCCAGAACACCATCCTTTAGAGGATACACTTGTACCTCTCACCTTTCATTCTAAACTGATTAGACGTGCAATTACTTAGCTGAAGGATGCATATGTACTGCTAGGTACTAATAGAGAAATAGCAGAGGGGACTCCAGAATAAGCCAGAAATAGCCATCTCCTGTCAGTGGGATGTGGGTTTGTCATAGTTTAGCCCCACCTGCAGCTAAAGCACCACACAGTCACTCATTCACCCCCTCACTGCTCAGTGGGAGGGGAGGAGAATCAGGAAAGAAAAGAAGGCAAAACTCCTGGGCTGGGATAAAAACAGTTTAACAGAACAACAGAGGAAAAGAATACAGAGGTGGAAAACAAAACCAATAACAGAAAACACTTAGGCACATAACTTACAGTACAACAGCTCACAGGGGATCCTGATGCTCAGCTCCCTCTCCAGCAGCCAAACCTGCCCCTCAGCCCCAGCCCCACTTTATCCCCTGAGCAGGAGCCCCATGGGACAGAACAGCCCCTGGGCCAATTTGGGTAAAACACCCCAGCTGTTGGGTAATTGGTAACCTGTCCCAGCTGTGTCCCCAGCCACAGGTGCCACCAGCTCCAGCTCCTCTCCCAGCTCAGGTGAAAATTAACTCCACCCTAGCCAGAACTAGGACAAGGTTACATGCTGTAACTCTCCAGGAGCATTCAGAGTTGAGTTTAACACTGAAAACCCCTCTAAAGGCTGAAATTTTCTGAGATTGTGAGTAACAAAGTTATGAATGATTCTAAATGTTGACCACCTCTTAAGGGAAAGATTAAATAACGTTTCCATTTTGGTAAGTATGAACTTCCCGGGAACCTGAACCAGATGAAAACCTGTTTTGTTTTCAAAACATTTGCTTCAGTAGATGACTTGTTCCCATGGACAACTGAATTTCAGCGATTAGAGGAACTCCTTTTCATCCCATGAATGCAGGGGCAGGTAACAGTACTGCTGTGTACTTCCGCAAGCACGGTGCGCAACCAGAAATAAGGCTGAAAATGTGTGTGCCAGGGACTGCTCGCTCCTCTGTGTGCTGATGCTTCAGCATGAATATTTTGGTGGTTCAGGCAAATCTCAGTTTATCTTCTCACGGTGCAATGTGCTCTGAAGTGCAGCTGTGCGGGCTGGGCAGCGTACACACGAGTTTGTGGGCTGTAATGAGGAACAGAAGAAGAGTTTCTGTTCCTTCAGACAGGGATATGATAAAGCCTTCCCCAAGGCCGTGCAGAAAGGAATGTCTCTCAGTCCCGCTGGGACCACACGTAGTCTCAGCTCATCATCTCAGCGAGGCTGATAACTCACTCGCTGCTTTGTGGAGCATGTTTTGGGGGACATTAGGGGCTAAAGCTTCTGGGCACTGAAGCGGGCTGAAGCCCTTCAAGGCTCTTAAGAACTAATATTGAAGCTGCAATTTGAAAATTATAGAAAGCTTAATTTTCCATCAGAGGTACTGTGCAAGGGAAACCCACACTACACTCTGCTTCTGCTTAAACCTTACCATCTGCATTAGAGCGATGACTTCTCCAGAAAGTCCATTGCTCTACATGTGACGAGCAGTGTTGGCACTGCTCCTTGGGTCTGGTGTTTGTAAAGTACTGATTATAGTCTATCTGACTTTTTTTTTTGTTCCCTTTACTATCTGTCTGAAGGTCTTTGAGGGAGAGAATCCCATTTTATGAGGGGTGTAGAGAGTAGGCAATAGTTCTGGGCACACAATGCCAGAGTTTAGAAAGTCCAGTCTTATTTGAGTCCTTAATGGGAAAAGCATTCATAGGCAAAGATGGTTTTGAACGTCTTGATCAGATTTTTCAATATCTTGGTCAGATTATTCAATGGGTAAACGTGATACAGTATGGCTACAAGCAGGTGCACTCCTGACTCCAGTGAAGTCAACAGCAGTATACCCACCAACTTCGAAGAGGTCAGCCCACGCAGGATCATTTCTACTGGGAAGATAACAGAGAAAGATCTACCAGGAAATAATGGAGTGGTTCTGTAACTTGGCAAAATGGAAGTAGTTTCAGTTTTAGTAAAAAGCCTTGATATCAATATCACGAGGGGAAAAGGAAGTCACGGGCTCACTCACATTTTGTGAAAAGCTCATATCTTGCATAGCCAAGTGACATATTTCCTATCTTATCTGTTCAGATTCATGGCTTCAGAATCCTTTTAGGGTGCTGTCTGATGTGCTGATATAGATTCAGCACATTTCCTACACGTCCCTGGAAAAAAAAAAGTCCAAAAAAATGGAATTTAATAGATCAAGGAAAGATTAATGTAAGAGTAAATGGGCAGAGGCAGAGGAATGTCTGAGCAAGCTGCTGTTCTCTGATCTTGACTCTCTCATCAATACTTTTCAATCTGCTCTGCTGAGAGGGATATCACTTTTAATGCCCTGAGGTCACTGAAACCACACATCAAACCTGTAAGCCCTGAGCTGGCAGCACGGCAAATGATTTCTCTATTGGTCTTTATAACTGTAATTGCCACTGAACAGAATCTTTATCTATTTCTTACTCTAAATTATGTGACTGATGACATGGATGATCTCTGTACAAAGATGAAACCGATGGTTTCTGATGGTGCGAAGCTGATGAGCAGTGCTATCTGTTGGCTTTTATGTCTTTCAAAAACAATTTCTTGCCAGATGGTCTTCTGAGATTGTATAATCTTCTCCTATATAGTTAAGGTAACATTGACATTGTAGCATAAACCGTAATTTCCAGGGTATTGTAACACTTAGCTGCATAATGTAAAAAAAAAAAAAACACCACAACAAAAAAATCAGTTTCCCTCCTGTAATAGTAGTAGTACAGAAAAGATTGCAATGCTGAACAGTTGTGTGGGTTTGTAAACCTACTGACTCATGGAGCATACATAGCTTAGGGTATAATTAACAAGATACTGAGCTTTTTATTAATTTAACTCCTCAGTTCACACATGATCTGGCTTAATCCTGGCTGCTGAAGAACTATGATGTCTAAAGGCTGCTGATTCATTTCTTTCAGGTTGTGCAGACTCAGAGGGGAGGAGTAGGCACATCCCATCACCCAACGGCCATCAGAAAGGGGCTCAGCAGTCACCCCACCATGAGCAAGGCCCTTCCAGGCTGGCGTGGCACTTAGGGGTGATATGACTGGGGAGGAATATGACCATCCAAGGCCTGTTGTCTGCCTGCTCTGGGGCTAATCTGGCTTTCCTGGCTCAGCTTTGTTTGCTTTATTAGATGTATTCTGCATGAATTCCTGTATGAATCAGTGTTTTAGTTGCTATCATTAGAAACACCAATTATACAGCTGTAGGGCTTTAAACTGGAGGTGGGAGTGAGAGTATTTAGCAACACAACTCAAGACTGGTGCATAATTTTTGAATGAGTCTCCTTCCCCTTCTGAGGTTGTTTGAACACTGACGTCCCCTCACTGCCCCCTTCCCTCTTGTGGATGACATGATTAACGTTCTCCCAAGACTTAGGTCAAGTCCCAATGAGGACAGTTTGAGATGAATCAGGCAGCACTTATTGGGTGTATTACTTGTCCTCCATTCCTCAGTCGTTTTATAATTCTCCATCTTGCTGCAACGCCGGCAGGACCATCAATGTATCACCTGAGAAATGGGTCAGCTGGTGTTTATGGAAATATCCAGCAAAGGGATTTTTCCTCTGTTGACCATGTGTTTTGGCTTGGCTTGGCAGCCCTACACTGGCCACTTTTTAGCTGGTGGTGGCAGAGGAACAGAAATGCCCATTTGCATCAGGAATGAGTGGGAAATGACTTTCCCTGGGCACACTCCACAGCGCTGAGCTCAGCAGCAGCAGGACAGCTTTCCTTTATGGGTAAAAAATGCCAACCTTTGAATGGCTTGGCAGGTAGCAGAACTTTAATGTTACTGAAAGATTTTTTTTCCTCTTTTCTTGCTTTTCAGCACTGTCTGCAAGTATTCCTCAAATAGATGCAAAAGCAACGGGCTGGATTCTCAACTGGCTGAGCTGTCACAGTTGACTCAATAGAGATATGTTGATTTGTAGCAGCTGAGAATCTGGTTTTATACTAAATTTATTAAAAACATAACTCCCCTCAAAATCACTGAGTCTGATCCTGCTAATCCTTAATTGTTTCAGTGAACCAAGACGGTGGGTTTTTTTGCCTATAGCTTTATGTGTCTCTCCTGTCTAAGATGTGTCCCACAATTTTGTGAACAGCTCTGCCTTTCAGTTATCTTTCGCTGAGGAGCAGTCTATTGTATCCCCTGGTAATTAGAACCAACCAAATTAATACATTTCCTACAAGACAACACTCCAAATGTCTTAGAAAAAAGGTGATTTGGGGTCGAAGGCACGTCTTTTTCCAAAGGAGGCAATCACCAGTACAGAGCAGCACAGAATTAACAGAAAATATGGCTGCTTTTAGAGCCAATATCCTATCTTATAAAGCCATGGGGAAACACAGCTATGTCATAAATGTATCCATGGATGAATTTGGAGAATTCATCCAGAACCTTCCTAACATGAGAAGAAAAGCCATTGCAGGGAAATTTCGCATCTTGAACTCATATGGAAATTACACAGAAAATTATTAATTCTTGGAAAAGTGTCCAAAGCAGATGAAAGGTGAGAAAGGAAAACAGCATATGAGGATGAAGTAACTCCATGAATTTAAACACATAACAGGAACAGAGGTAGCGTCTCCGTCAACAGCACAACTGACGGAGCAACCGGCCAGGAAGCCAGATGCTGCGGCAAGAGGAAATATCTTCCACCACTTGGCATTTGACTCCTGTAATTGCCAAGGACAATGGAAAAAATTTGCATGTGGGAAGTAGCACCACAGGATCCAGAAAGCAATTGCATACGAAGAGAGTTGGGCTTAAAAAAAGGCACGAGAGCTCTTTTATGGAAAGGAGCGTGCCAACGGAAAAAGGCAGAACAGCTTTTGCGCAGGGGAAGTGACATTTAAATACTCGTTCATGTAATTCCCAGCCAGACTGATGTGTTTGGGTGCTTGGGTAGCAACCCCAGTGCAAGGTTTGACATTCATGGGGTGCAGTGATGTGTAATGGGTCACCATGACTGGTGGGCACCTGTGTATGGTGGCACCCAGGAGGCACGATGTGGGGAACAAAGATCAGTTGAAGGCATTTTTTTTTTTTTTTTGAGGAATGAAGACACAGCATTTCCTAGAAGAGTCCCACTTTTCTCATCTGGGTGCATGCAGACACCCAAGACTTGCTTTTGCACGGGGAGGCCGGGGATAGCAGACAGGAAAGCTCTGCCATTCAAAGCTCAGCGGAGTTTAAGCAGCAAGTTGGGATACACCAGTGTAAACCAACTCTTTATCTTAAATCTGCAGAGAGATTCACATGTGTGCTCTAGCTGCCATGAGAAGGTCAAGTGTGAATCCCCTGTTTTCCGAGACAAGACTATAATTAGCTCTTTTTAAAAAGTATACATTCCCAAAGAAGGTCTGAGGTTTCAAAGAGCTTATTTTCTGAAGAGGCTGGAGAGCCTTTTTTACGCAGTCATATATGCTCCTGCCTGCTTGCATTTTTTAAATAAAAGAGCAATCCAACCCAAAACTTCTATGGCTTTTCCTATGCAAAAGGAAAACTTGTTTGAAGCAAAACCCAAGGATTTGCAGTGATTCTGTTACCTCTGCGGGTGAGAGCCTGGGAGGCTCAGGATGGACAAGCTGAGCCCAGTGGGGGACACAGCCTGTGTCCATCTGTCTGGCAGCAGAACTCGAGCTCTGAACATGGACAGACAGAGCCCTGCGGGCAGCCACCCCCACCAGTATCACTCAGGGCAGCCAGGAGACGACTCATCTAAAAAAAATCCTGCTAGCTCATCGCATCTGAATTTAAAGACTTCCCCGGTTAAATCACGGCTTTGCAGTAGCGTACGTACGCCTGTGCTTCAGTGGAGGATTTTGCTGTCGTGAATTATAAAACCTTAGCACTGTTCTCATTGTTTTTATAGTCACAAGTGGGTCACACATTTTTAATTGCTGGCCTACATTGATGCGAAAACGGCTAAATCTGTTCTTTCAGTCCCCAAAGGGACAAAAAGCCTGGCATGGAGACTTCATACTGGCAAGTCCCCTGCTCCTACTGGGAGAGCTGTAGCAGGACAATGTGTGCAAAGCACCTGCCATGGCCTGGGATGGAATCCAGCCTGGATTGCTGGCTGTGTCCAGCTTTGTGGCACACCAGCACCATGGGGCTGGCTATCTAAAATCTGTAAAAAGATCCTAGGCTTCTCTCCCATGAACAAACACGAACCAAAGGCAGGACTGAGAAGATGTGTCCAATGTAATCAAACAGCCTATAAATCTTCCCAGCCTGGGGCCTCGTCCCTGGATGACTTTCAGCCAGGTTTGGTGATCAAAGCACACTGTTTGGTTTTTTGTTTTTTTTTTTTTTTTGTGGCTAGAAGACACATGGATCCTTGGAGTTTCCTCCTCCAGCTGGATAGTGGGAGAAGGAGAATGGGAATCACGGGGATGGGAAATGCTCCAGGACCATGGTGCCCACTGCAGCAGAATTCCTCTGAGACCGGGGGAGGTTGATTCATTAATGGGGATCCTGGGTTTCTTCAGCTGTAAAATTCAACAGCATTTGCTGGAAACCCAGAATTATGAAGGCACCCACAGGTAGGAAAAAGGAAGGAGTGAGACAGTTCTCTTATTGATGTAATTTTTCCACAGTTGATCTATGTACACAAAACTGACTGGAAAACACCTGAGGATGTAAATTGGAGATGTTTGGTGTCTTGTTTGCACTGGCTATTTCCTGCCTTTTGCTGTGCTTTCCCACCCTGAAAGACTGTTTTTGGCACAGATAAACTGAAACATGTACTGAAAAATTAGCATTAGATACATTGCCTTTTAATCTCCCTAATTTTTTTTTTTTCCCATATAAGGGAATCTGCATAAATGCATTCAGGGAAAAAAAAAAAAATCTCTCTCCTTCATTTAATGAAATATTTACCTGGATTAACGGAGTTGCTGCTAGAAATGAAGCGTGTATTCTGTGCTTCTCAGTCAGCCCTGATGCCAGTCCCAGTAATTCCGTTGCCTCTGTTAACCAGAAAGCCTCATGGCCCTTTGTGGTGGTTTCCTGCACAGTGATTTCATTAGCTGCACTAATCAATTTTTCACGTAATTTAGTGTAGGGTTGGCGCTGCAGAGCAAGCTTCCTAAGAGGAGCACCGTCTGGCAGAGGTGGTCAGCAGGTCAGCGAGCCCGGGGCTCCGCGATCTCTCCTGCGGGTCCATCCTGAGTCCCTATCCGGGAGATGCCTCCAGCAAGGAGCAGCTCACAAGCTCCAAATATTCACCTGCTCTGCCATTCCCTGCCAGAAAGAGAGCTACAAAGGTGATATCAAGCAAGAAAAGAAGCAGTACCAACACATCTCTGAAGTGTTTCTCTCCCACCTTCTAGCAGTAAACACGTATTAATCTGAGATTCAAAGCACTATCTGTTGATTTTGCTTGAAGCTTCCTTTTTTTTTAAAATAATGTTCTGTAAATTGCCAGTCATTGGAGACTTTTATGATCATTTCAAAGTACTTAAGCCAGCACTATCTGACAGAGTTACTTAGATATCTTCCTTGTGACTAAGCTAGTGCCAAGACAAGCTGAAAGACTTATCCAGTGCAATTAAAACTCAAAAAGTACAGTGACAGGCCCATTAAAAATTCTGTTCACTCCTCACAACTTCAAACAAGCAACAGCTTGGCATGTATGTAGCCTGTTTTCTGAGCAGGTTTTCAAAGGAGAGAAAGATGACCTCTACAAATGTCAGTGTAAAGAGGACATTTCTAGTGATGCCCTCCATTAGTCCAGCGGCAGCAAGATGCCTGGTGTAAGTCAGTAGCTGTCTCTCTGGGAAAAGAAGGAGGGCCTGAAGCTGGATGGAAGGGGCCAGGAGGACCCCAGGTTTGTCACTGGATCCCTTCCAATATGGAATTGCAGCAGGACAATTGCAGGGGCCTGGAGGAGTGAGATAGAAGGTGGTTGTGTTCACGGTGGAGTTCCATAGAGATTTACTGAGCTATAGGCTGGAAAAAAACAACAAATGCCTCCAGAAGGAAGAATATAAAAGACAATCACACTAGAGCTGAATACTAAGGCAGGTGGACCCGACAGTTAGCGTCACCAGCACCCTGACAAATGTCACCACTCCGTTCCTGTGCAGCTGTTTCCTCACTTGCACGCGAGCTGTTGCCCAGCGGACACGGGAGCGATGATCCAGCTGCAAGCTGTGACCAAGCTCTCATTTCCTCTTTTTATAACAGACTGAAAAGCACAGAGCGTTTCTGCTCCCTATTGCAGTACCTGTCAATGACTTCACTCAGTACATCAAGGAAGAAAAATGGTGTTTGTAGTCTCTCAGGACAGGAAAGTGAGGGTTTAAATCATTTTGCTTCTTTTAACTCCTCCGATTTCTCTAGTGCAGATGAAAGAAAACAATGCATCAAATATTAATACGGTAAAGATTTCCAATTGTGCTTGCACTCCCTGTACTCCTGAAATTACGTGACACTTTCCTCTCGACCACCGGTGTTTTGATGCTTCCAGAACAGCCGTAGCCTCTACAGACCGTGTGGGAATTATTTTGACAGCAGTAGTCTCACTGAAACCTGAACATCCTTCTTATTAGGATGCCAGAAAACATATTAATAGCAGGTAGCACTACTTGTGTTATATAAATCTGTGCTGCAAGAGAGAAGTTAGCTATTTCCAAACAAACATTAAAATTTCTTCACCGAAAGGGTTGTCAAGCATTGGAACGGGCCTCTCAGGGAGGTGATGGAGTCACCATCCTTGGAGGTATTTAAAAGATGTATTGACATGGTGCTTAGGGACGTGGTTTAGTGGTGGACTTGGCAGTGCTAGGTTAATGATTGGACTCGATGATCTTAATGTCCCTGCTCCTTGCAGGGGGGTTGGACTAGATTACCTTTGAAGGTCCCTTCCAACCCTAACCATTCTATGATTCTATAAAGGCCTTTTCCAACCTTTCTATGATAACACCTAGCACTTGGAAATGTTAAACTGTACTAGGAATTGGACAATCTCTGGAGACACAAAAAAATAAGACTTTTGAAGGACGTCTCTTAGCAGGTCTAGGGCGTGCCAAAATGAAGATGGGCATAAGCTTATTTCAGAAAGTATAAGGTGCTGTTGAGGAGGAAAAGTATGGAAGGAGTGAGAGGAGAAAGGCTGGTTGCAAGGAAAGGGTGAGGTTTGCTGAGGAGGGCCGTAGCTACTGGACATGAGCTGTCCCATTTGTGCCCCAGTTTGTCTGCTGCGTGAGGGCTGTGAGACACCAGCCGCGGGTCCAACCAGGACATCCTCTGCTAAGCGCTGGGGCTGCCGGTGTGCCGATCTGCAAATACGTCAGCACGACCAGAGAGAAAATATTTGCCCAGTTTCTCATGCAAGAAGAAAACCTTGGATGTATGCAATACGTAATGAGTTCATGCTTTTAGGACTATTTTTAAGATGTATGGTGTGTATTGAGTCCATTTCATCACAACGGAGATTACATTAATGTGGTTTTCTACCACATTTAGCTCAGAAGCTGCGGTTGTGACTAATCAAGTATGCAGACTGTTAACCAGGAAAGATGTTGTAAGAAAACACAGACATCCAGAAAACATGTTGCATTGAAAGGGGCAGAGCGCTTTCTTAGGAAGCAGAGGAATCAGTAATTTTACAGAAACACGATTGCCCTTTGAGAGAAATTTGGAAACCCTCCTGAAAAGGAAAAAGCAGAAAAGAAGAGGAAATAAAAGAAGGAAAAAGGAACGTCTGCTGTGCAGGAAGCCCATCTTCTGTGCTGGCACATGGCCTCAGATAAATCACCTGCATTTCCTGTGCAAGCTCTGGCCAGCTGTGGAAGGGACATAAATAAGTTGTTCTCCACCAGTGTCCTTTGGAGCAAATTAGTCACTTCCACTTGAAAGAGCAAAAACAAAATGCGAAAACAAATGAAAACAAGTTTGTGGGCCCAGAGCCGGTTGCCTGTGGGACTGTGTGGTCTCTTTCGAGCCATGAGGAAAGGACAGGCATGGCCCACCTCCTGCAGCTCTGCGGGGCAGAGTGGACAGCCCCCCTGCCATCCCCATGCAGCATCTGCAGAGGACAGATGGACAAAACCAGCTGTTTCGGACTGAGGTTCCCTCTATGCGTGTTAATTTACATGTTGGAGCATACAATTGAAAAGGAGCTGTGGATTAGAGGACTGGTGTGGCTAATTACCCTATGGGCACACAACCCACACAACTCAAACCCTCAATTGCTGCTGAATTGTCCTCAGCTTATCATGGTGCTGGGCTCCTCCAAAGTAAGGAGAATTGGGGTTCATTGCAACACACGTCTCTGCTTTTTGTCATCAACAGCTGGAAATAAATTGTTCTGGAAACCAAGGAAGGCAATCCTCCATCCTCCTGAATATCTATTTGCTAAAGGAAAAGAAATATAATATTTTATTCTTGGGATGCTGCTCTTGAGCTCAGTTCTTGGCCATTGTAAAGAACACCTGGAATTTATGAGAACAGGCAGCCTTGTAGTAGTGTGTGCTACTGATGGCAGCGGTGGAACACTGGTACAGGTTTCCCAGAGGTGTGGTTGATGCCCCATCCCTGGAAATTCCAGGACAGGTTGGACGGGGCTCTGAGCAACCTGATCTGGTTGGAGATATCTGCTTCTTGCAGGGGGGTTGGGCTGGATGGGCTTGAAAGGTTGTGGTCCAACCCAAACCATTCTATGATTCTATTAAACTTCTGATGCTAAACTTTAGGTGTGGAATATACCCCAGACTACTGTTTAATATATAGAAAAACATCCCTATGCTACAGAATTTGAAGCTGTGGTCCGTGCAAAAATATAGGAGGCTCTATCAAGCTTGAAAATCTTTTCAGCATCTACTTCTTTTCCACATGTTTAGTACAAACAAGCTGACAAAGTCTTCTTCCCCATCTTCAAAGCAGCTTTGGGGCAAGACAGAGATAGAAATGCTAGTTGTCAGTATATAAATCAAGGCGCCTGTACTATTAGACAACTGTCAGCACAGGGAAGGCGTGATCAGCCCACACAGTGGCCACAGGGTGATCTTGAAAACTGAGCAGAATTTCAGTTTTTGGATCATTCCTTCCAACTTTCCGTGTTGGTTGACTTCAAAAGAATCAATGAAAGTGATTACAAGAAAAATAGCACTTTGAGTTCAGGAACACGTATCTAGCTTTCCAGGGTAATGGTGGAATAGAGACTATCATGACCATCTGCAAAGAAACACTGGAACTAGACTTAGTGCAACGGGTGGCAAAGTAGGACTAATTAGAAGCAGAGACACTGCTGATTTTTGATATATGCTTGCACAAATTCTGCTGACTGCTTTGTCTTTGGTTTTGATTCCAGTCACGTTTGGAGGAACTTCCACGTTGCGTTTGACAGAGGTCATAAGCCATAACCTGAACTGAACCATAAAATAGAACCAAACCACTGAATCACATATGCCCTTGTCAGATTATTTCCTCATTATGGAGATGTTCTGCAAAAGCAAGGAAGAGCCTTCATTCAAGCTACCTGTTGAAGATGTGGTTTTTTTAGCAAAAGCAGGAGGTACAATAATGAGAAAGACTAAACACTTCTGTCGTGAATGCCAGCTAAAGGAATGCAGTTTATTAAGTGGGTCATGGAGAATGTTGTGGGTCCAGGGGCTTTACATAGATATTGGAGTGGAAACTATTGCAGAAAGAGCATAGGAGGCAAGCAACATAGCAATCAGAGAATATAATTAATGAGGATCTTTACATAATTAAATTAGTGTCCTGATTGTGGTAAAATGTCACATTAACATTTCATTAACATTCATATTTACTAATAAAACAAGTGCTTACTAGTGATGCATTACATCTTCAGGATACTTTTACAGAGAAGTAGTACACTGTACAGGAATTTGCTTTTCATCATCACCTACCACTCTCCTGGGTAGGGCACACAGTTACACCTTTGAATACCCACATCCTTTTCCTGAGGGTAATTTTGATTTGGTCTTCGACATCAGAGAAGTCTTTACGCTCTCTGTGTACAGCTGAGCTATTCCAGAGTATTACAATACCCAACAGTCCCTTGTACAGCTGTGCAATTTTTATACAGTCTTTTAGAAGCAGTTGAAGAAAAGTATATGGTATAGTATATGGTTAATTAGAGTTGTATTTTGTTGCTTAAGTTACTTAAGTGCCCTGTTACCTCTTTGGGTTTTTTTTTTTTTTATATCAGGAATTTCACTGGTGATGAGTGGAGGAGAAATATTTTCACTGTTTCAGTAATTTTTAAATAATGTGTTCCTGTTGTATGGTGCGATTAAACCCTACAGTGAATGAAAACTAAACAAGCATTTCTAAATCCACCTGAAGGGAGCAGGAAAAAGACTCCAAAGCTACAGTAAATGTAATCCCTGCTTTGATATTCATATGTTTCATCACTGGGATCTTTCAGGATTAGATCTGACACCCAGAACAATTATAACAGGCTTTGAAAAAAAACCAAACTTTGGCTTTTTCAGAGCCAATATAACACATCTTTATCACACAACTCTGTCTCTGCACCCATTTTTCTCTGTACAAATTGAATGTTATTGATTTGGAAACTGATGTTTTTCCTGGTCACCTATTTCAACATTCAAAGAACTATCAGGGATGCTTGTAGGCATCTCTGTGTCTTTCTAGGGGAGAAAAGCTACCTTCCTTCTTCTCTAATCCTATAGCACAATGCGGGACAAATATGAGGTCCCAGCTCTGGTGCCACAGGCTGAGGGCACAGTTGCATCTCTCTGGCTTCCCTCCTGATAACAGGAAGAAAGGCAGGAGATTATACAAAGAGTCTTACTGAGTCAAAATCTGATTTCAGGTTCATAGGAAAAAAGGTTCTGAACATTCATGACAAGCCTATGCCCGATCCAGGAACCTGGGCTTAAATTTAACATGGGACTTGTTTTACGCTTAATCAAATCTATTACCAATTTTTATTTATTTTCTTAATATCCGGCTTCTGCATCACAGCTTTGAGGGATAGATGCTTAAGTACTTTAAAAAGGAAAACAAATTGTTATATCCATTGTAATGCACAGATTGGCAATATTTAAGGTCTCCCGCTAGGTCAGGAATAGGCTGTTGGGGAGGATCCAGCTCTCCAGTGTCTGCCCACCTCTGCCTAGTGACATGGGCTTGCCTGAAGTGCATTTCCCAGCATCTTCTCCACTTCATGCCTTCAGTGGTAGCTTTTCCATCACTTCTCTTAAGAAACCACTAGGAAAGGCCTAAAGCACTCAGTGTCAGGAAATTCCCCTTGATATCCAGCCTTTACATTTCTCTCTGAAATCTCGTATCGTCATTTTTATTTATTTAACCTCTTGAAACACCTTGAATAATTCTTTTCCATCCTTTCTATTTTCAGGCACAGGCAGACTGATATTCACATTCCTCTCAGCGTTCACCCAGCCAGGCTATTCAGAAGTTTCTTTTAAACTTCCTTCAAAAGTTTCTGCAAGTCCTGTCTCTGGTCTTTAGGAGGAAAGTCTGGGGGAGAAGCTGTGCTACAAAAAGAGAGCGCAGGCAGTGTGTCTATTTGGGGAAAGGAGGAGAAGTAGAGGAAGGCAACCAGCAGGAACTAGTCTGTGCTATTTCTGTAGTAAAGGCTTCTGGTCTTGGAAAAGAATTTCTCAGTTTTGTAGTGCTCTTGTGACATCCCAGCTCAGGCATGTTTCCCCGAGGAACAGTTGCTGCAGGAGCTTCATGCTCTCGGCTCCCACTTGCTGGTGGGGACGTTTTTCGACCTCACTAAGCCACAGTATCTGCACCCACTTCCCAGCACCTACTTTATCCAGTATGAGATGTCATTTCCTCACTGGTAGCTGGTTTTATCTGCTTCTTACAAAGGGACCTTCCAAAGGCTCATTTAAGCAGATGCAGTGGAAAAGCGCAAGTTTTGGCCAAATGGTGGTTGGCTTTTGTGGCTGAACAAAGCAGTCGGCCAGGTTTTTGTTGTCTGAATGTTCTTGTCTGAGTTCACAACTTGTAAACCCATTTACCCTTCTCCAAACTAATTCTTCCCTCGGGGGATCACACTCCAAAGCTTTTGTTAGGGCTGTTGGGGGAGTCAGAAGGCTTAGACACCACAGAAGTATCTAAGTGCCTAATTGCCACCAATTTCAATAGGAGCTGCCCTAAATATACCTTGGAGGATACATATCAAAGAGAAATACTTTTAAAAGGGACTGCTCTCTATCTGAGTTGATAATCTCCTTGGTTTTTGGCAGTGGTTTTTTTTTTTTTTCCAAAGTTCTAATTCTTTCATTTTTCTTGCCAGCCTGAGCAGCTGAGACAGAGTGGAGGAGGACCGCAATGTTGGCAAAAGATGGCTGCAATAACTTCTGAAACCTAGAAAGGAAAGAGCTTGTGCAAGGGGCATTTGCTGCAGCAGTACATTACCCACTGATTTAGAAAGACCCTGCCTATCTAGCACATACTCAGCGTGCTCAGCTTCCTCGGAAAGAATTTGCTCTTGGCCTTTGCTCTCAGCCCGTATTGTTTCAGCCTTCACAACACATCAGCTAGATTCTCAAAGTGTCTTGAATTAGTTCCTCCTGTCACAGTGGTATGAAAATAGCAATGAATTCCAGTGATGATCTTGCAGCATTTAGCAAGCAGTGTTGCTACAGCTGGTTTCTTGAACTTCCCACATTGGCTGCCAGGCAGTTTTTGAACCCGTACAACTGTAAGGTAGAAGATCCTAACCTAGAGTCATTCTCTTCTAGGTAGAGCAAAAGCAGAGAGCAGGTAAGAGAAAGGAGCAGAACAAATCTAGTGTTGGTGAACACATATACATGAGCAGGACATGCTGACGTTAACCAAGCTGCTCTGATGGCACTGCAGATCCTTCAAGGTACCATAAGGAGATGCTTGAATGACAGCTCCTTTCCATACTGCAATGGGAGATGTATTAAAAAAAAAACCAACACTCTCAAATGGGAATCAGTCATGGCAAGTACCTAACATTCAGGGCTTATATCTATAATTACCCTAGACGGACAAGCCTCTTTGACTGCTAACATAAAATACGGTATCACCATGCTGAGAAGCCGGTTTGTTGCTTTGTTTTGAGCTACTCCTACCTCAAATTCCAAGTGAAAACCTCTATTTGGAAGCAAATGGATTAGTGGGGATATTTTAAAATATCTGGCTGACATCCATCTTCTGGTAAGAATGTCAAACAATTGAAAATGCAGTTACCTAATCTGACTTAGGCTAGCTTTTAGTTAATTATCCCAATAAAGTCAGACAGTCTACATCCATTTCTAATATAGAGTAAATCACATCTACACAAAAACTATTCCATATTCCACTTGCCCTCTCTGAGCCTTGAGTAATATTACAGTTGGCTGAATTTTCAAAATAATCTTCCAACTTGTATTTTGGAAAACACTTGACAAAAATAACAATGTTTCACTTAAAATAATTTTCCCTCTTCTTTCTAGTTCAGTGAATGCTCCAATTTACTGAAGTGTCTCCTTATTCCTAATTTGCAGTGCCTGGGGGAAAAAGCATGGCCACAGAGGTAATCCTGAATTGAATTTTTATTTATTAATTTATTTTTAAAGATCACGTAAAAGAGGCTGGAGTTTTCCCATCTCCTGCATGTTTCCATCCTTTACAATCTTTCTGCTCTGAGCTGTCCTTTATCCACAAGCGGGGATGCCCTCATCCTCTGGTCCTCAGTAATGCCTGGTGGGATTTTCCAGAGGAGATTTGCCACTTGAACTCAGTTGGCCCCCCGAGACTTTCATGACTTACTTCACATATTTTATTGCAGCTGCCTATGCAATAGAAAAGTTAAAATAAAATGGAGAAAAAACAACGGAGGGCATGTCTGGGAGGCTCTTCTCCTGCCGGGCCACCTCTCGTGGCTGTGGGTACTCTCCATGCCCGATGCCTGGCAAAGGCTGCGTCTGCTACAGAGAGATGCAGCAGGACATAGAGCTGCTGAAGGACATGGGCATCCAAAATAGAGCAAAAAAGGGAAAAAACACATTTTTTGGAGCCACTTGTTTACATAGACTCCTTCACAGTGATCAATATTTGAACCCTGCAGAGTTATTTCTTGTTTCAGTCTGCTCCTTGCAACCCAATGCAGTTCATGTCTGCCTCCCTGTGAAATGGCTGCCAGTGCCAGGGGCTGGTGGGTGCGAGGGGGCTGCACCCCTTCTTGCTGAACCTCGTGCTGGGGCCATTTACCCCAGCATAAATTGTCAACACTCGCCCTGCCAGAATTTCTAGATACCTGATCCTTCAGGAGCCGAAATGCAAGATTAATCTGGTTGACTTCACATGGAGAAGGACATGCCATGAGCTAAGTGATAAACTCCCTTTGTGGCAAGCAGCATGAGGATAGGAACCAGAATATGTGGCATAAAAATAAATTGGTACAAACTAATTTTCAATCAGATGTTAAAGAGTCCATTGCCACCTTGTATTTTTCCAGTAATTATGTGCAATTTTTAGATGCTGGCCAAGGAAGGGTGGCAGAATCAACTCCTCAAATAAATATGATCACCTTGCCCACTGATAAAATTTAGAAAAATTTCTGGAGCTTAAATAAATGTGTTTGCTGAACTATCCTAACATTATTTTCACTGCAGGTTCCTGAGGAAGGTTCTGTTTTACCTGGTTTATTGCGGTAATGCAGTCAGAGTTCTTCTGGATTTGATGAAAACAATTTTTACAAGTTGGTTTTTACTGAGCTGGTCCAAGAGAAAAATAACCAAAAAGCTGCCATCGTTTACAAAATCCAAAATATTTTTCCTAGTTCTAGCTCCTAACATTTTTTGTCAGTCTTGCCTAGAACAAAAAGTGCTCTTTTTAATGCCATGAATTTGAAACAATTTTCCTAAGGAATTCTTGGAACCCTCTCACATACCCTTTGTTATTATGATTTTATTTTACTTTTTCAGTTCGGTGCAATTGTCATACCGTGTTTTACTATATTCAATAATTTCAGGAGAAGAACAAAAATAAATAGTCTGGGCTTGGCTGACTAAGCACGGTTAAATCCAGAGAGCTGCTTTTGAGATAACTTGGACTTTCATGACTGGGAGTGGGATTGCTAAAATGGGATAAAATCTCACTAATGCCTGGCTAAAATATCTGCTGAAGGATTTTTATTTTAAGATAGGCAGTTTAGGGAAACAACAGACCAAAGGATCGTATTTTACCAGTGACTATGATTTGGCCTAGCTGTGTCTATGGGAGCCAGCCTGCAAATACCTTTCATGAACAGGCAATTTTGCAGACAGTTGTGTTCCAGCGGGACTCCTTCTGCTAACGACTTTCCAAGATGAGTAAAGTGTCATCACCTACGCCTATGAAATATAAATCAAAAAATCAGCCCTTCCAGTGGCGGGGGAACAGCAAAAGAGAGTAAAACGCAAAATGATTTGCAAGGCACTGAAAACACACTGAAAATATATCCGGCTTTCAGTTAAGAAAATGTAAGGTTTTTGTAAGAGGCTGTTTTCCCATAGGGAGAAAAAAACCCCCATTTTAGAGAGTTTTCTGCTGATCTTTTAAAATAATTCGAGTTTCTCTGGGAGACGGGTATTCCTGGCAGGGACAAGGCCTTTGATTTTTCGCTTCTCTGGAAAATGAGCTGATGGTGTTTTTTCCATGGTGCAGCCTCTCCCTGCTTTGTTGACCTGGATATTCCTCCTTGTTTAGAGAAGTTTTGTCTCAGACTGGAAAAAGAAAAATATGGGCTTTTCACTCATCTTTCATCAGGCTAAAAGGAAGGACAAAAACAAGAAGGCCTTTGGGTTTCCGGAGAATTACAGGCATTTCTGATATGGTAGAGTTATTAAAAATTCCAAGTCTGGGAACTGGAGTCAAGCGAGTTCAGTTGGTGTTTATTTCCTTTGAGTCTTTTAAAAGCCTTCTCCTCCCTTGTATTTTTTTTTTTTATGATGGTGAAAGAATAATTCAGAAAACTGCAGCAGAAAAGGACTCTTTTTTCTCTCCCTGTCCCAGTGTTTTGACTTTGAAACTCCTCACCGCCTTGGAGGGGAGCAGCGCAGCATGCAATGGGCTGCTGCGAAGGCCCTCACATCATGCAGGCCTCACCGCCCCGCTTACAAAAGATGGGGCAGTATTGGGAAAAGCAGGAGGACGTAGAGTTTTATGGTGTCCTCCTTGTCCGAAGGGCGTTTCAAATTTCATATGTACCTCTACCACCACTCCACTGGAAGGCAGTTAAAGACTCCTGGGTCTGGAGTGTTTGCATGGGAGGAGCAGGGCGATCGCACCAGCCAAGCCCCTGCCTCGTTTAAGCGTCTGAAATTCAGATTATTCACCCTGACAATTAATTTTGACTGATGCCACCGATCGCCCTTCTCTGCACTGTTGTGCAGCACCGGCGACCGGTGCTGCTGGTGAATGCATGATCCCAGCGTGGTGCCTTTTTGGCACGGTAGGTTAATGAAAAACACTGAACTTAGCATTACGGAAAAGTGTGAAAGGGGAAAAGGCGGACTTTGATAATTGGTCAGGAAAAGAGTATTGATTAAAGAAATCCCTCTTACTAATCACACATCATGGGCATGTACTCTGAGGTAGTTTGGGGTAATATTTAGCAATGCTCCAGCTTTTTTTGTTTGCCAGCGGCAGCGTGCTTGCAGAGTTTTTTTAAAGAGCAGCCAAGGGAGAGTGGAAGTGGGTGAGCAAATGGCAGCTCTCCCTCCTGGAGCCCACGCTGGAGGAACAACCTGCTGCCATTCAGCGTGGAGACATCTGAAATCCTGCTTAAAAATCCATTCAAAAGATAAAGACGTAATACAGAAAACATGATCTTATCCTTAATTCTTATGGAGAGTGTAAATTGAAGAAAACTGAGAAGTAATGTGATCCAGGACAGTTAGACACTTGCAGTCAGCATCTGTCTAGTGATTGCATCCCTTCCAATACTGAGCATTAAAACATTAAGTGGCCTGAATGTTTCAATCAAACTCTGAATTGATTCAGTTCCTAGTCAGGGACTACGAAAGTCCTGATCATCACAGAAGAAGCTGAAACTGCAGCAAAGCAGTTGACCGACATCCCATGGGAGCACTGACATAGGCCACGGTTGGAAGAAGCCTCAGCAGATGGACCAGAAATGTCAAAATGTCAAAAGTGGGTCTGGTGAGGAACAGAAATGGTAGCTGGGATGGAGAAACAGGGTGGGTTAAGGCAGCTAAGAATGGAGAAGGCCTTTGACAAGCTACCGAACTGGCCGAGAGGAGCTGCTGGATCTCAGGTCACAGGCATGGACTGGGAGGAAGCTTGAAGGGAGAAATCAGCTCCATCGTAGAAATGAGCCTTGGGCACAGGTTTGCACATACACAGGTGGAGGATGGAGAAGCAGTGCTGTACATTTGGGAATATGCAAAAAAATGCCAGCTACTGCAACAAATGGACAAGAATGATGTTGAGATTAAAAGGTAAGTGCTGCAAGAGAAGTGTTAATTACATGCATGGCAATGCATACATTAATCTTTGGCTACTTTGAAAAACATTTTAGCAACAGGCATACATTCCCATGCAGACTATAAAAAGTCTGCACTGTGCTTTTATTGCCCTGGCCTTGGATTCACATGGTAAAAATGCAAACACCTGACAGTTGCCTCCTGGGACAGCCCCTGTCATTGCTTTAAAATACAGCTGTTCCCAAATGGTGACACAAGAGATTGTATCCTGCACGGCAAGGTTGGTGCCTCCGACAAAGCCGGCCCTGAGTGGAACGTGTGTTTAACATACAGGAGATCTGTCACACACTGCTTGTCAGATGAGCCACCTTATATTTGTAGTAACCTGATTACGTGGTATGCCTGAAATGAAATTAAGCTGTCATTAAAGGCTTCAAAATATCCAGCTCTCTACCAGACTTGTAAAGCATCCTGCCAATTTCTGCTCATCTTTTTAAAAGAGCACCGGTCCTATGACAGGGTACAAATGGATTTAACTTCCGCTGCGGTTGTTTGGTTCAAAACTAGCAAACTCACCATTAATTATTGATCTGGCTTGTCAAGCTGCAGCATCAATTATTGCAGCGCTGGCACATAGGGCTCTGGAATTAAAAGCATCCATAACCTTTGTGTGGAAAGGGCTTAGTCTTTTCAGCTGAAGAATACCATTTTTCTTCCACAGCACATTCATGACTTCTTCATGAGGGTCTCCACTCTCACGTGGCTGTTTCCCAGCTCTGAGTTGATTAAACAACACCAGTAAATGGTACCCAGACGGATCTCCTGATAAGCATAAGGGTGATGGTTTCTGGAGCTGATGCTCTGTTCCCTCAGGAGAGTGGAACCCGCTGTGTCACAATTTTTTTTCCTTGGTATGAATGCCTTTCTAGTTTTAGGCTTGTAAGAATAGCTTTGTTTTTCATCCATTCCAGCTGTGACATGTATTTGATAGGTAGATATGGAAGTTATGGCCATCAGGGGTGGAAGATGAATCAGTTAACCTCTCCCTGGTGTAATAGCATTCAGATTTACTCCTGGAGGACTGGAAAATGACTCTGACAGGGAGTCCTAGAATCCTGGGCTGGGGAAATATGTTTTTGTAATTGTACTTGTTGATGAGGAAAGGATAAGCGAAGGATAGAGTAGTATTTATTTTCTGAGTGATTCAAGAAATATTAGCTTGCCAATTTTAGAAATATATGAAAAATCACCTTGTAGTTATTAGGGCTGAGACTTACAATGAATTACAGAATCCTTAGAGCAATATTTCTGAGAGCTTTTATACAGACACAGTTCTTAGCCCTGAAAAACAGGGAAATAATACTTCACATGGGATTTGTGGCTTTGCAAATGAAAGCAACACTTGCTCTTAGCAACATGAGTGCATAAAAGAGCTGAGTCTTCACTCTAACCTCAGTGGATGTTGCAATCCACAAATTAGTGCTCACATTCTACCTGCTTGTGGGTTGCTGCTCCCAAATGTGTGTTTCTGAAGAGACCTTCTCCTCCAGAAGTGTTGTTGGGTCTCAGGCTTGGGCAGGCAGCTATCTGGCTATTTTGTCCCTATTTCATGTTGTGTTTTATGGTTGGATCGGGAATTTCTCTGCCTTCCATGTTTTTTTTTACAGCACCTATTTCAAGACAACCTTCATCCTGCAATGGCACCATATACTAAAGTGAATGTGTTTATGAAGTATTAAGATTAAAAATAAATTGTAAAGTATGGGACTGGAGTGAAACTACTGAGTGTAACCCACAGTATTGATTTTTTCCCTTCAGGATCTTCCAGCTAAAGTAAATCAGTAAAGTCCTACTGTTTAGAGCCTCACATGTAACTGCTACCTCTTGACAGAAAAGGAATCAAGCAGACCAAGGACATTACATTTGTTCACTCAAAAGGAAGGTGCAGCTGACAAAGTCTTTACATCAAATGTGTACAAGTGTATAAGGCTGAAATAAAAATCTAGTTTCTTTCAGAGGGAAAAACCATGGATATATGCTTAAAAGTTTTTAAGGAAAATGTTTCCCTTTCACTTATCTGCTTTATTAGACAGCAAAAATTGGTCTCTGGACCTTACCAAAACAGGTACCTTCAATCGGACCATGCAGTTAAGGATATTAAGCCAGTGAGCTCATCACACCCTTTCCTTTCATATTTGACCAAGAAGCTAAATTAATAAACAGTTTTCTGCCTTAGCTGGCCAGTCAGGTGTGGGAGCAGCCGAGAAAGCGTGCTAAAGGTTGCTTCTGGAGACCTGGTCAGCAAACTGACCTCTCAAGGAGAGGGCAGAGCTGCGGCAGATCGGTGCCCCGGCATCACTCCGTGGCTTCATCTCAGGGTCAGCCAAGACGAATTGCTCAGATAAACAGTGGGGTCATGGGAGCTGGGTTAGCTGCAGTCCAGAGTGAGGGAAATTCATAACTAATGACTTCACCATGAACTATGAATAAGCATCTGACCTTACTGTTGGGGCAACTGAGTCAATGGTTAGCAGACCAGTCCTTGATATCTTACAAATGCATAGCTGCTGAAATAAAGACCTCCTAGAAGCCGGCAGGCTCTGCCTAGGATCCTGTGCTTTGAAAACCAGAAAAGCTTCATCTATTGATTCAATCCTCTGCTGAAGGCTACTTCTAGAGGCCATGAGGGCTGGAGATGCATGGTGCTAAGACAGCACATGGAGAAGCCTTTGTGTGGTACCTTGTGCCTCCTGCCTCTCCACAGGAGCCAACACTGCCTCAGCAGGTTGAGTTTCTGTGGGAAATATTAAACTCAACTGGTTCTCCCTTTGCTCTGGATAGGAGACGGGGGAAGCTGAAGACGTCAACAGGCCACAACTGCCCTTCTTCTCAAGGGAAACAGAAAAGTTGCTGCTCCTTATTATTTGATTCAGATTTTAGGGAAAATAAAATTAGCATCAGTCATTTCACCTTTCTGGAACACTTCAAAACCCCATACACTTAGCTGGTCTAACCTTAAACAAGGCAACTACTGGGTTTGGCATGCCTCTCGGCAGTGAGATAGAAGGGAGAGAAGGTTTCAATGGTTTTCCATCCCCCCCCTCCCCCCTCCCGCCACTCCATGAAGGCTGAACAACCTGGAAGAGTTTGGGGAGCTGGGAGATAGGCAACACAGGAGATCCCACCCATTCTTCTTGCTCTTTCTGGCTCCACAGATAATTGAGTATGGACAGTCTTCTGTGAAGATATGCAGGAAAATGGAGTGCAAGTCGACATTTCCATGGTTGATTTTGTCAGTCCACTCACCCTCAGCATCTCCACCCGGTCCCACATGACCCTAAACTGATCAGTGAATTTACAGATCACTTGAACCAGTAGGGTGTCAGTCAGACACGTGACCATCGGGAAGTGGGGAGCCCTGTCCCAGGCACTGTCAAAGCACCCTTGCTCCCTTCAGAAGAAGGACTATGCTTGGAAAAGCAAGCATGCCAAAGACAGATTAGTGAACACGCTTATGCCCTTTAACAGACTGGATTAAAAATAATAAGTCTCATCAGGCGGCTCAGTTTAATTGCTGGGATTGTGCCAGCAATGGAAATGTAAGGGGAGGAAAGCTAACAGGAGATGCGTCCAGAAGAAATGTGTTCCCTTGACTTCCCTCGTAAACTGGAGGAGGAAACTGGCCCATGATTCAGTTTTGCCTTTGATTCAACATAATGACTAAATCCTGCAAAGATAATTGGTGTTATGGCCATTTGAGCTGGCAGCTGTACTCCAGTACTTTTTAAAATCATTATCTGTTAAGACATTTGCAAATATACAGCGAGCCTGGCAATGCCTCATTAAAGCACTGTAGAAAAGAGTCATAAATTTTATTGCCTCAGCATTACATGTTGAAGTCATAATAGTACAGCTCTGTTCTGAATGTATAAATTCCCTTATCACTTCAGCAAAATCTCATGTTTTTCTGGACAAGCTCTTGAGAAGGGCATAAAAATGAAAAATGCCATCAGCATTCAAACAGAGAAGTCTGACCGGCTCCATTTTTTTTTTCAAAGAAAAATGCTTGCTCTAACCATGCAGAGAATGTATTTTAAAATGTAACCATACCGAAACACCAGACAATTACTATTCCTGCAGCAATTTTAGGTAATAGACTTATCTATGATGCTTCACATCCAGCCCACTATTTCTCCTGACGCACATTAGCTTTTATTTCAGGGTCTCTATCCAAATTCAGTGAGGTCAGTGGAAATATTATCTTAGGTTTCCTTCAGTTTTGCCTCAAACCCTTGATGAAGACATCTTGGTTTTTACAAGGAGAAAATAAACTTGCTAGCGGTTTGGAAAGACTATGTTGACATTGGCATAGAAAAATAGGTTGTTATTAAATAGAGCTGAAAGACAGAAATTCATGTGATAACATTCTATATTCTAGGGACAGGCCTCTGTCTTCAAAAATTTGCTGTTTGCTATTGTAAATATGTACATACAAAAAAAAGAAACATTAGTAAGAGTTTGATTCTGTGAACTTTCCAGAGGTCTAATAGTGTTTGAGACACAGGCAAATCCCATTGAGCGAGTCACCTGTGTCTCATTCCACATGAACCTGGAACTGGGCTCTAGATAAATGAACGCAGAGAAATTTATCCTAATGAAATCCCTGCAGGCTAGGATCAGTTTCCCACTGCGACTCCTGCCATTCCTCTCTGCAGGTCTTTGGATGTATATTCTCCTTGATGTGCATGCAAGTCAGCTCTTTGTGCGGCTGTGTATTTGCATGCATATCCAGAGGAAAATAAATCGTCTTTGTATAGCTTCTCAGAGGGAGTTAATCTGTTTAGGATTGAACTATAAGACCAGACATGGTTGCATTAAATGACATGGATGCTGGAACACTGGTGGCTGGAGTTTCACTGCCACGCTGTTGTGGTGAAGGAGATATAGAGCAGGGACAATAAGATGACACTATTAATACAAAGCCAAATTTACCATCGTCGTCCCCAGTGATTTAATTCAAGGGTATGATATCATTCACTTTGAGTTAGTGCAGAAATACAGTCTGTATTTCAAGGTCTGAACATTTCCATACAGATAAAAATACCACTACCTCACAAATTGTTCAAAGCCTTTACACACCCCGGAGCTGGATTGCTAAGCGACGTCCTGGGAGGCTCTCCTAACCTTGTAGGAGATGGGGATTCCTGCTTTAAGCTATTAAGTGGAGCTGGGATAACGTAAACTGGGATGGAGGGAGCAGGAAGGGGACAGGCTGATATCCCTTAGCCTCCAAAAACTTTTCACCCGTGCCAGGAATGATGGAGCCAAACGTGAGCTACAGGCTGGTACACGGCCATCGGATACCTGGCATGGCATACAGCTTGACCTCCACACAGCCTCTTCCATCCTTCTGCATCTCTTTGCTACCGCAGTTGAGAACTGTTTTAAAAAGAGAGAAATAAAGCAAACACATTTAGGGTTTGTTATTTTAAAGGCAAGACAAAATCTAAAAAAAGAAAACCAAACAAGGAATCATAGGAAAATCTTACAAATATATGAGAGGTCTCTGAGTGTTTTGATCACCAAAGCCGTCCAGAGAAGTTGCCAGATTTTTTTCCCAGCATGCTGGAAAAACTTTACCCTGGGACAGGTCTGGTTTGTCAAGTGTTAGGAGAATCAGTTTAGCCTGGCTGAAGCTGAGAGTGGAGCTGGGAGTGATGCCTGGATCGTGGTCAAACTCCGACTTTGATCTCAACTACGGAGAGACTAGCACCTCTCACCATAATTTAGGATCTGCCACAAATATTTAAGTTTCAGACTTTTCTTTTTTTCCCCTTTCTTTTTCCATGCTTTAGGTTTTTTCCTTCTCTTCTTGGACTTTCTTGTAATTTCGGGAGCTTGACCTCTGAGCAATGTTGGCAGTGGTGTGTGCCAATGTTGACATCCCAGCCATGTACAGCTGCACAGTCCACAAACCTCTGCAGTCAGAAGGTCAAATCACCTCAGGAAAAAAATAAAATTAAGAACTAATAATTGGTCTATCCCCAGTGCCTTCAGCCTGAAAATCTTACTGTGTTGAAGAACACAACTAGCACCTTTCTAAGGATTGCCCAGTCCTTTGCTAGACCCCACACCTGGCATTACTACTTTGCACTCTGAGTGGACAGATTAAGAGGGAAAAAGTCTTGGCTTTGTTCCCCAAAGTACCGGTCAGCTTCATAAGATACATCAAGGCAAGGGAGTTGGCTCAGAGTAACTCCTCTTTGGACCAAGAAGTCAAATCTTGCCCTGTCTAGGATGTTACACAGCTGTGGACTTGGTGAGGGGATAGCCCAGCTCTCGGTGAGCCTCAGAGGTACGATCAAGCATGTTCTTATTGAAACACCAAGCCCTCGAGGGCAGTAAGTAATATATACAGCATCTATAGGAAATAATTTTAGGATTAAGACCAGGAAAGAACTTCCTACTCTGTTTCAGTTTAGACTTGGAAATTAATATATTGTCCCCAGCTGCATAGTTAAGGGATATCGATGCAGGAGAGGCTGATTTTTATCAAATCACAAGCATCGCCGGTGCAGCACCTTTATTTCTTTTAAGCTATTCCACCCAGAATACGGGGTTACAGGACACTAGAGAAATCTACAGTGTGATATTGAAATAACTGGATAATTTCACCAGCACCCTGTGTTGATATTACAGCTTTCATTACATTCCTATTACAGCAGCACATTTCAATGCCTCCTTTTTTCATCTGGCAGTGCTTTTCCACTCCAGGTCTCCCCCAGAGACTTCTCCAAAACCGTCTGTGCGTTCTCTTCCAGCCTCAGCATTCTTGGAGCATAAGAAGCTGCCACAACTTAAACCATGCGAGTAACGCACTTAACACATCTGATGTACAGCGTACACGTACGATGACGGGCAGATGTATGAAGCTGGGATCTATGGTACTGCTGTGAGTTGACATTCTCTGAACTTTGTAATGGTGGGAACTGAGTAGCTCCAAATGTTCTGTAAATTGACCCTCCAGCCCAAAAAAGCCAAAGGCAAATATAATTTAAGGTTAAGCAGAGAGGTCAAAATGTTCTGGTTGTAATGTGAAGGACTGAAAAAATCGCAGGCTTATCAAGGTTTGTACTAGGGCTGATGTGATGTAAGACAGGCTTCAGCTCTTTGGAGCCATACCAAGAAAGACTCTTCATGTTTATATTGGTGTAAACATAAACAGCATCTGGCCAAAGACAAGAGGCTCATCCACTCAAGCTCTTTAACAATATCAGGTATAGTGCTTATTGCTTTTCATTAACATAGAAAGTGAAGCCAAAAAGGCAGAACACAGTTTGTTCCATCTCCACTCTAATTAGATGCACTTTGTATTTTCTGGATCATTCACCCTTGGTTCAATTTAAGTTTATTTTAAGACAGGCTAATCAGCCTTTTTACTACAGAATCCTTGGCTTCCCACTGCTTACTTGCAGTGGTGCCTAATCAGGTAGAAGGAGCATTTCTGCTTCATGTAAAAAAAGTTGATGTTGACCTTAAGAAGCGGCCTGTCAATAAGTCAACAGTGTGGGCCACCACGATGCTCTAAGTGATGTGGCACAAATGCACAGTGCCATGATAAATGCTACAGTATATCTCCAAGAAAAAGGCAAAAGACCTGGAGATATGTAAATATGTGTTAACTAGGTCCACATCCTCATTATATTTCCCTTCTTTTCAAGTAAGGACCAAAGCCAACTCCTGTTGTGACCACCTGTTGACTGAAAACACATCTTGTGATGAACAATTCAATGTCTCCTCAATTTTTAAGCAGGGCAGAATACAACGAGGACATCAGAAGAGGGAAGGCAAAGCAAATGTGAAAATTAGTTCCCACACATGCAATACTATGAGGAAACTTGGCTTAAATCCATTAATCCCTTAGTACTGTCCTGGTGCTATCATGCTGCCATAAATCAAGACCAAGGAATCGCCCTCAGCAAATCGTGTGTCAAGGTCTCAGCACCTGTTAATATCACTGCTCCATTTGCTTCCCTTCTGTACATGCACAGCATAGAGGGAAAGCAGCCAGCCCTGATTAAGGAAAAAAATATGAAATGGGAACATGAATAGTGAAATCAATAACTTGTCCAAAGCTGAAACATTAAAGAAATCTCTTAAGAAGTCCTCTTAAAAAGAGCTAGATAATAGACTCTATTTTACTGTACATGCTATCATAGTACATTTTGCACCATGAAGACAAGAGCTCTCCAGGTAGCTAAAGCCTTTGCTTTTCATTTTTATTTCCCAGCCTTTAAGATACGGTGGTAGAAATGCAGATGAGACAGAGATGATGGTTACTGGGATTCTGCACTGGAGCCTGAGGACACAGGCAAATTTTTTGCATGTTTAACTCTGCTAACTTCACCAGGGATGCTGCAGGGCTATTGTCTTGGTACAATATGTTTTTATACTTTTATGAATGGGCTATTTATGTAGCTTCTATGGAAGATCTTCATCTGGTGGAAAACAATAGAGAGTGATGAGGATCTCTTCCACACGGTTACAGATCTGACATTTGAGGGCCCCATGGGCCCATCAAAGTTAAAATCCATTGTGTTCAGATGTGAATAGAAAGAATGTTCAAATTTTAAGTAAAAAAGCTATTGTTTGATACTTTGAAGAAGCTTACCCGCTGCTTTGTTTGCAGGTGAGAAGACAGGTAGCTTCAGTTTCTTCTTTCTGGGAGCTACGCACAATCAAATAACAAATTTGAGGAAAGAAAGCTATTACCTTCTTCAAATATCTTCTTACAGGGTTGTGCATGAGCTTGAATTACATTGCTTATGCTGGGACCGTGTCTTTACTGCAGTAGGACCTTGATTCTCACCATCCCCATCTCTGTATCAAAAAGTTTCTATGTAGTGCAATGGCAGTTTGCTTCTGAGTGGAAACATTAATAGCATGAATATGTTTGTGTGCTCAGTAGGAGATCTGACATGGTTTAAACTATGCACAGTATTCTTCATAATTACTCTGAAATAAATTTTGCACTTGGAAAGCAGTCATTTTTTTTCTCCCCTATTATTTCCCTTTTGTCTGTATGTCATATTTTCACCATCTTTCTGCCTTCTTGGGTGGTAAACAATGGTGGTTAATGTTGAATTTGTGACATTGGCATTGGTCATGTTCCTAGAAGACAATTATGAACACCTTCTTTGATCTCCTACACAACACAGTCTAAAGAAACCAAGTCAATAATTCTGTCTTCAGCTCGTAAAACAGACTTGAAGTATAGCATATCTCTCAGGGTGTTATTGTCGTGATGCATTGAAACACAGACCTCAAAAAATGGAGACTTCACCACATTTTCCTTTCTCATAGACTTCAAACAAAAAAATTGGTGAGCCATCATCCTCTAAGCCTAATTTGCTCTACTTACAGCACTGACGTTGACAACAAGTGGGAAAATAATGTCAATACGATACAAAAAGGATTACTTTTAAATGAAGATAAGACTGACTGATGTAGCATGATAAACTGACCCTTTGCACCTAATCAGTCCTCTCTGCCCAAAATCTAGCAGTTAGCAGAGTGTCCTTACACCACCCTTCTGATTTGAGGACATTTCTGGTTTCCATTGGGTTTGACTGAAAGACCTCACAGTAGGAGAAAATCTGGCGGTCTTATACCATCATCTGTGGTAACAGCATGTGACAAAACAACTCTGCATCACTTTCTGCAGTAGGACATGGGATCATGAAGAGAATAGAAATGAAGGAATTAAAGGTTGTGGGAAGGCAACATTTTCTGTCGCTGGGAAGAGCCATTTGTAACCAGCTTCCCCTCCCAACTACAGGCTTTTGGCTTGGGGCAGGACTGAGCACTCTCTTTCCCCTGGATGGGGGAGGATGCAGCAGTCCCTTAGCTTTCTGCCCCTCAAAGGAGATAAAACCAGTGGTGTACCAATTACCAAGGGTGAAAAAAATGCATAATAAACACGGCATTTCTCTAAGCAAACACGCTGGGGTCTCTCCACCCCGAGCATGTCCCCAACACTGCGTGCTCCAACCACAGTGCCATCTCCTTGTGTTGGCCTTGCATCATTCTCCAGGCCTCAGGCACTTTGCCTTGTTTTTTTGGGCTTGCATTTTAGCATTCGTGAATCCTGAGAGCAAGAATGGGCAAAACTGTGATTCCTGGGCTATGAAATAGCACAACATCTCCATGTGATGCGGCAGGAATCCTCTTGCTTCTGATAGAGTCATGACTCTTATCAGCATGGAGTATGGCATTGCTTTCTCACATTTTTTTTTATTTTTTCATAACTGTAAATGTTTAGCTGTCTGTTAAAGTTAACGAGAATAATCAGACTGGTGGATCTAGGGGAATAAAACAGGACATACTGTTGGTTTAGCACCAGGCTGCTCCCTGAGGACACTGTTCTGGTGGCTGAGAGACTGGAAGACATCATCTTAAACAATGAAAAAGGAGACGATGAGTCATTCCAGCTATGAAAGGGATTAAAATATTTCTAAACAGAAGAGTAGTTATTAATAAAGTGCAGGAAATGATAGGGAGTTATTGCACTTTGAGCAAAAAGACCAACATGACTTCCTCCCACACAGTACGTACTTTGATGATACTCTCCCTCCCTCTCTAATCTTATTTTTGTTCCCTCTCAACTTTCTTTCAAAACTTGTTTACAAAAGTGGCTATGATGTTACCCTTTCTCTGGGCAGATACTCGTTTGCAAGAAATGGTTTCTACTTCTCAGTCTTTGAAACCGGCCAAGGTTTGGAAAAACACCTCCACTCTTTATTTCTTGGAAACGCCCACTTCTTGGGAACATGACCCAAAACATCAGTAGGCAGTGCAAGTGTCCCAGCCCTTCTGAATCCTCCTGAGGCTCCTTTCTTCCCAAGTAGCTTATTAATATGGAAAGTTTAATCTGTGCAATATATCTATGCAAATAAAACTGCCGGTAATATCAGTTATACCAGATAGGAAAGGTGCATAGCTGCAGAATATGGCCCCAATGTTTTTCTAACTGCAAAATTATCAGTGGGGAGAGAATAGTGATAAACATGTATTTGAAATCCTCCACCCGTCAATCCCTGTTCTCACAGCTATGTAACCCACTGTCTTCGGAGATATCACCTGGCAGCAAGGGCACAATATTTTCTCCATGCTCTATTCTCACCTTTGATATTTTTTTGGAAGATAAATTTAATGTATTAAATTATTTCAGAAAGCACTTTATATGCTGCCATTCTTTTCTTTTTTTTTTTTTTCCCTGTAAATATCCTAACGCACCTTATTTTTCTCTTGATAAGTTTATGAATTTACTTTAACTCCTTGAAGTAGTTTGGCTGCTTTCCAAAGAAATTCAAAGCAATTCCTTCGAGTTAAGCGAAATACTGCTGAAGCACAGAGTCTCGTTTGAGTGGGATTTTGTCAGGAAAACATTTTCCCCAGAAACCTTACATCAGTGCTCTTTTTAACTCACTGGTGCTCCCAATCAAAATGTTAAAACTGTCCCCACCTAATCTATGAGGTTTTGTACAGCTCTGGCTCTCTAGCTGCTTGGATAACTTCGTTCTGATTTACTCTGCTTCCTTCTTTTCATCATCAGTAACAGGATCCTGCCACTGGAAACAAACCCAAACCTCCAGTTTAATTTTAGTTCGTGATGCTTTACTTCTCTGATGGTCACTTTACAAATCAGAATTCCCCTCAGTTACCGGTTCATATTTCTTGTTATAAATCCTGTGAAGCACAAGAACACAAGGGAAAAATGTCCTTCTTCATCTTGAAAACATAATGCTGAATGGCTGGAATGTGCCAAAATGGAAAAAACCCAATTATTTTATGATGTATTTGGTCCCCATTGAGAGCAGTACAGGGAAGACACTATCCAGAAAGTTCAGATCCACAACATTGAGGTTTCAGAAGAAATAAGACAAAGCCAAATTCTCATTTTTCTCCTTTTTAAAATTGATGCTTATATTATCGTAATACCTCAAGCCCTTTATAAGAAAAACACAAAATTGAACTCCATACTGTTGCATTCTTTCTGATTTGAAAGACCTGGCTTTGGACCATTAAGTTACTATCCCTATTTAACATCGCTTCAGTCTATCTCTGCTTCTCTGTTTTCATGTTTGTGACCCTGGCTCATATTGCCTCTTTCAATTTCTTCTGAAGAATGAGATGGACCTTTGTTTCATTTTTGGCTTTTTTCCCCACTGTTGAGATTATTTTATTTCTTGATCAGCTGTTACAGCAATGATTTTCTGCAATGTTTCTCTTTTTTCTTTTGGAAACTGTACATCTGCTCTTGGCATCTGTTCCATATCCTTTATTAACATTGAAGCAGGGAATTTATTTATGTTTTTTTTTGTCTTGCAGAGGCTGAATCTATTGTCTAGAAATTATTGTCTTTGCCTTGGAAAGCCCATGGTCTCGTTCACTGATGCTTTCCTCTTCTCCTATTGGAAACACTTCCTCTTGCTCATCATCTGGTGAAATTGCATTTTATTCTGTATCATACATATTCTTTGTAATCTCTTGGGAGTCTTTAATTGCATTCACTAACTGTTCCAGCCCTTCTCTGTTAGCTTTGTCTTTATTGCTCCTTGTTACTTTTTGCACACCCATATTTTCTTTTTTACGTTACGTGAACATTTAATGATATCCACGGTCTTTGAGCCTCCTAGAAATCGGCTTTGAAGCTGTGGCTTTTCTACCCTGTGTCATTTCTACCTCTTTATTCAACAGAGTTCCACTGCATTTCCTCTGCTTCAATGCAAGCACCTCATTGCTGTCATTTATACTTCCCCACAGTATGGAGCAAAGCACTTCTGCTGAAGACTTTTAGCTTCCATTGAAATATTTAGCTCTTGATAACTCCAAATTGAGTGGAGAATACCTCTCTCTTTATAGGTTTTGCTTTAGATTTTGCATTAAAAAAAAACCCCCAAACTTTATGCACCTCAGCAAAGTGCCTAATGCATTTATTGCTCCAACTTGTTTGTATCTGTAAGTTAACATCGTTCATCTCGGAGTATTATTACACACTGTTGGCCGGTAAAGTGAAAATGGACAAACACGCGGTCTGGCTTATAATAGATATTTAAACAGATATTTTTATGCTTCACTGAAGAATTACCAGCAGAAATTTTGCTCTCTGGAGAATGCCAAGAACTTGTAAAGCTCAACAATTATAATACACGCACACAGGGAATGCTAACACCAAGCAGAGCAAGTGTTTGTTAAACCTTGAAGGGTTGTTGGATGCACAGCTTCCCTGCGGCTGAATGCAATGACCGTGTAAAGCTCAGAGCGAGAAAGGGGAGGCCGAGTTTCTGAGGTGCAATCTGATGCAGTTCAACCCCTGGCAAAAAAATCAACCGGTCACCTGGGGACTCAAGCATCACGAGGAGCATCAGCTCCTCTTAAGTCTCCTCTGGCCCTTCTGCAGAGTCTCAGAGAAAGGAGAGCTTCTCCCTTTTACATCGTCCTCTCAAAAAAAAAAAAAAACCAAACAAACCAAAAAAACCACCAAACCAAAACAAAACAAAAAAACCCCCCACCAAGTGGAAGAAAGTTCATCTTGCCTCCTACGAGTAGCCAAGAGAAGCCCTGAAGCGGGAGATTAGTACAATTTAAGTATGATACAAAATGTCATTATCAACATAATGTTGATAAATTCCATAAATGTGGAATTTATCAACAGCTGAGACACACACGTGACGGATTTATCACAGCAACAAGTGTTAAACTCCAAGATCACTCTTACCCTCTTTATTGTCTATGAAAATATTGAACCATCTCAAAACACTTTGGTTTCCTTATTCCCACCAATACATTTGGGCAACTGCACCAAAGTTTTACTTTTGGAAAGAACAAAAGCTTTTGTATAACTTTCGGTCTGGAGTTAATTAAAAAACAGCCCAAAAAAGACACCCAACATATGAAAAAATTTTTAGGAAAAGAAGCCAACTTTATCTTGGACCTTAAAAGATTTATAAGCTAAATGAAAGCAGGACTGAAGTATCCTTTTTTTTTTATTATTTTTTAATTATTAAAAAAAAAAAATTAAGAAAATCACATAAAGAATTCTCTCCCCTTTAAGAAATACTTTCTCCTTAGATCACTCTGAAACTCAAGACCTCAGTCTACTCTACAAGTTCACTCCATAGGCTATTTTATAAGACCATTATTTAAGACCAAAATCAGTAGGATATAGCCATATGCAAATACTTGTATAGCTCTATGGATCTAAGTTTTCCTGATTTGTACCAAAAGTGATTCACTTACTGCTCGTGTTTTGGAAGATCATATATTCTCCCTTTGGAATTTATTGAAAAATTGGAATGGCATCAGAGAACTCATGTTGCAGAGAAAATTTTTCAAAACTGTTTAATGTTAGTTCCCCTGAATTTCACATTCCCCATTATCCCAAAGGATAATGGAACAGATTCAGCAAAGCTATCACACTGATGCTAAAAAGGTTTATTGTAATAAAATAGAAAGAGTTGGAACTCCTCATCCTACTGCTGTTTATGGCTGTTGGTGGAAAAGAAACGTCTCCTCTGGGGAAAAGGCAAGAAGAGAACTGTGAATGCCAGGAGGCTTGTGCTGGGAAATCAAGCACATATATGCAAAAGGCTTTCAACTGATATTTTCATGCAAAAATTGTGAGAACAGTATTGAAACATTCATTTGGATAAAACAAATATTCAAAGAAAATCAAAGCAAAAAGCAAAACCACTTTGTTAGCAGATGGAAAAAGATTGGAAAGCTAATGTTTTTGGGGAGGGCTGCCCTGCGCAGTAGTAGAGCACATCTGGTTGGACCCCTGTGATAAAACGAACAATGTCTTAATTGTGGACTGAGCTGGCTTTAGATGCTGTTACTGAAAAATCTTCAAATAAAAGCTATCGTCTAGATGAGATTAAACTGTATGGTTTCCTTAGAGCAAGGAAATCCACATCCAGACAAACTGTAGCCAAGCCTGACAATATGAAGATGTCTTTTATGAGCCACAGCAGAAAAAACGTTCACATCTTCCAGAAATTAGTAGAAAATGGATATTCTCTTAGATAAAAGCCTGTTTCAATGAACATGACTCAGATCAGATCCTTCACTGATTTGTGCAGTATATACTCCATGATTGTATTTTCACTCTTTTATTTGGTGCAAATAGAGATGTTTCATGCATCTATCATTTTAAACCTTTCACACCAGAATGCAAATTAATTAAACAGTATACTCACTTCTACATAACTTTAAAATATATTTTTCTGCTGACAAGTACTATAGAATTTTATCAGTTATACTGATGAAAAATTGGTATTCAGAGCCTGGCTATTGAAAATAAATTTGCTTTTCATAGTATGCATGATGTCGTTAACTTGTTGGGGCAGCTGCAAGTGAAAACTAATGATTAATTTCAGCACATGATAAAGGAGGCAAGAAGAAATTGTGTGCGTAGAGAAATCACGGGTACAGCTTCTAGAGGCCATGTGTTACCCTCCCTAATTAACACCTTGCCATATGAGAAACAGAAAATCTCACCACAATGCAGAGGACAGATAAGCGTCTAAACGTTATTATCAGTGGAGCATAGCTGAGGCTTCCAGGAACTGGTAGTTCGCTAAATCACTCCAACAGAACATGACATCCCACATGGGGATGTGGCAGTGCTCAAGGGCGGGTGGGACAGTTACCCCTCTCCTCTGCCTCATATACTGACTGACACCTATGGGCAGCAAAAGCCACCTGTGATATGAAGAGATGGTACTATCCAGCAAAAAATCATCCAGACAGCACAAAGACCTCAATTACGTCATTATTCTATTTTTTTAAAAGCTTTGTAGGTGCTCTACATTAAATTAGCTAAGCGGCTTTCATACCTGTGCCAGGTTCCTCAGCCATTGATTCAGTGCAAACAGAACCATCAGAAAAACATTAAATACACATCTCTTGAGCTGCCCTCTTTGAACTGTGTTCTTAAATTTTTCATTAAGTAACAGGAGAATTTTTTCAAACTAGCAACCTCACACAACGCAGATCAGAATTTTTCTAAAGCAATAAGTGTTACACATAAGTGTACGGACACTTGCTTTTAAAATCAGATGTTTCACAAATTTCTCTGGTGCAGCAATGAAATGAAAAGGGGAGATTTAAACCTTGCCTTATTTAGTCTGTACTTGGTAGCTGTCGAGAGGAGTAAAGCGATCTGCATATACAGCCCAAGTCAGCAAAAATTTGGCATTCTGATGCACTCGAGGCACTTACAAAGCCATGAAGATCGTGCAGTGTTGACTGTACAATATGAGACCTAGGGGCCTCTTTAGATTTTTAGTTATGATTGAAAGTACAAGTCACAGCCTATACTGGCAAAAAGGTTGGACTAAAGTCACAGTTTTGAAGTTTCCAAAAGTGAGGCATTGCATTAAAAAAGTGTTGGATTTTTATTATAGCCCTAGTTTTCAAGAAGCAAAAAGAAGCAAGTGTCAAGAGTCCTCTCTCAATCCCTACACTTTAAAACCTGCTCTCTCCTGAAGTTTTCCAGTGAAGTGTCTTTGATAGCCAAGAGAATACTTTCTTGTAGACTGCACAGGTAGCAACCGGTTACTGTAGTGGCCTAATGCTTGTCACCATAACAACCCAGTTTCAGTTGTGTGAATTAAACAGAGATCTGATGAAGAAAATTGACCTCTGATCCTGCGATTAGTAGCTGCTCACAATGAACAGCATTAAACCCTGAAGTTTCCTAACTTTGCCACCCAAAATGCACCCTCTTCAGTTAGGGTTTTGCAAGCTGTAGCATCACCCTTTACTGCACACAGGACAATAATTAAATATCAGTTCATTAACAGAGGCGTGAACATTAAAGCGCAGTCCCACCAGCCTGCACCAGGATCCTCAGGCCACTCTTCTGCGTGCAAGACAAGAGTCAGCTTTGTTTCTGGAAGAGGAGATGGCAGAAGTTACTTCATGCTCCCAAGCCAAGAGCACTAACAAGCTGGCTCTGTTGGCGTACGAAGCTTGCTGCGCCAGGGAGTGTGCCAGCGAGCTGTGAGACCTGCTGTGGCGTTCCTCACCCGCTGGCAGGAGATGGTGGGGCAGGCAGTGTGCTTTTCCTGCCAGCTACTCCAGGAGCAAGAGAGACAACCAATAAACTTGGGATGTGGAAGTACAGCAAATGGAGTCAGAAGGGACTCAGGAGCTCATCCTGTGCAGGGAGGGCCCGTGAGACCAAGCAGCAACAGCCTTACATTTCAGTTGATGGTCACTCACCTGCTCTTCAAGGATAAATTTGTTCCAGTGATTAACTATACTTTTTATTAGACAGCTCTTCTTGGTACTTATCTTGGTCCTTCTGTTTTATGCTTTAGGTTTATTGTTCTTTCTCCTGTAATCACAGAAGGGTTTGGGTTGGAAGGGACCGTTAAAGCCCATCCAGTCCAACCCCCCTGCAAGGAGCAGGGACATCTCCAACCAGATCAGGTTGCTCAGAGCCCCGGCCAACCTGGCCTGGAATGTTTCCAGGGATGGGGCATCCACCACCTCTCTGGGCAACCTGTTCCAGTGTGCCACCACCCTTGCTGTAAAAAAAAAAAAAATTTCTTATATCTAGTCTAAATCTACCTTCTTCTATTTTAAATACATTATGTTTTGTCCTATCACAACAGGCCCTGCTGAAGAGTTTCTTCCTATCTTTCTTATAAGCCCTTAGTCATAGAAGCCCACAGTAGTGTAAAATAAAGTGGATCTCCTCTTTCTTGAAAGATAAGACTCTCCTTCCTCACTAACCTGCCACTGCTGCCCAGTTCGTCTCTCCTCCACCTTTCACGACAACAATCATTTATCAACTTTCTCAAGCAAAACAGCTTAAGCTGGCCTGCTGCCTCTCATCTTAATGAGTCAAAGCTTCTTCATTTCTTTAATAGGATTTTGGAGGTGGGAAGGTCAGAAGTAAACAATACACCATGTCAGGCTAGATTAGATTTCATTTTAAGGTATGACACTCCTTTGTTTCTATTATTAAGGCTGCCAGGCACTAAGAAGCTTCATTAAGCTGCCTACAGCAGTGCCAGTACACTTTTTTTTTTTTGTACAACAGAATAGCCAATAACATGCACCAAATATTTGTACTATAAAGGAGGATCACCTTGAACTCTCCAATGAATGTCGTTCTGCCAGTTATCTTCCAGCTCACCCTGATTTTCTGTAAAGGTACCCTATACCACTTACTTTCCTTCACAAATGTTAAGACCTTCTTCCTTGTGAGGTGGCACACAGCATCAACACACAGCCTCAGCAGGCTGCGGCAGCTCTGCCAGCTTTCAGGAGAAGATGTCATTGTCTTCCTTTTGCTGTTCTTCAGGTCATTACAGCCCATTAACTCACACCTCATGCCCACCCTCTTGTGCAAAAGCTTTTCCTAAGTGGGTTTATAACCAGCTTTTTAAAGACCCCAATAAGCAGCACCTGATCCCATTTCATGGGTGCTTAGTTAAGACACAAAGAAGCAAAGTAACAGATAGGAGTAATTGTGTGATTAGCTTAAACAAAAATGCAGCTTTGCACAACATCTCCCAAAGGATCCCTTTACCTCAGACAAATGTTATAGGGAACAAAATTCTAGAGGAACTGGGAAGCTTGTATTCCCATAGAACAAGAATTCAATCATTATTTGCTACAGCTGAACAACATGGGAAAAGCATACATCATCTTCATTTTTTTAAAGAAAAAAATCTATACATAGAAGAGATAAATACCAAAACAAATAAGCAGCTACAGACTATCTAGAACTCTCTCTGCCCTTTGCACTGTAACAGACACAGTGAAGACAAGACAAGGCAAGACAAGACAGAGCCACCAACAGACTTGCAGGTGCTTATATTCTAATAAAAGCTATTTTTATTCTATTCACCCTAGTATAAGTGGGGGGCGAGGGGGAGAAGAAAAAGAAAAGGAGAGGAAGAAGGAGGGGGATGAAGAAGAAAATGAAAAAAAAAGGGAAAGAAGGGAACAGGTGAAAGACTACATCTTAAAGCCCTAACATAACCTACCTAGCTCTTCACAAAGCATAAACATGGAGTGGGAACTTTTATAATAAGGTCTCCACCCCTATTTCCCACCATGCTTTAACCTCATAGGTATATATAAACCAGGAACTCAGTCAGGGTGGGAAGTGTTCCTCACTTTTTCTAGCTGAGGGAGGGTTCGTGGTATGGCTGTTTCTGCTTACTGAACATCAATACCTGAGCTCAGTGGTGAGTAGAGCTTACGCTGCAGGTTTGCACAGGGATGTTATAAAGGGAGCACCAAGCTAGGGTCACTGAAGCGTCTCAAGCGTTACCTGGATTTGTGGATTATGACACTAAATTAGCATATGCTGCAATATTACTTTACTTGACTTCACATGTTCTGAGAACTATGTCTCATTATTTTATAATCTGATCTTTGAGTAAGGAACAGCTTTCGTTAAGCATTGCATGGGATTAAAGGAATTCTTATAAAAACAGCAGAAGTGTCTATCATGTAATTAAAACTTTCCTGTTTACATGGAAAATTGCTATGAGACTAATGCTGCAAGGAGATGAAGGCTTTAAAGGGTAGAACCTTGACTTTCAACTTCCCTTAAAGAGCATGAGTCATCTTTGGGAATGGGATTAAAGTAAATTCCTGCCCCTATAGTAGGCTTATGTTGTGGCACTCCTTTTTCCCTTTTCTCTGTCTGCCTGATGTCTGTGCTCAGAGGCAAGCTAGGAAGAGGAGTAAGCTAATACTATCCAGGCATTCCTGCAGAAGCCTCTCTGTTGTAATTAGGGAGGTGAGACCTCCTTGCTCTGCTAGCAAGCCAGTCAGCTTCAACAAGGGCGACTTGACTTCTGCAAGTTCTCCCAAGTTCTGCACACTGGGAGCTTAGCTTGAAGTCTTGTGGTAGGTGATCCCCAAAGCAGTAATGGTCTGAGATGGTATGTTCTTGTTCTGAAGTAGGGTGGAGAAGGAAAAAGAAATTTCATGAAGAGTTCTTGGAAAGGGAGATTACGCTTAAGATTTTGTGGCAATGTGATGAAAGTGTGTTGCAGTGTTTTTCTGGTGTTGCATTTTAAGTAGCGCTTGTTTTCTAGATGGTGTATGAGATATCTATTCTTTTAAAGGTTATAGGCAACAGACTATGTAGTGCCAGCAGTTCACTATCTAGGATAAGACACTCTCGACAACACAGTTATAATAGAAAGGAAATCTGAGATATTTTATTGATCCCTCAGGAGGAAGCAAAGCCAAACTCTGGAAAAAAAAATATGCAGGCTCTGACCTCTATAATATATGTAGCAATAGAACAGGGACTTGAACACACATCTGTAGATGAACTTCTACAATTCACACCTCATTTAACGCATTAAAAATGACAGCCAACTCCTTAGCATTTTAAAAAACGGGCTGACCTTTGCTCTTTGGCAGTACGTGTAGTTTCCATCATCCCTGAAACAGAGGAGGAAATTCTCGTTTCAGCAGTAGGATTAGTTGGCACTCTCTCCTTTCCTTGATAGAGGAAGACAAGACAACTGGAAGAGCAAACTGACGAACGAGTGCCTTGTCTGCAGGTCAAGGGCTCTCTTGAGAGAGAGGAAGGAAGATGACTAGAGCAGATGCCAGAAACCAGCAACTTGTGAAAGATGAGGAAGAAATTCCCAGAGAAAAGGGGAAACTATTTCAGAGAAAAGGCAAGGGATAGGAGTCAAAAAGGTGGGAATAGAAGATGTGATGACTTCTTAGATGGTTCCTCTTCTGAAGGGGAGGGTCACAGTTATTCCACTGCTTCTAAGAGGAAGCTCAGAGCCAGACTCCCTTGTGAAAGACCTCTTGCTCAAGATTCAAGCCCGTAAGTGGTGCAAAACTGAGGTGTAACTTTTCTAAGAAGTTGTTAGATCAGATTCTGCTTTTATTTCTAGTGATTTCTATATCTCTCTGAGACAATGAGTGCACACAGTGCAGTAAATTGCGTGTTGGGAAGGTTTGCACAACCTGCAGCTGCACTAAATCCATTTTGCCACATGTGCACATTGGAGTAGGGCATTTGGGAGAAATCAGTTGAGAAAATGAAAAGACAAGCATTGGAGGAAAGAGATTCTATGGGTTGTGTCCACACAGAATGATCCTTCAGGAATATGCTGAATGAAAGAAACCTAAAACTGAAATGTTTTGATGACCATCACTTTAAGAATAACTCAATATGTTAAAAATGAAAGAGGAGTCCTTAAAATCTGTGAAATAGGGACACTTGGTGGAGAAATTTAAACCCTTAGCCAAGAACACCTTCCGGCAGAATGTACTCATGAGGTATAGCAAAGTGTCTGTGTAGGATTACTGTCAAAGAATGCTGTTGGAATTCATTAACTTGATTTGATAACTATTGAAGGAATAACTCAAATTCTCTTGCGATGTTGTGACATTTTGCTGGTGTTTATGGAACTTGCTTTCTTGTAGAATAAGCTAATTCCGGCTTTATGTTGTAAATAGCGATTTATTATTTGTTTTAGCCAGCTAGGCTGATCAGTTGACAAACAACAAGTTTCAGATTTTAAATCTAGAACCACTTATTTAGAAACACCAAAGCACAGACTTGTTCTTGTACAGGTTGCCCAGAGAAGCTGTGGATGCCCCATCCCTGGAAGTGTTCAAGGCCAGGCTGAGTGACCTGGTCTGGTGGAAGGTGTCCCTGCCCATGGCAGGGGGTTGGAACAAGATGATCTTTAAGGTCTCTTCCAACCCAAACCATTCCATGATTCTTTCAGAGACTTGTAGTAGACGATCTTTGTTCCGGAGTATCTAAAAGTGTATTCCAGCCAAGCCCAGATTTCCAGCCAAGCCTAGATTATGCACGGTGCTGAAGCTTATTCTGGTTCTGAAGTGAGTGGGACTCCTTGTAGCATGGAAAGGTCAGGGTCTGTCTGTCCACGGTGCCCTGCCTGAGTGAAGTCTTGGATGCTGTGGCCAGCTCCGATGGTAGTGTTGGGGTGAGGGGCCGGCACTGTGAAACACGCAGGCTAGGGATGCTTCACTGGGCAGGTTAAGAAACAGTAGCTGGGCTTAAATCCTTCTGCACTGAGTGGAAGTGTAAATAAGCATGTAAAATACACAGCACTGTTAGGGTGACTCCATCCGCTTCATGGTAGCACCACGCCTGCTCTGCCCCGTTTCTCTGGCGGGCTTCTCACCTCTCCTGTGGCTTATGCTCAGCCAGCTCGCCACAGATCCTCCTCTGCCCTGAGCAAGGTTGGAGACCAAAATCACCACCCCTGAGTCTCCATGGATAAAGTGCATCTTTATCTCAGGCTCAGCCATCAAATCTCATTTCTTTTCTTGGTGCTGAACCCATATCTACAGCCAGCTTTCACAGCCAACATGCAGCTGGGTATTTGGTTTCCTGTATTCAATCCTAACCAGGTACAGCATTACCCAGGGAGATATTTATGTCCTTCGGTGTTTTGACTACACGAGCTTTCATTTCAGACAATTTCTGGAGAAAATAAAACCAAGCCTGCGGTGAGAGAAGAGGGCAAGGAATTGGAAAAGCTATTTTGTTGGAATAGACAAGGTCTGAGGGCAAATCATGGGTAGGATTGTAGTGGTGTGAGCAAGAAAAAGACATATCATTTTCTTAGAGGTTTTATCACTTGGCGTAGGGATGCAGGGATGCTTGAGGTGTTATTCACAGAGAAAATGCCAATTGTATGAGTTATGTTATACTCAGCCCTGAAACTGTACTCTGGAATGAATCAATTCTGAGCTACAAGGTGAAAGGAAAGCATATAATATTTATTCGGTGTCAAGTTTATGCCCTTGAAAGTGCAGATCCCGGCATTGTGGACTGGTGGGCTCCACAGGCTTCAGTGAAGATATATTGTTGGAGACCAACTGAGAACAGGCAGCTTCATTGGCTACCAGAGAAAATGCTTGTTCCCCTGATGAAGTAAGTGCCATTTATCTTTCTCAACTTACAATCAAATATAGAGGCAACTGCCAAGGGAAAAAAGGCGGGCTTCATTTTTTTTCATCCCATCTCAGATTCTGCTAATAAAATACAGTTTAAGTATGGTCTTGAATGGCTTTTAGAAAGTCTATTTATTTTTCTGAGAAATGATTTAATACTTTTTTCATGAGCCCAAATTGCACATGGGTACTATAAATCCGAGCTCCTCTTTTCAGCGCAATTGACCATTGTCCTCATTATACATAGTGGCAGATTTTGGGATAACATCACTGTAAAAATATCTCCATAGATAATTTTGGGGATTTTTTTTCTCTTTTTCCCTAAATAGCCTGACCACATAGCCTGATAGTCTTTGCAAACTGTATGGACCAAACTTTCCTATAATTTTCCAAAGTTGGGTAGGTTTCTGGGGCTGGTTTTCGATGGAAATAAATCGGATTAATTTCTGTGGCTAAACTCTCAAAGTTTCTATTGCTAAGCTGTAGCACTGCTGAACAGATATGTGGGTGGCTGAAATCCTGGTGGGATTCAGAGAGCTTGTTCCACCTGAAGAGTTCATCCAGACACATGGGCTTAGAGCATCCCCATGGCTTATTTGTTTAAGGACCTTTTGCGGGAGGTGGGAAATGAGGGCTTTATACTGTGTCTCAAGTAGAAAAGGGTTTTAAACCTACATCACCCATGTGCTAATTAACAGGTCAAGAAGACAAATCTGTTGCCCCTTCTTCCAGAGGCCCAACCATGCTTCTGCACCCAAACCAGGGAGCTAGGATGGAGGAGTCCAGCTGTCTGAAGGGCATTTAATCCATGCTCCTCAGCCTCCTGTTTAGCCAGCAAAGTCAAATCTGTGTCAGCACTCCTATTTGCATTGTGTTTTTAGGCATTTAATTATTCCCATCTATTTTAGGAGTCGTCAGCGCACTCTTGCGTGCCTAGCCCCTGCAGCTTATGCGTAACTACCTCTTCTTTGGTAAATTTAAATAGATGCATTGCCTGATGAAGTGCTTTTTGCGATTTAGAAGCAGCAGTGGGACTAAGCACAGAGATAAATCAATATTGATTATCACAGTTTTTCCTGGGCTAAAGAGAAGTGTGCTGTAATAAGGGACTGCAGGGTTTCAGCGGTTCTGAAGCACGCCTGCCTTTTCCCTGTGAGAAATCAAAGTGAGGGTAATTAATGCTGTTGGCACAATCATTAATTCTGGACCAGAGATGATATGGGCATTAAAAGGCGGATGTAGCCTTTCCCATAATGTATTGCACTGAGTGTGTGTATGTATATTTGGCTGTAGCTGAGTTTGATGAATTACCTGCCTTGGTTCTGCCACTGAGATTTTTCTAAAGCTTATTAAACACAAAGTGGTGGCAAAGACACTGGTGTGGTGTACAGGGTTTTGACTGCTCATGGGCCACTCACAACACACATTTGTGGGCCAATACGTGTTTTTTCTCCAGCTGTGTCGAAGGAGCAATTGAGGCTCTTAAGTCCTGCATGCAATAAAGAGCTGGATTAAAAAGGCAAGGAATACTGCTACCTCAGTCTTCCCAGGGAAAACGGCACTCAGTGGTTCCTGCAGTGCTTGGTGCTGGAGGGGGAAGTTATACCCGGAATGTTTTTTCTATATTTGCATTTTGCTTCTGTTTGTCCTTGAAGTTTGTAACATCCCAGCATCTCGCTGCATTGAACTGGGAGAATAGTTGTGCATTCTGTTGCCACTGGCCTGGGATGAACTCAGCTTTTCTGCTCTCTTTTGTGCAGGGTCCAGCCGCGGAGGCAGGTACAGATTTAATGCAAATTATCAGCTGAGCTCTGCTGGCTTTTGCATAAAAAAAGCTAGGAGCAGAATAGATTACCACATCACGGTGACAGTCTCCCTCTTCTCCGTGTCTCCCTTTTAAGACAATAAAAGCTCATTTGTGTCATTAAAAATAAAAAACCTCCATAGATTACAGCCTCATCTGTATGCCAGCTTGTGCGGCTGCAATAGTCTGAACACTCCTTTTATTCCAGAGACTTAATCTAAAACTCTTCTGATTTGTTGTGACTGCCCTGAAAAAAGCCCCCTTTGAGTGGGTATAAGGTGCCCCTATTGCCTCTTTAAACCACTAAGCCTTGTGCCTCCAGCTGCCTGGGCAAAGCCCCTGGGATGCTAAATAAATGCCACAAAAGCCTGTCACATCCTGAGGGTGAGTACCAGCCTGGGTCAGGAAGGTCGCCTCTGCCCCCAGGATGAGCCCACAGAGAAAGTTTGGAGAGCTGGCAGTTGCTTTGGGAAGCTGTTCTGCCTGGCGAGATTGCAAAGTCATTAACATCAAGAGTGGGAGAGGATTTTTGATGTGATGATTTGAAGCATTGGAACGGACTGCCCATGGAAGTGGTAGAGTCACCGTGCCTGGAGGTGTTTAAAGATTGTGTAGACGTGGCACTTTGGGACGTGGTTCAGTAGACATGGTGGTGCTGGATTGATGGTTGGACCTGATGATCTTAGACGTCTTTTCCAACCATAATCATTCTATGACTCTATGACTTCCCAGGCAGGTGTCCCTTTCTGGAACTCTTCCAGAAGCTCAATTCACTGTCTAGACACTGTGCAACGTGGTGTTCTCTGCGAGTTCCCACATTGGGGTGCAAACTCCTCCAGTAGATGTGCAGTGATGTCGCTCTGGGCCACCGTGACCTTGCTCCAGCTGTGCCACGGCAGTGCTTTGGATGGGAGGCCTTCAGAAGAAGGCATCCCGGGCACCAGTGGGCTGCAATTAGTTACTTGTATGAGTACTTCAGACAATTCTGCTTTTGTCCATGGCCAGTGTTAACATTAAAATATGAAAATGCAGATTTTACTCAGAGCTCAAAGCAGTTTTTATTCACTCACAGAGAAAATGAGGCAGATATTTCCTTTTTCTCCTTACACACTGCAGCCACTGATCAGTGTTACATTTCAATTTTTTGTACAATAAATCATATTTTTCTAGGAATTTAGATCAGCTGAGCTCATAGTATTCTACAGATATCTTCCAAAAGGCTAATAGGTTAAAAAATGGAGAGCTTACACATGCTGTCTAGATCACCTCAAAAGCTTGTCTCAAACCTTTTCCTCTGTGAAGGATGAAGCCAATGGAGTTGAGCACTGTCCATCCACAAATATTAATTGTTGTGCAACTATAAATTTTGTTACTTATTTGAAAAATAATCTCATCAGGTTCACCTTTACTTCCACATTTTCATAAAGTAATCCATTTGGAGACAAAATACTGACACACACAATTGCTGAGACTTTCTGATCTGTGTTTGAATTAATTCCAAAGTTTTAAGTTTGGATTATTGTTTTCTTTTTAATGTTGCTTTATCAAAATGCTTGTCTCCAGCTCAGTGGTTGCTCAACTTGTATGTGAAGCCTCCTACCAGCTTGATATTATCAAATTTATTTAATGATTCTTTGTTTGCATATCAAAGACAAAGACTACTTCGCTTGCTTACAAAGCTAGATCTAATCTTGAATCTTGTGTTAATTCTTTGATCTCAGTCTTCCAGTGCGGTGTAAAACAACAAACCGCAGCATTTTCATTAAGATACGCAAGCGATACCATTTCCGGAGAAAATAAGATTTTATTGCTTGATCTTCTGAGGGGAGGTTAGTGAACGTGAGATCTACTAGTGGAGTGCGTAAAAAGGTCAGCAAATCTACAAGGCTGTTTGTGAAAGAGTACATTCACCACTTGAGAAAACAAACTGCGAAGCAGAGCTACCTCTGTGAGCATCCCTGGCGTTCACTTCTCTAATGGGGACGAACGCGGGGCAGCAGCCACCCACGGCTGTGCCTTGCAGAGACCGTGGGGTTGGGGGAACAGGTAAAAGCAGGGATGAATTGAGCATTTCTTATCCCACAGGCCATAGATAAAAATGGTTAAATGTGCTAAAGTGCCTCAAAACTGATTTGTCTCGGTAGAGTGTTTCTTAGGCATTAGGGTTTGAATAAATGCTCTTTGGTCCTCCTGATGAGAAAATACGTGCAAGGAGGGAAAGAAAAGAATAAAAGCAATGCATGCGTGCAATCCAAGGCGTGCCTCATAGCACAAAGCTTGTAGCCAAGACCTTTTCCCCCATCCTTAACTCAGGACTTCAGCAGGCGTTGGATTTTTTTCCAACTGTTAGCCTAAGGATGCACAGTCATTGATAACACAGGTTTGAGGGAAGAAATCTATGAATGCTTTCAACACCTGAAGAAAGGCCTGTGATTACCCTGGAGCTGCCATAATTCCTTCTGCAATATTTGTCCCACTGATTGACACCACAAATCCTCAGTCTGTGTTGTTGTGTTAGTCCAGTGCCTTGCGGTACCTGGGCTGGTGATTGATGGTGTGGCAGTGATCAGCAATACAGTACAAAGGAGGAAAACCTTCAATTGCTGTTATCCTGTGCCCCCCCTGGGAGAGCAGCAGGGTAAGATGGTCAGGAGGAGCTTTTAAGAAGGATTTCTTTGAAGTTTTCTGTGAATAGCTGGAGACAAAGGGCAGGATATGCTCAGTCAGCTGTGGGCTGGAGGGTGGGATGGGAGGCTGGGAGGGAGCAGATATCCGCAATTAAAGACGGAACATTTCTTACTGATGGTTGAAAATCCTATGTAAATGTGATTACATTTTATTTTCTTGCAATAATGGTAGCGGATGGAGACTGGAAGAGTAATAAACCCCCTGTCACTTGGGAGCCAGGCAGGGATGGGGCCATGCATCTGGCGCAGGGCAGTAAATGCCTTCTCCGAGGGCTTGGTATTCCCCTGGCTTCCCTTTGCCTCTGGGGCTGTTTCTGATGTGGTGATCTTTCTGTTTCTGATGTCTTTAGCGTTGATGGACCCTCCGAAGGAAATGGAGGCCGACTGCATGCACAGCCCAGGCTCCTTGCCTAGGCCTTGGAGAGTCACGAGGGAGCCTTTCTTCTCGAAGGCTGGGAAATGCCAGCAATGGATCTGGATGATGAAGCCCTGGGTTTTGAGAGCCAGATTCATGATCAGTTCTTTTTGGAGTCTAAAATTCACAATCAGTTCTCTCGCTGTGCCATGCCTTGGCCAAAATTCTCCTTCCAAAAGAGAAGTTAGATCTGAATTTTGGGGCTAAGCTGCACCTTTTCTAGGTATGCTATAACTATCTTCTCTTTTTTTTTTATACTACAAAGTTCTGCAGATGCCTATTTTTGACTTAAAGCTGGTATTTCATAAGCTTAAAGTGCATTTGGCAAGCATAAAGATGCTGCATTCATTGTTATTCTAAAGAGACAGCAGATGAGAGGAGATGCCTGCATTAGCAAGCGGATTTGGACAGCTTGCCATTTGTGGCTTGCTTAAACTAATCAATGATATGGGATTATGAACAAAGCTTGCCAAAAGGCTGAGGATTTTATTGGAACATTTGCAAATGTTATTAAAGTGAGACCTATAACAATGCTCTTGAAATTTAATCTTTCTTAACTACAGAGCTCTGATGCAGTTCATCAGAAAAACCCACTGGATGCCTAGGAGCTGATTTTTATATCCTGGGTAGGTGCTTGAGTCCCTTAATGTATACCAGCGTGGCTATGCCTAAGGGGTCTAATCACACAAACTGAGAATTTTCATGTCTACTGTTCTGTTGACGTGATTTTGGTCGTAAACATCTCTGGAGACCTTGCTCTGGGTACTGAAAATCCAACCCATTGGTTTTTTTTTTTTCCTTTTCACCAGTCAGCTTGGAGAAATGTGAAAGCATTCTTGTGTTTCATTGATCAAAATGCAGCAAGGATGAGACTACGATGGGTGTCTGTGTTTATTGTGAGGATGTTGCTTCTGATGGTGAGGTGTGTGAGATGCTAATGGGGTGGGGGAAAAGGAGCCACAGAGAAGCAGGGGAACGATGAGAAAACATCTGTGTGGTTACTGGCATCTCCATCATCACGCCAGCTTTACTTTCCATCGGTTCTGCTATGTGTTCATCCTGGAATGAGGGACGTTATGTCTTGGCTAATCAAAGAACAGGAAAGAGGGTCATGCAGACTGAGTGATCTCCTGGAGTTGTGTAGGAGGCCGATATTGGAGACAGCAGCCAAGTCCAGGACTCCTGAGGAACATTCTGGAATATTTTTAGCATTTGTTTTTCTGTTTAATTGCGTTGCAGTTGTTTTGGTTTTGAGGTGTTTTTTTTTTCTTTTTAATCATCACAGAGATGTCTAATATCTTTTTGAATCCTCCCTGAGAGCCCTGCAAGAGCAGCCACAGCACGGCACGTGCATCCTTGGCTGCGCGTGTTGGTGTAGAGGAGCCTCCCAGCCCAGACAGCAGCTGATTGTCCCACCTCTCTTTACTCCTGATCTAACCTGATCTGGCTGGAGGACCTGATGTCACCTGGCAACGACGGTGAATGCGGTCCTGCATCTCTGTGGGGCTCAGGGATGGCTGAGCATTAGTGTTGTAGAGCAGCAGAGAGCTGTGAGCCATTTCAGAAATAAGTTTTTGCCTCCTGTTTTTAAATGTGACTCCCTTGAACAAATCTGTGGAAAGGAGGCTGGCTCCTTACCATAGTTTAAAGCTGAGATTGACTCCAATATTTCTTCCTCCAGTGGGATTTGAAGTTCTTTGAGTATACTAAAATTATAAGATTTTTCTTTTTAGAGAAGGAAGCTCTTTTCCTGTTGTTTTTTTTTTTTCCACTGAAATCCTTCTAAAATGATTGAAATGCCTCCCTCAGAGTGCTATTTCATCTTTGCTTCTCTTTTGTGCCTCCTGCTTATTTATGGAAGCAGCTTTGTTTCCTCAGTAAACAAGGGCTACATTTTTTCTTGATTTCATCAGGCTAACAGCGTGAGCTGTTGAGGACCAGGTCTGATTTGCTGCAGGCTGTACCAGAAGCAGTAATCGTGAGGTGTAGATACCATTGTAATGTGGGCACAGGCATCTGTGAAGAGAGTTGGTACCTAGTATAAATAATTGTTGAAATACAATAAACTATCTGCCATTAAAAATAAATGACAGGAAGGATGTTTGACAACTACAGGTGACTTTTTCTTCCTCCTCCCTGGATCCAGCTCTGACTCTCAGAGAGCAATTTACTTCAAGCTCTGAAGCATGGCAAACCTGAAAGCCATTGCGATAACTCTTGGCTTTATAAGAGCCAGGATTTAACCCAAAAGTGCATAACCATGTATGTTGCTTAAGAAATTTGCATTTTCCCCATCGATGCCCACGGAGAAGGTGCTACAGCCCAGGTCTAAGAATTACCTGTGGAATAATTTTTTATGCCATTTGCAAGGACAGTATCAAACTCCTCAGTTTCAAACAAGGCTTGCATTGTCCGCTGCATTTTCTGATAAGATTATTCTGCCAAAATTTACTTACTGTGTATTTTCCGAGTGCTGATAGTGTGTAAGCCTTTGACTCATGATCTATAGAGAATTAAAATTAACCAGCTACAGCTGTCAGGAGTGAGCCCTGATGCTCAGGTGCAGATGTCCTCTGGTCCCTTTTTTTTTTCTTTTTGTTGCATTTCATCTCCCAGTGTCCATAGTGACAGATTTCCAGAAAAGTCTAAGAAGGTGGTAAAATTCAGCAGCCTGCACCCTTCTGGACTCTACCTTGTTGCCTGAGTGGGAATTTTTGGCGACATGCAGCAGAAAGCCTCATCTTTGCCCTGTAGAAACCAGGGAGCAACTAAGAGCTCTTTCTACGTGCACACACGCTGGAAATTGATGTGAACATGCTGATGTTAAAATGCGAGAGATTATAGCTAATGCTGTCAGTTCTTTGCAGGCTTGTTCATACCACTTATTTCACTCTGCTAAAGAAGGTCTATAAATACGGAAAGAGGCTCATTTTCTCATGCGTGTGTGCCAGCTCTGCCTTTTGCTTGTGCTTTTGACGGGTGAGAGTGGTTGGAAGGCAGGGTGGGCTGGGAGAGCTGGCCGGAGGGTGCCTGCAGCCCATCCAGGTGAGATGCGCTGGTGTTCGGTGCCTCTGGTGCTGAGTGAGGACTCTGCCAAGGAGAGGAGACCTGGGAGGTCACTTTCCTTCCCTGTGTCACAGAAACACAGTGATCCCCATGAGTTGTACAAGGTTGCAAATCCCCAAATCCACCATTTTTTTTATAAAACATAACAGATTTTTTTTCCTTATCCTTTCTAACAATTGTATTTCAGATCAACTTGGCTGTTGGCATCCCTCCCCAGATACAGAGCCAGATCAGTAGAACTCCATGTACTTCAGTGGAAGGGTGCCTGATGCCGCAGCCGAGTACCTGGCTCTTTTATCTGAGCTGTAGTTACCATGCTTATCTAAGCTTATCTGCAAATTTTGCCTGAGGATTTTGTGAGAATCAGTTTTCTCGCATGATTCAGATATTTCTTGTTCCAGAATGGGCTGGAAATACCCCATAGCAGATGTTCTGGTGGTACGAGTTATGCTTGCATTCCAGGTCTGACCTGACCTTGAAATAGCTGAGCACCCGTGGAGAAGAGGAGAAGCAGAGAAGCTTAATGGAAAATTCAGTCTCCTCAGTTTCTTGGTTCATAGAATCATAGAGTTGTTTGAGTGGGAAGGGACCTTTAAAGCCCACCCAGTCCAACCCCCTGCAAGGAGCAGGGACATCTCCAACCAGATCAGGTTGCTCAGAGCCCCGGCCAACCTGGCCTGGAATGTTTCCAGGGATGGGGCATCCACCGCCTCTCTGGGCAACATCAACTGGGTTCAGCATCAGCATTAGCCGCAGCAAAATCTAGATTTTCAAAGGAAGGAAGTGAGCTTGTTTCTCTGCCTTAGTTCCCCCATTCTTTCACGTGATATTAACTCTTGAACTGTGCTGCTCGTGTTTGTAACCCACTGCCACCACAGATGTTTACACTGTCCTGAGCTTGCAGAGCTCCACTGTCCTTGTTAATGTCCTCCGCTCTTAATGCTTTCTTGTGCTTGGTGATATCCCACATGGAAACCCTTGTTACCCTTGCTAATTACTATTGTACTATTTAAAATCAGTTTATCTTTTTTTGCGAGCAGTCAGGACAGGCGTTTATCCTCAGGGCTGTCTAATTTCCATTGAGTGGGTTATAGGATTGCAGTGCTGTAGGATCTGCTTGGCTCTGCTTGCTAATGCTCTGAGGATTTTTGTAATTGCAAGTAAAAAAACAGCGACATTTGATCCCAGACTTTAATGTGCTTCCCATAACACCCATGTGAGGAGCGCTCCAAGAATTTTTCTTCAGAATAGTCATTCATTACTGGGGATCTGGAAAGTGGTGCTTGCTGTGGGAA
>WHYT01016359.1:300999-324449 GCA_009806455.1 Tetrax tetrax | reverse complement strand
TTTTTTTTTTTTTTTTTTTTTTGTTGCATTTTGTCTCACAGTGTCCATACTGATAGATTTCCAGAAATGTCTAAAAAGGGGGTAAAATCCAGCAGCCTGCACCCTTCTGGACTCTACCTTGTTGCCTGAGTGGGAATTTTTGGCGACATGCAGCAGAAAGCCTCATCTTTGCCCTGTAGAAACCAGGGAGCAACTAAGAGCTCTTTCTACATGCACACACGCTGGAAATTGATGTGAACATGCTGATGTTAAAATGCGAGAGATTATAGCTAATGCTGTCAGTTCTTTGCAGGCTTGTTCATACCACTTATTTCACTCTGCTAAAGAAGGTCTATAAATACGGAAAGAGGCTCATTTTCTCATGCGTGTGTGCCAGCTCTGCCTTTTGCTTGTGCTTTTGGCGGGTGAGAGTGGTTGGAAGGCAGGGTGGGCTGGGAGAGCTGGCCGGAGGGTGCCTGCAGCCCATCCAGGTGAGATGTGCTGATGTTCAGTGCCTCTGGTGCTGAGTGAGGACTCTGCCCAGGAGAGGAGACCTGGGAGGTCACTTACCTTTCCCGTGTCACAGAAACACAGTGATCCCCATGAATCGTACAAGGTTGCAAAACCCCAAATCCACCATTTTTTTATAAAACATAACAGAGTTTTTTTCCTCATCCTTTCTAACAATTGTATTTCACATCAACTTGGCTGTTGGCAACCCTCCCCAGATACAGAGCCAGATCAGCAGAACTCCATTTACTTCAGTGGAAGGGTGCCTGATGCCGCAGCCGAGGACCTGGCTCTTTTATCTGAGCTGTAGTTACCATGCTTATCTAAGCTTATCTGCAAATTTTGCCTGAGGATTTTGTGAGAATCAGTTTTCTCGCATGATTCAGATATTTCTTGTTCCAGAATGGGCTGGAAATACCCCATAGCAGATGTTCTGGTGGTACGAGTTATGCTTGCATTCCAGGTCTGACCTGACCTTGAAATAGCTGAGCACCCATGGAGAAGAGGAGAAGCAGAGAAGCTTAATGGAAAATTCAGTCTCCTCAGTTTCTTGGTTCATAGAATCATAGAGTTGTTTGAGTGGGAAGGGACCTTTAAAGCCCACCCAGTCCAACCCCTTGCAGTGAGCAGGGACATCTCCAACCAGATCAGGTTGCTCAGAGCCCCGTCCAACCTGGCCTGGAATGTTTCCAGGGATGGGGCATCCACCACCTCTCTGGGCAACATCAACTGGGTTCCGCATCAGCATTAGCAGCAGCAAAATCTAGATTTTCAAAGGAAGGAAGTGAGCTCGTTTCTCTGCCTTAGTTCCCCCATTCTTTCATGTGATATTAACTCTTGAACTCTGCTGCTCGTGTTTATAACCCACTGCCACCACAGATGTTTACACTGTCCTGAGCTTGCAGAGCTCCACTGTCCTTGTTAATGTCCTCCGCTCTTAATGCTTTCTTGTGCTTGGTGATATCCCACATGGAAACCCTTGTTAGCCTTGCTAATTACTATTGTACTATTTAAAATCAGTTTATCTTTTTTTGCGAGCAGTCAGGACAGGCGTTTATCCTCAGGGCTGTCTAATTTCCATCGAGTGGGTTATAGGATTGCAGTGCTGTAGGATCTGCTTGGCTCTGCTTGCTAATGCTCTGAGGATTTTTGTAATTGCAAGTAAAAAACCAGCGACATTTGATCCCAGACTTTAATGTGCTTCCCATAACACCCATGTGAGGAGCGCTCCAAGAATTTTTCTTCAGAATAGTCATTCATTACTGGGGATCTGGAAAGTGGTGCTTGCTGTGGGAAGAGTTTCCTTGTACCATGTAATGTAACGCACGTGTACATTTGGGTCTGCTTATGCCGTAACAATATATTAGCCAATAATGAAAAACGCATACGTTCCATGTACAGTACGCTTAACTGCTAAAACCCGCAGCTGTACAACACGGAAGCCCTGATTTGCTCTGTATGCACAATTACTGTTTTATAAGATTTAAGGTTAAACCTATTTTTCACCTGTCCTAGCCAAGAAATACTGCGATCAGGCTTCCCTTGCAATCTGGCTGGGAAGGTATAATGGATTCAGTCTTCATATTCGATCAGAAAAGGACATGATCCTGGGCTGAAGCAGCAATGCAAATGCACACACAGAATCACAGAATGGTTTGGGTTGGAAGGAACCTTTAAAGCCCACCCAGTCCAACCCCCCTGCCAGGAGCAGGGACATCTCCAACCAGATCAGGTTGCTCAGAGACCCGTCCAACCTGGCCTGGAATGTTTCCAGGGATGGGGCATCCACCACCTCTCTGGGCAACCTGGGCCAGTGTTCTACAACTCTCAGTGTGAAAAAAAAATTTCCTTATGTCCAATCTGAATCTACCTCCCTCTATTTTAAAGCCATTACCTCTTGTCCTATCACAACAGGCCGTGCTGAAGAGTCTCTCGCTGTCTTTCCTGCAGCCCCCTTTATGTACTGTAAGGCTGCTCTAAGGTCTCCCCTGAACCTCCTCTTCTCCAGGCTGAACAGCCCCAACTCTCTCAGCCTGTCCTCATAGGAGAGGTGCTCCAGCCCTCTGATCATCTTGGTGGCCTCCTCTGGACTCACTCTGACAGATCCACGTCCTTCTGCTGCTGAAGGCTCCAGAACTGGACGCAGTACTCCAGGTGGGGTCTCACCAGGGCAGAGTAGAGGGGCAGAATCCCCTCCCTCGACCTGCTGGCCACGCTGCTGGGGATGCAGCCCAGGATGCGGTTGGCCTTCTGGGCTGCCAGCACATATTGTCAGCTCATGTTGAGCTTCTTGTCCACCAGTACTCCCACGTCCTTCTCCTCAGGGCTGCCTTCAATCCATTCTCTGCCCAGCCTGGATTTGTGCCTGGGATTGTGCTTAGCATACATGGCATACCAAGGTTGTGCCTGGCAGGGTGTATGCTCGAAGAAATGTATGAACATCTCTGCCTCAGTTAAGGGCACATTTTCCATTCCTGTCATCAGGAGGTTTTCTTTACATTGTGTGCAACAAATTCTTAGCTCATAATTACAGGCAAGGAGTTATCTATGGCAGTCCAGCCCATTTCTTTTACCTAAAATAATTTCAAAGTGTGCATTTATTCCCTCAAAATGAGTGTGATTGTGTTACAAGTGTAGCTCCAAATAACTCCACCGAAACACATGGTATAGTAGAGCAAAGCCACTGCAATCGAAGAATGAACTCTGTAACCTTCCCCTGTGCCATCTTCCGTGGAAGTTGCTGTGAAAGGCTGAGCCTGCTCTTTGCTCATAACCTCCATATAAAAGGAGAAGAACTTTTTGTGGCAATTCCATGCAACTGCAGTTGTGAAAGAGCAGCAAATTCTGAATCTTAGTCATGGTTATTGCAACAAAGCGTGTGTTTCCACCACTTCCATGACTGATTTTATTTTTTAAGTATGAATCTATTCTCTGGGTGATTCCCACTACATGTAAGTTTTTCCCCTAACAATTTCTACAAACATGCCTTGAAACACTCACTACAAGATTCATACCCACTTCTGAATTGGAGCATTAAATCTTACAAAATGCCACTTCCATTTGCTTTAATGCCTGGAATTTGATTTATGGCTGGAGCATGAATCTCACATATGCATGCCTGGCCTGAAAATCGTGCTATATTTTTTCCTAACGTGAAACGTGCTAACGTGAAGGAAGGGAGCAAAGCCTTTCAGAAACCAGCATGGGAGTGAAGAAAGGAGAAGCAGCTTCTCAGTGCTGCACTTCCTAATTCCCCAGGACTCCCCACCACAACAATGTGGTGGTTGGCCAGTCTGCAAGTTCTTATCTTCCGCAAATCCTTTAAAATTAATTTTATGGGCTCTGATGTCATCCCACAGAGAAGGCTGAGGAAATTAGCTTAGATGGAAGGAAGAAATCTGTAGGGGGGCAGGATCAGCATGTCATTCCCAGTGTTCTGGGGCTGGGAAAAGATCTTCATGCAGCTCAGGAAGCGGAGACGCTGCTGTGTCTTGCATGGATCGCGTTGAACTTCGTGGCTGATAGTCATAGTTTCTCCTGAGTTGCACCTTGCTTCGTCTCAGGCTTCTCAAGTAAAGATTTTACAGCACTCGGCTGCTTTTCTGGCTCACCACCAACTCCCAAAGGCAAATGAAAAAGCTGCCTTTCCTCTTTAGGATTTCACACCTTGCTGCAACGCAGGCAAGGAGGACAAATTGGCCATTTCACGCCACGGTGCACTACAAAGGCTGCTCAGCTGGCCGTTCAGGTGTGCTGAAATGACTTGGCATGCACCGCTAGCATATTGTCAGCCATGCTGTATGTGTCCTGTACGCATTCAGTGCTGCTGCCGTGGTGAAAATTGTGAGATGGAGTAGTTAGAGGAATGGCAGGTGCCCTGAGGTGTCCTGTGAGTGCTGGAGGGCACAATATGAAAAAAAAAGCCCACCAGCAAATGATTTCTTCCTTTTTACTCTGCAGTCACTTGAGCCTACTTTTTAGTCTCTGTGAAGTCTTTCTAATAGACAGTTGTTTTTTCCCCCTAATTAACATTTTACACTGGTCCTTGGTATGGTTGTAGATGGAAAGGAAACTTCGGGTATTATTTTAGTTTGTTCAGTTACTTTCTCTTCCTAACTTATTTATTAGTTAACATGAAATTTGGAAGGGAAGTAAGGAAAAAAAAAATTGTAAAAGCTTTTGCAATGACACGTGTCATTCTGGAGGGTTAAATAGGCTGGAACTTGCAAATTTTTCTTTTCTTAGGCAGCAGAAAAGCAACGGAAGGGAAAACCAAACTCTTAGAAACTCTAGTTTCATAACAGGGTATTCTGACTGCCATATGAACCATGCTGCTAAAACCAGGCTTTTAGATGACATGAGGTAATATGACACTGGATCTGGCTTGAAGAATGCACCAGTTTTAAAAATAATTTTTCTCCTCAACAAAAGGATATTTATGACTCAAGATGACCTGTTCCCACAAAAACCAAAGGCCAGATCTTGCTAAATCACAAGTCTTGTTTTTAAATCACCTGCTTGGCTGCAGAAGTTAGCATCATTCAGCTGAGCAATATTTTGCAAGAGCTGACCTTACAGATGTTACGGTCAGAAGATAAAGATGTAGTGAGGAAAGGGAGCTGGTAAGATATTTTTAAGCCCGTGAGTAAATTTTTATGTGAATGGTTGCAGTGAACAATTTAAAAAGTATGATTTGCAAGAGTGAGGATAGTATTCAGGATCAGGCCCTCCTCTGCCCACCTTTTGCTCCTATAAACTGAAATGGTGGTCTCGCTGGAACGGCCTGTTTGCCCACCTCATCCCAGCAATACAGCTGTCATAGTGTTGGTTTTGACAAAGAATCCTTCAGATTGGGATCATTTTATACTTTTAAGTAGTTGAAGGAGTCTGTGCAGCCAGATACTCAATGAACTGTGTAAATGCCAATACTAAAATAAAATGGTTAATTAAATTTACTTTCCCTGGGCTACTCCTGCGTTCTCCCAGTGTGCTGCTATAGGACAGACTTCCAGGAACGAAGCGTCTTCTAGGTACAAAATGCAGCCAGTGGACTAGAGTGAAATCCATTAAAATCACTGTGAGTCTTCCCCTACGATTTAACAGGTTTAGCTCATCCCATTTACAAGCCCCATGAAAGTGTTATTGTTAACCATTTCTGCAGAGGCCCCTCTCCGGGGTCAGCGCTGGCCAAGCCCGGCAGCTGATGGGGAGCAGCATCTCATCCCGCGTGTCTAACACGTGGGTAGTGATGTACCCTTGGGAAGAATCATAGCGTAGGTGTATGTCCAGAACATTTTTTCTCAGGTGATTTTATACCACCCGAGAGGCATGAGCTGAGGAACTCTGATTTATTGCAAAAGGAGTTGGCAGCGCATACAAAACACCCAACATTGTGTTAAAACAATTCTCACAACTAGTCTCTTAGGCTGTGTTTCTGTTTTCTGGCAGCTCGGGGTAATTCAGATGAAAAATTATCATGAATTTTTACATGCGGAAATCTCTGCGTACTCTGGCACAACCTAGGAATAGCTCCGCGATATTAAAGTGGCCTGAAAGCAGAACCAGCGCTGTCAGGAGAAGTGATTTATCACAAATCATTGCAGATCTAGAGGTGAGGTACACCTGTAGCTGTTAGACTTCAGTTTCGGGATCCTGAGCCTGTGATGCTTGTGCCGACGCTTGCTGAGGGACTCTGGGTGTCAGACCTCATCCAGAGGCTACCCCTGGAACTGGTGGCCTTGGGGATGGAGGTGTCTCCATTGCCACGTGTGCCCCAACCCCTTCTCTCCCCAGCAGTCATTTTTCTCAGGGATTTACTGCTTTGATTATCTCTCGTCTCCAGGACTGGCTACTTGAAACGGCTTATTGCCTCAGGCTGATGGCCAAAAAAATCTGCCACTGCTTTGGGATGACCTTGAGCTTTAAGGTCCCTATGGAGACACTCAGATCTAGATTTTGATGGCTCCCCAGCCTAGAAGTCCTGAAACTTAAGACTTTGCTGTGGTTCACTACAAAGACAGGAGCCACTGTGCCAACTTCAGCCTGAGGGAAGGAGTATGCTGCGGGAGAGTTAGGGAGTGGATTTTGAGGGCTGGGTTCAGAATTAGCCTGAACATTTGGGCTTCGAGTTGCTCAGGCTGCAAGATGAACAGAAATGAACCCGTCGGCACACGTCGCAGAGCCCCGGGGTGTCTTTGCTGTGCACAGTGCCTCCCAGCAGCGTAGACCAATCTGTGGCACGTCTTCAGCCCCCTTCCAGGTGCTGTGCATATTCTTGTAGCTCTCTGCTGCTGACGGCTCCTTCCAATTTATTTTCAGGCACTACCGCTGCAGGTTGCACCCGCTGGCTCCCCTTCTAGAAGGGATGAGCTGTAATTGCTTCAGTTTCTTCTAAGAGTCTGTATCTCAACAGGCTGAACCACAACTTCTCCAGTCGCTGCAGTCTTGAGCTCCCCATGGCTATCATGTATGCAAAATGCCTTTCTTCCTGCCAGAGGCTTGAAAACTCCTGTGCACCTGTTATAATATGACTCTAGTGCATCTTTCATGGTGTTTCATCTAAGATCAGAGATTTTCTACTCTGTGATATAATTCTAACTGAATCGGGAAGCTTAATTCTCAGCTTTTTGTTATACAAAATTTAAGTCGATGACATTTCATGCTTTGAAAAGCTTCTCTGAAGATGCTAAGAAGTCTATTATTAGGTGTTATTTGAAAAGTATTTAAACTATCTCAGGTCTATTTTTCTCCCAGATTGTTTGGATGAGAATATCTGGTATCACTCTTTTGTGCTGGAATCTGAAATAACCAAGGTCCTGCATGGAGAAACGATGACCAGCGGTGGACAGAGCCTTTTCCAGGCTTTTGTGTCTGCCAGAAGCAAACTGTGCTTGGCCTGTTTTGAGGTGGGATTGTCAAAAAAGTACAATTGCAGAAGCATCATTATTAAGGAAGCATTAAAAGCCTTTGCTGTGGCATAGAAGCATCTGCACTGCAGCTCCATTGTGTGTAGATCCGTCAATATAGCTCTTTCCTAGCCTGACTCCTTTGGCAAATTTATGCATTTCACCGTTATTTTCTATTTCCATATTCATCTGATGATGAGTACAGTGTACCCTGGTGCTTCATTTATGCTTTTCTATTTGCTGGCATTCTCTTTCGCTTCTGCTAATTTGGCTGCAAATACTTGGAAGAATGGCTGCATTTCTGCAGCGTTGCAGTTCTTTTCCTCTGTCACTTGCAGCCATCTCTGTGGAATTTGTCTTGAATTTTTAATTTATGTTGCCATGTTGGCTCCCAGCTTTTTTTACTGCCTGGATTGATTTCAGGTCCAGTGCTGGGATTAGCACTGACTTCTCTGCTCTTCCTTTATCAGAGCTCCAGCAACTGGACTCTGCCAAAGTGCCTATGCTGATCTGATCTAATTTGCTCACCATGCATATGGAGATGCCTGTTTCAACCTTTGCCTAAATGACCTCAAAATAGACCATCATGAAGCCTCTGAAGTTAGAAGTAAAAGTTTGCTATTGTCTGCAGAGAGAAGGGAGGGAAGGTTCCCCCCATGTTAAGCAACCTTACCATCAGGACCAAGCATCTGTCACACATCAGAAGCACAGAGGAATGTGAAGGAAGCTAAAGAACGGGGAAACCCCATTTGTCACTATTTAAAATGTTTAATAGTAATGTTTTGTGTCTGGAAAAATTAATGACTTGCTTATTTTTTGGCTTTCCAGGTTTCTTGCATCTCAAAAAGGGTGTAAATGACATCCAAGCACAGCTTTTGTTTGCTGAGGAATTTTATTTTTTCTACAACATTTTGTGCAAAGTACTGTAGCCTCAGCCAGCCTGTTACTCAACACTGACTCTGGTTTTCAAGAAAACACAGGATAAATCCAAGACTCTATTTTTCAAGAATGTAGAAGATAAACCCTACTCCCCATAGCCTTTGGATTGAATGAAAAACCCCACTGTCTCCTGTGGGGTTTGCTTGGGTTTGACTGAATTCTACCATCATGGTCTGTCCCTGAACTAGAAAATGGCATTGTGTTTTAAGAAAGACAACAATAAACTGTCAGGGTCAATAAACTGTCAATAAGCTGACAAATGCTGGCTTAAGATTAGCCTGTTGTGTTCAAACAGCCTAAACTCACACGTCCTGCCGGGGTCTCAAACCAGGCAGTCAAAGCTTTCTGCTTAAATTGCTGCTCGTGGCTGAAAAGTCAGGCCAAGATGCTTGGGTGTATCACAAGACCTAATCTGTGATCTTCTCCAGTGGCCAAGTCTTGTAACCAGTTTTCTGTGTTTTAACTTGTATTTCATTTCACATCTTGCAAAGAAAGCTCTTCATACATTTAAGAAAAAGCACTTTTCTCACTAGATTTTCTATTTAGAGTCAGCTGAAATTAATTGAACTGTTTTCATGGAAAAGCCTTGGTCTGCAGGAGTTCTCGCTCTGTGACACATTTCAGATTTCATGTGCTTGGTTTGAAAAATCAGTAGTTCAATCGATGCGAATAATTAGGGGTGCATTATGTGCCTGGGTCTGTAATGCCACAGTGCAATGTGTTTGGTACTGAAATGCCTGCATTCACTTGTTTCTCCTGTTTGTAATTTCTGTTTTTTTCTTATTTATAGCTATATTCTTCCAGTGGAAGATGGATGAAACTGAAGTTGATGGTATTTCTGGAGTGAAGGCAATATTCTCACCTTTTTTGTTGATTCACACCACAAGTCTTTTCCACATTGTAGGATTACTATTAGTTTGGTTTTCCAGCCTTGCTCGGAAATGTCTTGTATCCTTTGAAAATAGGAACATTCGAGTAGCAATTGGCATGGACTAAGAAAGCCTTTATTAATGCACCATTCTGGTTTTCTGCTGTAACCCTTATGCCCTTGGAGTAGGAGGTAGCAGTCGTGGTCATCAGCCAGTCTCCCATGCAAGGCTGAGGTGGGAGCTCAGCTCCTCTAACAAACCAGCTCTAATTCAAACCATGTGACCACAAATGAGATGACCGTCATGCCTGGTTGTGACAAAACTGGGAATCAGGAGCTCCAACTACTTCGCTTATTGATAGGAAGAATTGCTGTAAATCTGCTTAGGAGCTTTTTTTTAAAAAAAAAATAAAGACACATTTGTTCCAATAAGAAACGCTTCAATTCATGCAGCTGAAGCCGTAAGTAAAAGTAAGAAGGAATGGTGGAATTTGGTGCATGATGTTATTTGTACAAATGTCTTTTACATTTCTGTGGTTTCTTCAGCCTGGAAAAGCAAATTTGCACATGTTTTCATTTCCTAAGAGGAGATAAGAACCCCACTCCCTGGAAAAAGCCCACTGAAATGCTCAGCCTTGATGTGTGCTAGCTTATAAAGCACGGCTATATGTAAACTGCTTGACTAACCCGATCTCCTTCTGCGACAAGGTGACTCGCTTAGTGGATGAGGAAAAGGCTGTGGATGTTATCTGCCTAGACACCGTTTCTCACAGCATTCTCCTGGAGAAACCTGGCTGCTCATGGCTTGGACTGGGTAGAAAACTGTCTGGCTGACTGAGCCCTAAGAGTTGTGGTGAATGGAGTTCAATCCAGTTGGCTGCTGGTCACAAGTGGTGTTCCCCAGGGCTCGGCACTGGGGTCAGTTCTATTTAATATCTTTATCAATGATATGCACCAGGGGATCAAATGCACCTTCAGTTTAGTTTGCAGACAACACCAGGTTGGGTGGGAGCGTTGACCTGCTTGAGGGTAGAAAAGCTCTGCAGAGGGATCTGGACAGGCTGAACTGATGGGCCCAGGCCAACTGCATGATGTTCAACAAGGCCAAGTGCTGGGTCCTGCACTTGCGTCACAACAACTCCATGCAATGCTACAGGCTTGGGGGAGAGTGGCTGGAAAGCTGCCAGGCGGAAAGGGACCTGGGGGTGCTGGTAGGCAGCCAGCTGAACATGAGCCAGCAGTGTGCCCAGGTGGCCAAGAAGGCCAACAGCATCCTGGCTTGCATCAGGAACAGTGTGGCCAGCAGGATAAGGAAGTGATCATCCCCCTGTTCTCGGCACTGGTGAGGCCACACTTTGAATACTGTGTTCAGTTTTGGGCCCCTCAGCACAAGAAGGACGTTGAGTTGCTGGAGCGCATCCAGAGAAGGCCAATGAAGCTGGTGAGGGGTCTGGAGCACAAGTCTGATGAGGAGCGGCTGAGGGAACTGGGGTTGTTTAGTCTGGAGAAGAGGAGGCTGAGGGAGACCTTTTTGCTCTCTACAACTGCCTGAAAGGAGGGCGTAGGGAAGTGGGTGTTGGTCTCTTCTCCAAAGTAACGAGTGAGAGGATGAGAGGAAATGGCCTCAAGCTGTTTAGATTGGATATTAGCAAAAATTTCTTCACCGAAAGGGTTGTTGAGCATTGGAACAGGCTGCCCAGGGAGGTGGTGGAGTCACCATCCCTGGAGGTATTTAAAAGATGTGTAGATGTGGTGCTTAGGGACGTGGTTTAGTGGTGGACTTGGCAGTGCTAGGTTAACGGTTGGATTTGATGATCTTAAAGGTCTTTTCCAACCTAAATGATTCTATGATTCTATAAATGGAATGTAATTGCAAGCTTCTGTTCCATCCTATATATACAGTGACCAGACATTGTGGTTGGCTCTGTCCAAAACAGTGATTTGTCTTGAGTGAACCGTAGCTGTCTGGGTGTCTGGTCACCTCTCTCTGCCCCTGCTGTGCCCCTTCTCTGCCTCCTTCCTAGGCCCCAGCCTCCTTTCTCAGCCTTTCCCTCCCGTGGTTAGGGGAGACCCTGCATCTTCCTTCCTCCTTTCTCCCATCTGAATCTGAGTCCTCCTCGCCCCATTAAATATTTGATGGCCAAATACGTGGTACAGACCTCCTTTTCTGTCCTGCACTTGCCCTGGATGGGTTAAATTGCTTCTTCTTGCTCCAGCCCGTAGAGCTGGTGTTTGGAAAGGGGTTGTCTGCCCAACCCTCCCATGTCCCCTCTCATCATGTCCTCTAGCTAAGAGGACTTGCTCGTGTCTTTCTACATTGCTCAGCCTTGTCATGAGATCATTTGGCTCAGGGTTATCAAGAGCTAAACTATTTTTTCTTCTTTTTTTTTTTTTCTTTTTTTTTTTTTCCCAAGTAGAGATTTAGCTTGCTCTTTTGTCTTTGCTTGCAATTTGCTGAAGCAGTGATTTTAAAGAGCCGTGACCTCCGGAGGATTGTGGTCTTTGCGGTGCTTCGGCCCAGCAGCGTGGAGGCTGCCTTTCACCAGCCTGGCCTCCGGCTTTGCACACCGGGCAGCGGCAAGGCCAGACGGGCCAGAGGCCGGAGCCGCCACGGGCCCGTTCCTGTGTTAAACCACATCCTCAGGACTGTGTTTGTTTAAACTCTGCAAACAGCACCTTGAGCTAAAACCTCAAAGATGTTAGGTAGGCTCAGCATTTTGCGCTGTCTGCAGAGGCAGCTGCTGCTGGGTTCGGGCATCCTGAAGCCATTGCACCTGGGGAGGATGAGGAAGGTTAAAAACCATCCCCTCTCCCAGTAATGTGATTTCTGGGGGAGGCTGTGCCCTGATCCTGTCAGCTTTCAGCCTGCAAAATCCCGATCCCAGGTTTTCAGCCTGCAAAATCCTGCACTCCCTCCCTAAGAGCTCAGGTCTGCGGTGGTACTTCACCTTGGACTGAGTTCAGGCAGGCCACAGGAAAAAAAAAACCCAGCTTTTATCTACTGATGGCTTGAACTGGGTTTGAGCTGGTGCAGATCTATAAATAAAAGACCCTCCAGTCCATTACCAGTCCTCTGCAATCCAAGCCTGCCAGCCTCACTGTATTTACAAGGTAGCTATTTAAATAAACTCTATATTTTACAGGGAGATACACTTAGACTTTCATGTCAACCTTTTAGGATCATGTGAGCCTTTAAAAGCTTTCACAGGCTTGCGTCGCCGAACTGATGAGGCACAAATCTGATCTGGGTGCTGGCTCCCATTCCTCTTCTCATCCTATTGTATTTCAGCCACTCGTCCGATCTCGTTCAGGTTATGGAAACCAGATTAAATGGGCTTTGTCAGGACATCCAAGAAAACCTGTCTTGTCGAAGCTATTAGCCATCTCGATCTGATTCGCAATAATAATTAATCTTTCCAGCAGAGCTTATTTTGTAGTAGTTGTGCTTTCACTTCATCCGGCTATCAACATATATCCCAGTCACTTTATTCCGTTCCTGCCCTGTTTTATGTATGTTTTTCAACATTGAAAATAGCATCTGCTTCTATATGGGAAGGAATAACGATATTTTATAGTGCAGGAATATGCAGGTCTAGCTATATTTCAGTAACAGAGACAAACAGAAGTTAATTTACACTTGGCAAGCATGGAGATAAAGCAGGACAATGAAAATCAGGTACTGAATTTTAGGTTGTCAAGTAATGAACGTTTAATGGCAGAAGTTTTTTTAATGGAAGAAAAATGGCATATATTTCTCATACCTGTCAAAGTTTGGAGAAAAGTGCTGTATAAGCATTTTTCCCCACGATGAAAAGAAGATTGCATATTCTTTCACTTTGCTTTAACTTTTGTTTAAAGCTACCATAATCCTCACCCATTGCCCTTAGGATTATTTCTGAGTCGTATTTCTTTCTTCCTTCCTTTATTTTGCAGGGATAACCGGAGCCTCGCTCTCACTCCTGTTTCGAGGGGCTGCAGATGGGACGCGCTGGCTGGGGCTGGTGCTGAGGGCCCAGACCTAAGGGTGGGATTTCTGCAGCTGCATCCCCCTGTACGACACCACCATACAAGGTTGTCTTTTGAAAGACCATACATAAAGGACTGGTAAAGGATATAAAGTTTTTTTTTTCTCTCTCTAAGCCCACGGAGAATTAAAAGTAATTGGGAAAATGTCCAAAAAAAGAAATGAAGTGTTTAATAGTGCTATTTTTGTCCTGCAGTCTCTGAATTCCTCATGTCTTCCCCTCCTCCCCTCTCTTCTCCTGATTTGCACTTTGGGATTAATAAACCAATTCACATGCAGATTTTGAACCCCAAAAGTTGCTTCTCTCTTCTGCTGACATATGTTCCCCTCTTGGCTAAACTGTGACCCAACCTTGATTTCCAGATTTGCAGCACCCGGAATTTGAGGGAGCGATGCTGGAGGTACTGCCCACTGCAAACCAGGAGAGTCTGAAGGTGGGTGCATCACCCAGCTCAGAAGTGGCCAGTGGAGGTCGTGTTGTCTAGATGCAGCACAAAGAGATAGAATCATAGAATAGTTAAGGTCAGAAGAGACCTTTCAAGGCCATCCAGTCCAAGCGCCCTGCACGGAGCAGGGACATCTCCAACCAGATCGGGTTGCTCAGAGCCCTGTCCAACCTGGCCTTGAACGTTTCCAGGGATGGGGCATCCGCCACAGCCATCACTCCTTGTGCTGCTACTCTGTGAGCTTCACCCCAGATTTAAGTGATTGTGTCCACAGGCTGCACTAGATTCAAAGGGAGACCCCATGAACCTCTATCCACAGCATCTTTAGTTTCTTCTCAGCAAATTCACGGTTCAAATACTGGTTTTAAAATGCACCATGAAATTGCCAGGTTGGATAAGCCTCTGAGCAACCTCATCTAGTCAAGGATGTCCCTGCTCCTTGCAGGGGGGTTGGACTAGATTACCTTTGAAGGTCCCTTCCAACCCTAACCATTCTATGATTCTATGAAATTCCTTCAGCCTCCCCACTATGCACCAGCATATGGCCTGGTGCAGCTGCTGTGAGCAGCAGTGTTTCACAGGGAGCACAGCATCTCCAATGTACTTGAACATCCATGCTCCTCCGTCTTGGTGCTGACCTCTCCATCTTTGTCTCCTGACATCAGACTGAGGTGGCCCAGCTGTCCTGCCATATTCTTCCTACAGGCAGGTTGAACTCAGCCTGAACTGGAAACACTACAGGAGGTGGGACAGTCCCAATTTACACTGGTGCGAGATCGAGACCGGGCTTCTCTGATTCCCTTCGTCTCTCTCTTGCAGAGCTAACTTGTCTTTCCCTATGGGCCTCCTAATAGCCTTGACGTGACTGATGGAGAAAGATCTTTCCTTCATTCATTTCTTCTCATCTGGGACAACTTTTGTTTTTTTCATGCTTCACTGGTTCTTACATTTCAGATACATGCAGCATGCATGTTTTCTCCCTTGTGCTGATATAGCGCCCATTAAATTCCCTTCCTTCCTTAGAGTATTAATTAAAAATATTAAAATTTAAAATATGATTTACGATAATCTTATAAAGACCTCAGTGAGGTTTTTGTGATTATCTGTGTGATTTCAGGATGAAAGATAATGGTTTTAAAATAGAAGGAAGCAGATTCAGACTGGACATAAGGAAATTTTTTTTTACACTGAGGGTGGTGGAACAGGTTGCCCAGAGAGGCGGTGGACGCCCCATCCCTGGAAACATTCCAGGCCAGGTTGGACGGGTCTCTGAGCAACCTGATCTGGTTGGAGATGTCCCTGCTCCTTGCAGGGGAGTTGGACTGGATGGCCTTTAAAGGTCCCTTCCAACCCAAACCATTCTGTGATTCTATGATTACATTTTAGAGAAAGAACAACTCTGCAGTTTGATGCTGAAAGTTGCCCCCTCCGCTTTACAATTGGGCGTACCCAGCCTGAGGTGCTGCCATGGAAAAGACCAGCATGGGGAGGGCCCGTTCCCATTGCAGACGGTGTATGTTCATCCCCCAGCTTGCTGGGCTGACAAGGAGGTTTCTCTTCTCATTCAAATCTTTCGGCTCTTTGGAGACAGCTGAGCCCAGGCTGTGATCAAGTTCCTGCTTGTTTTCTGCATTGTTCGCATTGTTCAGCAAGCTTCCACCGACAAAAGCAGCTTAGTCACAAGAAGATGATGAGGAGGTCATGGTGATGGCTGGAAGGGCTCCTTTTGCATGGCTTAGAGGGCTTGGTTCTGGTGAGGAAAAAAAGCAAGTTTCTGTGCAGATCTGGCTGAAGCTAACTGGAGCATTATGGTGTGCTTTATTACAATAAACATGGGCAAAGCCTGAGCGAGTCTGCATGGCAGAACTCCTCTATAACATATTCCTTGGAGGAATTACTAAATCCGATGCCAGAGAAACAAAGAAGGCATGTCACAGTCCAGGAAGAGAACATTTCTCTTGTTTAAATGAATCTAAATGGTTTCTGAGGATTTTTCCTTTCCTCAGGTCCCTCTTGCCTGAGTACCTAGTTTATGGCTGTTCTCCTTCGCAGGCTCTGCCAGCAAACACATCAGCAACTGAGCCCTCAGGACAAATTACGGGTTTACAGCTGTTGACGTTAGCTCATGCATGAGAGGTCTGTGTATCTGGAGGTGGAGGCCCCCAGCTTCTGCTTCCCCCTAGACCAGTGTGGAGGCAGCATGAGGATGCACTATGCTACACGATGCTCAGAGCAATCCTGCAGGAAGGTCTGTGGATTTCGTCTGCCAAGAGTCCCAAAGCCCATTGTTCTGAAGCAATTACAGTAACATTGGTTATTGCAAAAATTGGTTATTGCAGCCAGGAAGGCAATAGGGCTCCACTGCATTTGGGGAAAGTGTTACAATGAGCTGGTACAAACAGGGGGATGATGACCCATCAAAGCTGTGCTTGTGGACATGCCTTATGGGATCTGTCTGTCTTGCGGTCATCTGTAAGCTTAGAAGATGGAAAGAGTCCTCTACAAGCTGCAGAGACATGGAAAGAGTCCTCTACAGGCTGCAGAGACTGTTATGTTTTGTGCTGTTGTTTGTTTGGTGGTACGGCTGGTCCTCGAAGAACAAGATCGCCATCCAGGCTTTCGAGCTCTGAAGTTATGTTTTGTTAGGGCACAAAATCAGAATATCTCAGATCTGCTGGATGAGATGGCCTGATAAAAGATCATCTCCCTCCTACTTGGTAGGCCATAGCTTTCCTCCAATCTTGTTCTCAGTCCAGCAGTTTTTGGTGGTTCCTGGTTTCCACCAGCCCCATGCAGTCACCTTCCTCTGCGCTTCTAGGAGAAATTTGATTTTCTGATGCCTCTGGGGCTTGGGTGGGTGTTTGGTGCTGGAAGCTTGCCCGGCTGCTGGGAGCTGCCTGGCGCCTCCTCCATCTCCTCGGCTTCTTGTACCCTGTTTCTCCTGGCCAAGAGTGCTTGGCTGCTACCATCTCCCCTTCCCTCCAGGACAGCAGGAAGGGAACCGGCATTGGTTCCCTTCCTGCTGTCAGCCACAGATTCTTAAACAAAACACATCATACCCACACCACCAGCTGCAAACAAATAAAAAACCAGATACCTTCCCCGGTGGGTGCCAATGACGGGGCTTTCAACGCGTGTGTGTGCCTGTGTGTTGGCTGTTAATATTCTGGCCGAGTTACTATTTGAGAGTCAGTCTTTTTATTTCTGAGAGAGAAAAAAGGAAGAAAATTCAGCAACAACTCTGCTCACAACACGAAGTTAGGAGCTGGGTTTTTTTCTCCCCTTTAAGCTTTATATCTTTTAAGGACTTTTCAAAATAAATGCTTACAAATCATATCACCTTTTGTCAGAAGGTTGACGTGGGTAAAAACAGCTAATTTGAGTTTGCAGCTTGCTTTTGTTGTAAGTTACACTATACTTGACATAAATTTCAAAGTCTTGCTGTAGCTTGACAGCTTTTAGAGGATCTGGGTAGATGTCAAATATATTTATGGCTGAGTATACTTTGTAAATTTGAAGTTTTGGCCTTTGCTCTTTTTGGACTAGATGAGAATCCAATGCAGTAATTCCTTCAGTCCATTCTTCAGCAGATATAAGGGTATATAAGCTATTATAAATTAGCAGTACTTCACTTCATATTCTACTTAAAGCTAATTTGGGATAGATTAAGACTTAAGTCTTCTGATTAAAGCTTAATGAAATGTGCAAAATTACAGAATTGGGAGAAATGGGAATGAGTCTCTTGTCTTTGAGAATGCAGATGATCTACAGTATACTTTATAAGATATTTCCATTATTCTACTTTTACTGATGGATTTTCCAGCATTTATGTTTAGAGATCATTTGCTATTCTGGCAATGTGATTACCTGGATATTCACATGTTTGGGGCAGACATAAAGGTATTTTAGTTTCAGGGTAAAAACATCATCCTTAAGTAATGCAGGTACTTTTTGCCGAACTCGTTCCAAATTGCCTCAGGAGCAGAAACTTCCTCTTTGAGTATTGTTAGGAAACTAATTAAATCTCAAAGATGCAAGTAGAGGTATAAAATATACATGGAAATCATGTTGTGAGCCAAAGTCTTAACAGGAGTTGCACAGTGTATCACCATTCCAGTCCGTCACTGTCTCATAGAGCATTTTCTCTTTAATTATCTTTGTTTGGGTTCTGTTTTGAACTAGAAAACCCAATCAACATGGTTTAATGTTAGTGTCATATTTTAAAACTTACCCATCTAAATGCCACAAATCCCAAATATTTCTTGACAAGATAGCGATGGGACAAGGGATAATGGCTTTAAACTGGAAGAGGGTAGGTTTAGATTAGACATAAGGAAGAAATTCTTTACCATGAGGGTGGTGAAGCACTGGCACAGGTTGTCCAGAGAAGCTGTGGATGCCCCATCCCTGGAAGTGTTTAAGGTCAGGTGGACGGAGCTTTGAGCGATCTGGTCTGGTGGAATTTGATGGCCTTTGAAGGTCTCTTCCAACCCAAAACATCCTATGAGTCTATTTATGATTCCATGATTCTTTCCCCTCATTTTTATAATGTGGCGAAGTAAAAAATTACCAGAAGAAATAGAAATGGCATTCCCTTCAGAGATGTCAAATAATGTCTTTGCTACATTATTTATCCTCCTCTAAAATGTGCTTTGGAGTTGGATTGATTGAAACCATGCAACAGGTCCTCATCTGCGACACCTGCTGCACCCAGAGCGCCCAGAGGGATGGGTGGCTTTCCTTTTCACTCAAGTGATGGTTGCAGTGGGGTTCCAGCATCAGGCCTTGACTGTCACAACCTCAGAGCTCCTCCAAAATCCACTGCCTGCCATCCTGTGAGTCCTGCTAGCTGAGGCACCTTTGGGCTGAGGCGATGGCTTCCCATGTTGCCTGTGCTTTGATCTCGTGCCTGTTGTGATATGGAGCTCAGTGACGTAGTGAGAAAGCTGCACACCACGGGGGCTGCTAGTTTCATTTTCTGCCTAAAAGCAACTCTTGAGCTTTGATTCCTCTGAAACGCAGTCTGTCTTGGATAAAGCAGGGCATAGACTCCTCGTGAGGTGCTTTCCTCTGCGTTTAAAGCACCATCTGATCACCTGGGATCACATCAGCTCAATAACCAGGATTTCTTCTATAGTGTGGGATCAAAGCCACTGGTGCTCTCCAGCTGCTTTGCACTGTGCTGGCAATGCAAAGCAGCCATAAACCTGGCTTAACGCAGAGACGTTAGGTTTGTGTGCTGTTTTGCCTCACCGTCCCTACCTTTCTGTTTCCAGACAAAGCATCGCCAAAGCCGCGTAAAGCTTTTCATCACCCCGAGCAAAATTCAGGGAGCCTGCTTTAAGACTCAGCAAAGGTGCCCAAGCACCCCTGTGAAAGCAGGCTGGGATGATTTTGTACCTTCTGAGCCTTCGGAAACGCTGCACAGGACACGAGGCAGCAGTCTGAGGAGGTGGAAGCTCCTGTGGTAGGAGTCCAACAGTGAAAACTCACTTAAATTTAGTCATGAGCACTGCAACTCCAGCATCCATTGTTAAAACAAGTCACATTGGCTGGGGCTGCACGTGAATTGTGTACTGGGTATTAATTCAGGAGGCAATAAGATCATTCAGGTGGCCAGCAACCACTTAAAAAAAATTGATCGTAATGATACTTGGTGCATTTTTTCCAGATTAAATCATAAATTTGAATCAATTTATTTCCTCCCCCAAATAAATGGAAAAATAAAATGCGTGTAGCATTTCTCAAGAAGTTGCAAGTGGAAATTTTTTACACTTCATTTCAGAAGATTTATGGCAGGAACAAACTCGCTTCCAGTGAAAAATGAATCAATTCTTTTCAGGTCTCTACTGAGGGCTTGGGAGAGTTTTTAATTGTATAGAAGAGATACAGAAAGAGAAAACCGCAAACTAGTTTTCGGTGCTTGTGCAATATTTTCTCCGAGTTCCACACATGTGTATATGTGGGACTGGGACTCTAACGCACTGAGCATTTGCAACAGCACGTGTTTGCACAAGTCTCAAGAAAACAGTTGCATAATTGTATTTATTGAGGGTTTTTTTTTTGTAAAGAGCAGCTTTCCTGTCTGACAAAAAGTTTTTCATTACAAAAGGTCTAAGTAAATACAGTCATGTTTTCAGAATTTATTACTTCTTAGGGAAAACATTTTATTGGCACTTTTATTCTGTTACAAATGTTGAATGGGAATTCTGGAGGAGTTGTGTTTGTTTTCTGAAGCGTGCTTAATTTAAGCTTAACCATTGGCCAAGACTTCTTCATTACCATTCTCAGTAATGTGCTTGCATACATTAGCATTCATTTCCACATCCCAAAGAAGATTTTCAGAAAAAATGAACATTGTGTTAAATACCCCATTTTCTACAAGAAGAAAACGTTATGGCCAATTAAGGATGCAAGCTGCTGGATTCCAGTGATGTCAGAGAGCTGAAAAAAATGGGAAACCGCTTTGTATTTGACATATTCCCCCAAGTAACTTGCTGCTTCTCAGTCTGGTTCCTTTCTATGAGTAACCTGAAAGCGACTTAATTTTTTAAATTCAATTTGTAGTCAGCTAATTACTTCTGCAGAAGAATAGCTAATGAACAGAAAGGTTTTGAAGTCCCTTGTGGGAAAGTTCAAGTATTATTGATGAGCTCAGAGTCGTGGAGCCTTGCTTGACTCTGTGGCTGGGGGTAAGCTCAGCTCTCCTGTCTCTAGAAAGCCTGGAGACCAAATTATCATCAGTGCTGAGCCAGAACACGTGGATGCAGATCACGCAGGACCTCAGCAAGAGATTTTAGGGACTTTCCATTTTAAGCAGGCATGTGCTGGTGCAAGGTGTGTGCTAGCACCCGTACCCTGTGCGGAGGGTTCAGGTGAAAGGGCAGGAGAATGGACGTGGGCTCATGGGAGGAGGCTGAAGGATTGATTTCTGCCGTGGTGTGGTCTTGTGTTAGCTGCCTGTAAGACCCTGGAGGATTGGTGACCAAGCACCATCCTGTGTGTCAAGGACTTTTTTTCCTTGGAAATGTGAACAGAGCTTTTCCTGTGTGGAACAGGAGGTCCGTATCTGGTGTGAATCAGCATTATTTCAATGAATTTTAATGACACTCTTGATCTACCCCTGCTAGATGAGCCTTAGAATTTGGACACAGAAGTAGACCTTGGCTTGTCTTCAGAGCAAGGTAGGAAAGAAGATCATAAGGCAAGTAAAAACAGGAGAATTGTGATTCACTAGATTCCCATGGGTCTCAAGGCACAGAATTTTGTGGCCTCCTCCAATGCTGAACCCAGATAAAAAACCTCAGCCCTTTGCAGCATCAGCTGAGCTGGGGTGAGATCATCCTGATGTACCCAACAGGAGATGTGCTTTTCCTTGTCATTATCGATTTGGAAATCATCCATTTTTGCCACAAAGGAGATTTTCTGCCTCCCAGTTCAGGTAGCCTTTGCTAACAACAGTTAGTTAGAGAATATTTAAGTATAGAAAAAAGGTAACTTCTTGGTAGGCTCACTGTATGTAATTGGATAGGGAACTCGGAACCGGAGAGCAGTGTGATTCAATCTCTCAGCAAGCTCCTAGCATCTCATTTTCTTGACTTGTAAGATATGGGTCTGCTACGTTGCAGGGTGCTTTGATTTATGAGGGAAAAGTGCGATTTCTGTTTGAAGCTGCATGGAGAAGCAGTCACGCACGTCAGTAAAGAGATGTGCCTCCTGTGTTAAGTCATCCGTATGCACATAAAGCTATACCGAAGCCAACGGGGAGGGCTGAGGGGGTGGATTTGCTTCAGAATTACTTCGTTCACATATAGACTTCGGAAAGTGCTTAATTCTTTTTGTTTGCTTGGTTTTTTTGGTTTTTTTTTGTTTTTTTTTTCCTGGGATTACTGTATCCCAAGTAGACTGAGTCAAATAATCTCATTTTCGAGGGATGAAATTCTGTCAGGCGTCAACAAAATAAACCAAGTTTCCCGTGCAACAAGGCACGAGTTACAGCCTGAAGCCCTAATGCAAGTTAATTGTTGTTGTACTATCTGCTGTACACATCTGTCTATGACAGAGCTCTAGACCACTAGACAAGCAAAATAACTTGTCATCTTGGTTTTCCTCTGGGACAGTCTTTATTTAAAACACATGATTTTTCTGTAATTAAAGTTTTACAAGGAGGTTTAGAGTTGCACCCTCAAAATTTGCGATAATAGCAGAGAGCACAATCCTGCTCGAGATCACACAGGGCTTCCACTGATGTTGCGGGAGGAGGGAAACTGAAGTCAGCCGTGGTGGGTAGTGTGGAATCATAGAATCATAGAGTGGCTTGGGTTGGAAGGGACCTCCAAAGCCCATCCAGTCCAACCCCCCTGCAAGGAGCAGGGACATCTCCAACCAGATCAGGTTGCTCAGAGCCCCGGCCAACCTGGCCTGGAATGTTTCCAGGGATGGGGCATCCGCCGCCTCTCTGGGCAACCTGGGCCAGTGTTCCACCACCCTCAGTGTAAAAAAAAAATTCCTTATGTCCAACCTGAATCTACCTCCCTCTATTTTAAAACCATTACCTCTTGTCCTGTCACAACAGGCCCGTCCAACCTGGCCTGGAATGTTTCCAGGGATGGGGCATCCACCACCTCTCTGGGCAACTTTTCCAGTGTTCCAGCATCTTCAGTGTAAAAAATATCTTCCTTACGTCCAGTCTAAATTTATTTCCCTCTATTTTAAAACGGTTATCCCTTGTCCTATTACAACAGGCCCTGCTAAAGAGTTTCTCTCCATCTTTCCTCTAGGCCCCGTTTAGGTACTGGAAGGCCGTATAAATTCTCCCTGGAGCCTCCTCTTCTCCAGGCTGAACAGCCCCAACTCTCAGCCTGTCCTCATAGGTGAGATGCTCCAGCCCCTTGATTATCTCCATGTCCTCCTCTGGACCTGGTCCATGCCCAATAGGACCACTCCAATAGGTCCATGTCCTAGGAAGGAGTGTGCAAGTCTGTGAGGCTAAGATACAACATTTATGCATCTGGAGATCCTGAGAACCCACCAAGGAAAAAAGACAAACACCAGTGGTGCCTGTGCAATGTTTAGTTCACCGGAACAGGAACACCAAAGCAGCTTTCTCCATCTGTTTTGCTATATGAAAGTGCATTGCAGTGTTCAAGGCTGGTCACCTACGAGGAAGGGCAGCTTGAGTAAGGGTCCGTAACACCACAGCTGGCTCGGCTGGTGCTGGGGATGCTTCTCCAGCAACCCCAGAGAGCTCGCAGTGATTGTGCAGCATTGTTGGCTTTGAAAGTGACTCCTCTTCGGCAGCAAATGGAACAGATTCATCCTCCCCTGCCACAGGGACAGCATCTTAAACATCCAGAGCTAATGCTGCTATAAACGGCAGCATAACCAAGAACAGTGTTTCAGCTTGCAATTACATTTTTTTTTTGCTAACCACTTCTGGACGGGGAATCCCATCCCTTCCTCTGGATCTTTTCCCTCTTCTCTGTGCTCCACTTCAGCAGGTCCCATACCCTGACCTGCTGCACACGCGCCCACAGACACACTTGGCTTGGCTACCGCCTCCTGCAGCTGTCGGCACTGGCCAGTGCTTGTGTGGTTTGTACCCAGCCTTCTCCCATTCTTCTGGGATGTGGGAAGAGAAAGGCAAGAAGGCCGGAGTGCCTCACAAAGGAAGACAAAAGGATCCTGCATGGTTTTCACACTCACTTTGCGTGGCAGTCGCTCACATCCTCCAGCTGCCCCAAAGCAAACAACCCAGAAAGAGGTGGGAGCCTCTGCAA
>WHYT01016359.1:252699-288982 GCA_009806455.1 Tetrax tetrax | reverse complement strand
CACCACAGCTGGCTCGGCTGGTGCTGGGGATGCTTCTCCAGCAACCCCAGAGAGCTCGCAGTGATTGTGCAGCATTGTTGGCTTTGAAAGTGACTCCTCTTCGGCAGCAAATGGAACAGATTCATCTTCCCCTGCCACAGGGACAGCATCTTAAACATCCAGAGCTAATGCTGCTATAAACGGCAGCATAACCAAGAACAGTGTTTCAGCTTGCAATTACATTTTTTTTTTGCTAACCACTTCTGGACGGGGAATCCCATCCCTTCCTCTGGATCTTTTCCCTCTTCTCTGTGCTCCACTTCAGCAGGTCCCATACCCTGACCTGCTGCACACGCGCCCACGGACACACTTGGCTTGGCTACCGCCTCCTGCAGCTGTCGGCACTGGCCAGTGCTTGTGTGGTTTGTACCCAGCCTTCTCCCATTCTTCTGGGATGTGGGAAGAGAAAGGCAAGAAGGCTGGAGTGCCTCACAAAGGAAGACAAAAGGATCCTGCATGGTTTTCACACTCACTTTGCGTGGCAGTCGCTCACATCCTCCAGCTGCCCCAAAGCAAACAACCCAGAAAGAGGTGGGAGCCTCTGCAAGCCAGATGAACTGAGCCAAGGGCATGTAGTGTTGCAAAATAACAAAGAATCATGATTTGTGTAATTTTTTTTTTTAATATATCCAAAAAGAAATATTCTAAGCAGGACCTAAAATCTTTTCTTTTTAAAGACAGCATGCAGCAGTCTTTCAACATTTAAATTTTGTCTAAACCACAGAGAAGCTACTGTGACTTAGATATAATTCCAGAAATGATAAATTAGAGGTATTAAAATCAGGCAGAATAGAAAGGCTTCCAGTTTACTTAACTGAAGTGGATTTATCTGAAGAGGAAGGCTTTCCATCTCAGTTGAAAAATGAGATTATATAAAAATCCACCGCCAGGACGTGGAAAGCATCACAAAATTAGCTTTCCATCTTTAAATCAGTTTAGGCTCCCTTTTAGGCAGAGGAAGAAGTTCCTCAATCACCAGCTCCGCACCCACGCAAGCACTGGGAGCCATCCAAATCTGCTGGCTGAAGGCAGTCCCGATGTCATGAATCACTGCCAGGCTCTGGCCTGATCCTAGAAGTTACGGTATCAGGCACTGAAGTGCTGATGGTGAAGCTGCATCAGCAATGGGGACTCTGCCCATTTCACAAATTTATCACAAGAGTTGCTAATTCTGCAGTCACATAGTTTTCTCCAAATAATAACCCACAAAAAGTTTCATAGGGCCTTAAACAAAAATGCCAAAGGCTGTTGGGATTTGGTCTGCAAAGATACCCATCAGCTTTCATCTCTGAGCATCAGTTCCTCACCCTGTGTATCAGGCACTAATTCCAGCAAAAAGACACTGACAGAAACAAATGTCAGCAGAAAATCTGTAACTCTGCAATATAAAACTTGGAAAAAAATCGATGCCTCCGATACAGCGGGGGAACGAGAAATCTGTCTGAATTGAAGCAAATCTCCATATCTCAGCGAAAGGTTTTCATCCTCTTTGGGCTGCTTCTTGCAGCATATACCCTCAAGCAAATCAAGCTGTGTAGGTTCCTCCCGGGGCAATACCCTGCATTGTGGCGTATGGGAGAGCCCGCCGTGCTCTGCTTTCTGCCCCCAGACAGAGCTCCTGACCCCCAACAGGAATAAAACTTCCCAGGTTGTCTTGAACCACCAAAAGGTGAGAAAAAGTTGTGTTTTAAGTACCGGTGAATACAAGGCTTCAGGTGATTTGGCTCACCCCTGTGAGTAGGTTGGGTTTTTACTGTCTATACAAGAGCTGAATTCAGGAGAAATTCACTGCTTGTAGGTACGTCTTGCTCGCTCACGCAAAAAAAAATATTTCTGATCAAAAAGAGAGGTTCTTTGCTTCCTAATTTTAAGTCAAATTACCTACAGATTTGCTTGTTCAGAAACAAAGCTCAGTTGATTTCAAAACCAGCAGAAATGTGTTAACATTTTAGCAAAAATGCTTGTTGGGTTTTGTTCTGGAAGAATTTCCTTTTAGAAAAAAAAAAAAGGCTCCATTGTTATGGGAAGTAAACAAGACAAATGTTTACAAATGGTTGAAGTCCATATGCAGTTTTGGTTTGGACAGAACATTTTCGTTCCACCCATCAAACAACGGCAAAATCCATTACTCTTCACTTCTCACGGCAGTAGAATCAAGTCAGCAGAATCCAGCCTGATAACTATAAAATAATCCACAGAGTAAAATTAGATCCTCATATACATACACATAACAGTACTTGACTCCATCAGCGTCTTGGAGTGTACACATAAATGAGAATATGATGATTTAATATCCACTGATGCATGAGGGCAAGCATTTACACACTGCAGGAGTAGAGAAATGTTTCAAATGCAGTTCACATATTTCACTTAACTCAGAAGAACAACGTATTTAGGGAGGCAAGGTCAATAGCTCCATTGCTGCCAGCCCTCTCCAGTGCAAACCAGGCAGCTACAGCTCTTTTCCCAAGGAGAAAAGCTCGCTCCTGGAGAAATGACGGCATGGCAATTGAACATCGCGTAGCGACTGCCCATGGCGTTGCAGTATTCCTCTGTGCATCAGTGTGCTTGTGGAGTTAATCCAAGCTGAGCAACATGAAAACCAGCCAGCAGATCCAAGGTGGAAATTAATGCCAGGATTCCAATGAATCCACAAGTTCACAGCTCCAACAACAGCCTGAATTTTGACCTTATGATCTCCACCTCCACTGACTGGGTGCATGCTGCGTTAGAAGAAACACAGTTCTTCCCCAGTGGGGTTGACATGGCATCACTCAATGATGCACATTCCCCTAGTGTTGGACTTGTTAGATGATACACCTTTATCTGTGGTTGGACACACATGACTCCTTAAAAGTCAGCCTTTGCTGAGCGGTCCCTGGAGCTGAGGAAGAAACAGGAGAGCAGCGGTGAGAGTGGAAACTCTTCCATCTCTCCTTCTCTGGCTGAACGGTGCAATGGGAGGCTCTGTTACCTTTTACATATTTCCAATATTCCACTGCAGCCTAAGAGGCATTTATTTGTATGTCTGAGGTAAACACAGTGGAAAGAAAAAGAGAAATTTTGCCAATGTTTGTTTAGCCTTACTGACTGATATCCTGCAGCTATCGTTCAGGGATTTGCACTATGTGCCAAAACTTGGTGAGAATGATGTTTCAAGATCAACTCAGAGTGTAGGTGGATCCTGCCCCAAGACATATTTTTTTCTTACTTGAACTAGAATTTACTTACTGGAGAGTCTACTTGCACTGCTTGTAAATTTTGTGCACTAAGGACAAGGTTAAAATAAGTGTTACAAGGACTAGAGGCATGTCCAGGCAATTAGTTTAGCAACAGTGACATTTCTGGGGCAACTTAGGAGTAGATCACATCAGAGCAGTAATTAACTTCCTATTATTCATGATAAAGTCAAGTATTTGATGCGAGTGAAAGACGTAGGAGCACTATGACTGACAGCCTTCCATTATCACAAGCTGCAAAAGCATTTGTAAAGTTGTCAAGCATGAGATACCCAACATGTTGGATTTGTCAAGCGGATGTCATTAGATACCACCGGTGTCTGTTCAGATAGCTGGGATTGTGTGATGTACAACTGGGGAGGGTTTTCACCATGTAGGAGCGTTGGCAGCTCTTCTTCAGTCTAGAAGATGAGCCAGCACAGAGAGCGGTTGTTGGCTCCGTGCCTGGATGCACAACAGCAGCCTGCCAGTCTGGTGGTCTCTGGGCAGCAGCCGATCCCAAACAGAGGACAGAGTAGCACAGGTAACAGCTAAGCTTTCTTCTGGAGATGATCTGGACCCACCAAACTCACTTTAAAAACGTCATTCACGCACAAATATCCCAGTGACATTTTAATTAACATCAGGATGTCCAGAGAGCAGAAAACACGCTGAAAAATTCCCATCCTCTTGTCACAGCTGTGATGAGTTAATGCCATGTGGTATATGCATGATACATTCACTCTCAGTTTATTTCTACTGAGGTCAACCCACGATGGAGCGGCTTGTTTTTGAAGCCCATTTGAGTCATCTCAAATATTTGCTGAGGAGCCGCCATAACCCCACCTACGTGGGTGAGCTCTGCAGTTGCACAAGGGGAAAACCTATGCTGCGGGGGCTGTAGGGACTGGGAATTGGGACGATGGGGTTGGAAAGCCCCAGCTCTCGGTCAACCTGCGCTGGTCGCTGTCTCTTTTAGGGTCAAGAAAAATCCTTACACAACTGTCTTTTTGGGTGCAAAATAAACAGATATTGCACTGAGCATCTTTTTTTGCACTTATATGATGGAAAGGGACAGAAAAGTGGAAACCTGCTCTGATAAACAATTGTTCTGGCACAACTGTAAGGAATTGCTTTAAAAGCTGTGCACAATTAGTTTTTCCTTCTCAGGTAATCCCCTTCAGATAGTCTTGTTAATCTTGTGTCAGGGAGGAAGTTTGGAATAAATAATCACTAATGGCCTCAAATTCATGTTATTAAAAAACTTTAAGTACATATATTTAAAATAAAGCATACTACTTTTTCCATTCTCTTTAGAGCAACGCTGTTTTCCCGAGTTGGAAAGTAACATTTGAAAACTGCTGATGGAGATGAGAAATCTTGGAAATGGTTTGTCATATATATCACAAGGAAGCTGAAAAAGCTTTAGGATATCTATGCTAAAGCATTTAGATGGGAGGAGTACATAAATTGAATGAAGTGATATTTTCCACGATTCCAGGACTGGTAAATAAGGAAAGCACAGTGGAGCACAACGCAGTATCTCCCCACTAGCACCTGAGAAAAGCAGGCTAAAAATAAATGGTATGCAGATAAATACAGAGATGCTGAGTGCAGGAGGCTGTTACTGGGCCTTTGTAGCTGTTGGTTGCAACAGTGAAAATCACAATACAGAGGGAATGCTTTAGGATCACGCCGTTTCAGCCCAAGTCCTGAAATTACCAAGTATTTTTAGAAGGTATTTTGCACCATAAGTAGCCCATTAGAAGTCAGGCATTTGCAATGGCAGTTTAAGGAACCAGACTTGAGCCTATTCTTAGAGGTGGAATTTATTAGGTTTGCAGCCAAGGGCTCACCTTGTTTTTGGGGAACTACCCGGGCGGAGGTGTGGACCGTGAGGATGGCTGCAGTACCGCTGAGTTGCAGAGCTGACTGCGCTATGCAGCCCTAGGCACAGGGTAAAAGGTGGAGCCTTTATCCCAGCACACGGGGATTTTCAAAATGAATTCTAGCTATTTTAGAGGCCTAAAACTGTTGACAGAGAATGCTTTTTGTCACCTTTCTGGAGCCATACGCTCTGTTTACCACAAAGCTCTCTGCAAGGGGCTCAGGAGAAACAGTAAAAGCTGTAGAAAAGACCTTCAAATCTTTTCGGCATGTCAGAACTAACATCGTGGACTCAATTGGAAATTTTGGGGCAGCCAATACATCCAGGAAGCAGAGCAAGAGATTGTGCAGGTGGTCTCCTGACCTCTAATCCCAAACAATTTTAGTATATGAAGTGAAAAGCTGTTCTGGTTCAGCCCTGGGTGAGGATGCAGCTGTGAACGGGGCTGAAGTGCCCTCTGCAGCATGGGCATCACCACTCCCCTGCCACTGGCCACTTTTCCGCATCTGGGCTCATCATAGAATTATAGAATGGTTTGGATTGGAAGGGACCTTTAAAGCCCATCCAGCCCAACCCCCCCGCAAGGAGCAGGGACATATCCAACCACACCAGGTTGCTCAGAGCCTCATCCAATCTGGCCTTGAATGTTTCCAGGGATGGGCCATCAACCATGTCTCTTGGCAACACTGTTCCAGTGTTCTACCACCCTCATCGTAAAAAAAAAATTTCCTAATATCTCCTAGTTGGAGATATTTTCTTGGTTTTCCTAATATCTCCTGATTGTTGTCTCTTTGTTCACAACCTTGCGGGTTGTTTAAAGGCTAATGCCAAAATTCACCACATTTTTGTAATGAATTACATACACAGTTATGCTTAGGTCTCTGTAGAAATAAGATTGTGGAATAATAATTTTAAAATTTCAACCCAATTAGACAAAATCTGTTGGCTTGCTAAGATCCTACCATAGAGAGCAGGGGCAGGGACCTGGTCACATGAGGTGTTATGAATTAAAATCAGTAATTCTTTAGAAAATATTCTATAAGAAACAGTTCTTGGGTACCACAGAGGCAAGGGAAACACCGTTACTTCCACCATTTCACAAAGTTTTTCTGGTTGCTACCAAAGCTGCAAGAATTTTTAACCAGGTTGCTGTGGTTTGCATTCACAACTCTAAATGATGAAGATGCGTAATTAGCCTGGAGATTTTGACTAAAAGCCCTGATTCCTCCAGCGTCCAGAAGGTTACCAAGAGCTCACCGGAGTGCTTTAAGCATTGAGAAGGCCACGGGGGAATATTGGAAATATTTGTTTTCCTCCATTAGTAATTACTGCCCTCAGAGTTACCATTAAAGAAAGCAATTTCAGACCAGAGGGTTCTGAATAGGACGTGGAAGGGTAACACTAGGAAATGTTATTTAATTGCAGAGCTGTCACAATACCCAGTATTTCAGCAGCCTTAAAACACGAGTCTTAGTTCAGTAACCTTTAAGATTTGTTATTCTTTACCTCATCAGTGAGTTGTAATATTGTCTAGGTGGTTATCTCTACAAGGCTTAAATTTCCAATCTATTAAAGTAATTTTAGTAATCTATTATTTCTAGGCCATTGAGGAAAGGTTAAAATGAAAATTATACTGGAGGGAATAAGTTCTGTTTCAAGGAGAGGTTGAAAACATCTCAGCAGTAGAAAGCAGTAAGGTTTCAGGGGAAGAAGCACTTATCAAGGGAAATGAAATGACTGATAACTATTGATTAAAGCAGCTTGAGTGAGGTAATGTGAAAGGACTTTTTTCTCCTCTAATGTAACGGCAAATTTGCAATGCATGATTTAGACAGCTTCTACCTCCGAGCTTCTTTTGTAAGACTGAGTTAGACTTTTAGCACTCTGTTACAGGAATGGAAAATTTCATTTTCAGGAGTACACAAGACGACCAGCATCCATCTTCACACAGCCACCCATCCAATTTAAATAGAACTACGTGGCACAGGAGAAACAGTAAATACAGATATTTGGGAATAGCAGAGAACCCAGCTGAAGGGACATTCTTTGACATGGATCCCAGCTGGAAAAATCACCTCGACAGCTTAAATCCATGTAGCTGTGATGGGCAGAAGTGGCAACACTGTACGTTAGCCAAGCTCAGTGTCATTTATCTTGACTTATGGACTGACTGATCAATGGATGCCTGTTGCAGCAGTGAGGTTTCAGTCATTCTTGTGGCTGCAGTGTCTCCTCCTGCCCCACACCTCATGCTCATCATTGCTGCTGGACTTTGGAGGAAGCTGAGTGCATCTGGGCTTCGGCCCTGTTCCTGTGAGTGAGACCAATCCTGGGGAACAAAAACCATTTGTACCTGTTGGTACAGAAACAGCAGCATCAACAAAACCTTGGGAAAAAAACCCCAGCCCTTAATGCTATGTCTGTTTATTTTTAAGTACAATAACAGCAGTTGATTTTATTAATTTTTACAGCACTGTTGGGAAATTTAATAGTCCTATAAAAGCCAGTTTAAACCTCTGTGATTGTCTTATCTCTTCAAATAAATGCACACTGTGGGAATTTTAAAAATAGAGACTATCAACTGGATAGACCCATTACTATGAATAATTTCCCTCTTACACAACTACGGAGTCCTGACACAATGGACAATAGCCTCTGTGGTTTGTTTGGGGGGGAATATGCCAAGCCTCACTCAATGAGGTGTTTTGTTCATGAACCCCCGTTTGTGAAGGGCTCCTTCGGAGCTGCCACGTGTGCAGAGCAAATTGCAAGGCACCAAGGGTTCTTGTCAAAAGAGCGGTCGCACAGCCAGTTGTTTGAAAACAAATAATTCAGTCATTTAATGTATTTTCACGCAGTAAAACTGTTTAGTTGCTGGGAGGGATGAATGGCACACGTTCAGTGAAGGGAACAACCAGCCTGGGGCCACTGGGGGCGAGTCTCAAGGAGGTGGAGGTATGGTAAGTTTTATAGCAGGGCATAGACTTCTGAGTTTGAGAGCCCCATTTTAGGCAGAAAGAAGAGGAAAGTGCATACTTCACAGCAGTCTACACTTCTCTATACCCTCAAAAATTTCACTACGCGTTTGTGCAAAGGCTTGATACACTGATTTTTAAAAAGTGAAGTAAGATGGCAGATGTGCACAATGTAAATAATCTATATCTACAATGTCTCTATACAGGGAGAGTATGGCTGACTTCCAGCACAACATATGCACACAAGTGTGTGTCCCCTAATTCAATTTTCCTCTTTTTTTTAGTACAGCCAGAGAGCTATCCTGTAGAGATAACCGCTACGTGAAAATTACTGCTGGCCCTGTTCTGCCACGCTGCTCTTTTTGTGGCTCTCCTCTTGTTTCAAAAGACTTCCAAGCTCTTCCAGCTCACCTCTTCCCCTCTTCCCTGTCAGCCCATCACCCTGGCCTCAGGGTTCACCACCACCATGGCTGCCCAATCTCCTGCACACAGGGCTTGCTTCACAGCAACTCAAGGCAACATTTCTCTCACCAGTCATGCTCCCGTTATTCTTCCTTCTGATAGTGCTTTTCACAGCCGCATTTTTTTTTTTTCTGAGGCAAATGAGACTTTTTGAGGCAGAGACTATAATGAGGAGGTTTTGCCTTTGGGGGATCATCTCTACTGCTGACAGAACTTGTAAGATGGATATGTTTTATCCTCTCCTGCATAAGAGAGAAAAAAAAAAGAACAAGAGCAACAGCTCTCAGATGATGTTTTTATCTTTCTTCACAAGATCAAATGGCTCCTTATGCTTCCTGCAAGCTGGCTGGTGCCAGGGCTGTCATGCTACAGGCTGGAGATGGAAGGACGTGGGGCAAATAAGCAACTAACTGTTTTGAAAGAGGACATTCCAGGTTTGCTCTGTATCCTCCAGAGGTTCTTCTGAAGCTCTTGCAAAACACCTTCTCTGCATAGACCCTAATCATACACTGGATGGGAATGGGTTGGTTTTGACACAATTCCGTGAATAGTGGGGGTGCTGTTCACCCTTCTCCTTCCTCTGCATGCTGAGCAGCAGATAATAAGCTAATCTTTTTTTTTTCCCCAGAATGAAAGGACACCATCTGTGGCATATCCTCTTGTTTACGTCTGCTGCATCTCTGCAGACTGAAAACTGTTGTGTGTGTCACTGCGGAATCTCTCCAGTTGATGGACTTTTTTTTTTTTTTTTAAATAGGCATGACTCACATAATAGTGTAGAGAGAAAGACATTTCCAGTCGCAGGTCTATTTCTGAAAGTGTGCTTGGCACCTGTGTCGAGATCTCCTCTGAAAGAGAAAGTGGTAGGCTGCAGCGGCATCCACAATACCCAAAGGCAGACATCCTAATGAATTCCTGCAGAGAAGGTTGGGTGGTAACTCATCCGGCAGCTTGAGGAGGACTCTGTACCTCTCTTCCAGATAATTGAACTTTAATTTATTTAAATTTAATGGAAAACCATATGGAGAGGAACAGAAAGCTAATTTAAAGCAGTGCTCAAAGCAATCAATATGTTAACAGATTCCTTCAACTTTTCACACTTGGTTGCTGAAAAAATGTTTAAAATGTGTGCTTTTTTTTAACTCATATTATGAAAACACAGGGTTTCTGGCATGTCACATCCAAAACTCAAGAGCCAAAATAAGCCTCTGTTGTGAAAATTGAAAGCACAAATCAATTTATTAGAAGAGAAAATGACAACTAATCTTTTATTAAACAATGCACATCTCTAAAGCCTTCTAGGAAGACAGGTATAAATCCTTGAGGGTTCAAATCACAGGCCTTGACACAGCCCAGAAATAAAAGCAATAAAGTAGTTGTATGAATTGTGTTAACAGATTGAAATTGGCACTAAGAGTACACGAAGGAGCCCTTGAATGTAAATGGAGTAAATACAGATCAGAGCAGCAGAATGCACAATTACCAATTATGCACATCAAATGAGAGAAACAAGCTTTTATCAATTTTCATATTTTCCTTATTCCTTTGGCACCCTTCAAGGTCAACTCTTTCCATATTAGGTTTTGAAAACAGAATTTCAACAGACTTTTCAATGGCAAAATTACTTCTACTCTTAAGTGTTGATCTAACACTGATCCTATTCTGTCCCACATTTAAATGCTGATTTTGCTCACAGCAAGGTATAATTTTAATTTAATTATATATTAAACAAATAAACTGTAGGCAATTTAAGATCCTAGAAAATAACAAATGTTCTAATTATATTTTATCTTATAAAAATGTAATGGTTTAGTGATGTCAGTGAGCTGTGAGCTTTATAAACGCAGTTTGTAATTTACATTATGGTTTCGACTTTGTCAAGCTTGAAGAGTGTAAACTGTAAAATAAGTGAAAGCTTGTTCTTTCCTAAAGTTTAATAATCTGAGATTGCTAAGAGGGCTGGAAGCTGAAAGGAGTAGTTACTCCCTGCAACGAACTTTTAGCAACCCATACAAAGTCTTATGGAAATTCTATAAATAGTCTCCAGTCTAACCTCAATGAGGGCAGGTCTGACTTCTCTGTGGCTTTTTAAAAAACAAATTATGCCATGCAGCTTTTTTAAAAAGGGTTTTGGTTTTTTTTTTCTTTTGGTAAGCAAATGATCCTGCAGCTTTTTTCATTATCTGGGGCCTGGAATTCATTGCAGATTTGCCAAGTCCTCTCCCAGAAATTTATTAGTATGGTGGTACAGCTCTGTAGAGATTAATAACTCCAAAGGAAAAAGAGCAAATAATGGCTAAAGTAGCTTTTTCTGTTTCTTTTCTTTCTCTGTATGTTTCCCCCCAGATTTGTTGTCTTGGGATAGTCTTGACTACAGAGCAACGGATAACTGAAATTATGAGGTCTTGCAAAAGCTGCTTATTTCTTGTGAGATCAATGTAATAGTAAAATTCAAGGATGCCAAATGAAAATGAAAGACTTATATCAATTTTATGATACATTTTATTTAATTAAAATATTTGTCTTTCAGTAGCTAGTCTGCTGCAAGCAATTTCACTTATAGGGCAACGTAGAGGAGCTGGAAATTATACTTCTCATGAGCTTTTTAAGGCCCTATCAAAAAAAAAAAAATCATTATGGTCAGTACAAAAAGACTTAAAGTCACTAAAATCCCAAAGTACCAAAGGAAGAGGACAAGGCCAACAGTAGTGCCCCAAGATGACCTTTGAAGGTCCCTTCCAACCCTAACCATTCTATCGTTCTATGGTTCTAAGATGCCCACAACAGCTGAGAAGCTGGGGTGTGAGATGCCCATTTGATATTCAGTGTGGACCTCCCTCCCTCTGAGGCAATCCCTGCCAGGTGGAGCTGAAGGGATGATTGTTCCTGAGCTGAGATCTGATGGGTGAGTAGATTTGACTGTCTGATTTGGAAGAAGGCAAGCAAAACCCCTCCAAGTCAAAGAGTCCTTGTGGTATTTCAAGTAACCAGTGATCAGAACAGAATTAATTAATAGCCAAACTGTGGTTCAACCAAAACTCATCAACAACTACTCAACAAATCTCCTTTCATCTCCTTCTGGAGAAAGCCATTTTTCAAAGCCTTTAATTTCTATCTTCAGCATTCCTTCTGTTCCTTTACCAAATCCCTCCTAGAAAGCTGCCAAGATCCCTCTTAAAACAGTTTAAGTTCCCTCTTCTACCACTGTGTTTGATGGATGGTTTCTAAATTTCAGTGTGGTGATTAGAGACTTTCTAATTCCACACTTAAATGTATTCATGACCTTTATATCTATATATATAGATATATATATATATATCTCTCCATTTGATCTTGTATTACCCCTCCACTCAAATAATTCTTCTGGTTATTCCCAAATTATCTCTACAGAAAATGATCATATCATTTTTGGTCTTTATTCTCCTGGCTTTCTCTGTGATACCTGAGCAGTCAAGTTGTTTAAGTCACTGGCTTTGGCTGCAAGATGTGAGCCACTCTGTTAGATGCTGCTCTTTCTGCAGCTCTGATAGATCAGTGACTACTCACACTACCCTCCTCAACTAGCTGGGATTATGCTTTTTGTGGAAAATTAGGGGCAGTGGTAAGGGACAATCAGTGAAAGGGCACTGCCTTATTTGCTAAGCAGAAACTCTGACAATAACGATGATGACTTTATGAAATCAGTGTTTTAAGTGGCTGAAATTATCTTAAACAATTAACATAGTATTTCAAGGGCTTACTCACAGGCTAAATTGGTGTTTTTATTTTTATATGGTGAGTAGTGAGGTAGTTTCTTTTATTGATTTGAGGCCTTCTCTTAGAGGATTATACCCAAGCATTGTGCTGTCCTGTAACTTAAGACACTTGTCTTCGGAAATTGTCTCACAGCAGGAACCTCATTAAACATCATTTGGGGTTGACATTGAAATGTTTTGAAACACCATAGGTCTCCTGTCCGTTATTAAGCCTCCTCTCAGCTTGGCCGTATAAACGCACACAGCAAGTGCCATGGGAAAGCAGAGGTGGAGCCAGCCCAGAGTCCTGACGGCTGGACTCTGCTGGAAGCTGCCCTCTTGCCTGTGAAGCACCAGCTATGAAACATGCTCCTGTATTGAGTATATGCCACTTTAATCCTATTTGATATAGAATCATAGCATCTTTAAGGTTGGAAAAGACCCTCAAGATCATCAAGTCCAACCATCAACCCAACACCACCATGTTCTGGAGTGCCACGTCTAAACATTTTTTTGAACACCTGCAGGGATGGAGACTCTACCACTTCCCTGGGTGGCCTGTTCCAGTGGCTGACCACTCTTTAATTAAAGAAATTAATTCATCTGTACAACAATTCTACAACTCATCCTTCAGGATGCCAAATAACTGATGAATTTTTCATTAAGGAAATACAGAATACGTTAATCTCCACAAAAATGACCTGAGTAGAGTAAGTGGAGAAGAGCATTTGCGTTTGAACTTGCTCTTTTAGTAACACCACCCTGATTCCCTTCATCTCCTGTTTGGTTCTCCCTGGCACACAACTGCAGCTCCTGGAAACTGCTGTCGCAAGACTCAGCCCCACCAGAAGGTCAAACTTCAGCAAGTTGTTGATCTAGGTATGTTGGGTGTGCTTCCAGCCAGTGAATGCAGGCATTTACAAACTGATAGTAATGCATGGCTGGGCAATTCCTCTACATGCTGTCCTGATGGAAAGCATTCAAAGATTAAGAAAAAGCAGTTACAGTCTTCACACTAAAGCCTTCTCCCTCACCTCTTGACATCAGACCTTTGAGGTGACTTCCACTTGCAGCAGTACCTGTGAGGGAAGCCACAGATGGCTACGGTGGAGAGAGCAGGACTTGATCTGCAAAGATCACAAAATTATGTGTGGACACAGTTGTTTTATACTTGATACATGATGAAGACAGCCTCCAATTTAAAATGTGACTGACTTGTCTTTAAAGATGAAGCAAAAATTCATTGAAAGGAAAAATTCCAAACCTCTTGTCCAAAGTATCATGGGGCCTCTTGTAATTGCGCAGCTTAAATGAAAATGCCAAACATAGAAATGTTAAGCCACACAGAAGAAAGATGGGATCTCCTCTTTCCAAAATCACAACCAGAGCTGTGGTTAGCTCTCCAGGCCGTTGCTCACAAGCAGGGCTAGCAGGAGAGCCATGTCTTTTGTACATGTGATTGTAAGGCTTTGATGCAAGCCCAAGGAAAGCATATTTGAGCCCAAAACAACGCTCTGTACAAACAAGAGGATGCGTATGGAGGTTGGGGGAGCGTGTTGGTGAGAGGAAGGGATAAAGGGGCTTTGACCTCTGTTCTCAGGCTGTGCGCGCAGTGCCTGGGAATTGCACATCTTGAAGTCCGGAGCTTTGGCAAAGCAATCTGACCTTTCCTTAGTGGCTCCAGAGGGGCCCCCCAAATGCTCCAAATTTAGTGAAAGCACTGAAATCTCTCCAGAGTCACTCTGCAGGTGTGGATGACATCACATAAGGCTTCTAGTGACTTCCTTAACATGTATGTGTTCCAGTGTTATCTGTCAATGCTGGAGGATGTATGTATGTATATTCCATTTACAACCTGAAGGCAACACGATGCCTCAATACGCCAAGAGCCACCATGGCCATGTCCTTTCTACATGCTTATGTCCGCATTCCTATGGAGTGCTTCTGACTCAGGCTTTTTAATATCTGTAAGAGCAGTGGTGAATATTCGTAAAATAGTGAAGATAAAACAGTTTCTCCTGTAAGCCTGCATCTATGCTGTGGTGTCTGAGCACATTTACATAATTAAAACAAGGAAAGCAGCATAACAAGTAACACTAATGGATGACTCCCCTCGCCCTTTACAACCAAGCACTATCTGTCATTTACAGAAAAAGCTGACTTCAACTAATTTCATTCTTTATGAGAATTTATTATTTTTTTTATTGCCATGGCAGAAATCCTTTTCTGGTCCCCAGGATACAATTTGGGATATATAAATCAATCAGTGCAGAAATGTCACATGTCTGTTGGCTAGAATGAGTGTCGCTGCCTGTGCCTCTGCCCAAGAAACGCACTTACCTCTGGAAAATCTTGCTGAAGTTGGGAACCCCATGTCCTGACTGACCCTCCATCTACCATATTATTGGTATTGTCCACAGGGAGCAAACCCTTTCCTCCTTCAGAATTTCCCTCCCATCTTCCAAATCCTCACTCTTACTTGGTCCTCACCATCATATCTGCACTCCTGATTGAAAATTGATAGAACAGCAGGCTCTCCCTGGACTTTTCCAAGCTGTATGGAAAGAACAGTTGGCTCACTCTGATTCCTTGTTGTCATTTTCTTTTTTTTTTTCCTTCCTGCCAGGTGAGACACTACTTGGCAGAGAGGAAGACAAGATAAGAAAGAGAAGCTGGGTTGGAATCTGAAGCTGGAGCAGGGTGGGAGTCTCTGTACATGATAAAGGAATGATCTCTGTTCCTGAGGCTCACCCTTCTGCATCTCCAGATCTTTTGGAGAAAATGGGAGGGAGGAAAAAAAAAAAGTCTGGTCTGTCTGAGACTGACATTTCCATCCATTTTCTCTGAATTTTCTGGGGACATTGCTGCCAAACAGAGTATCTGTCCTCAAAACAGACAGCCAAAGTGAAGCAACGCTTCCCTAACAAAGATGACAGGAGCAGTTGTTTCATCAGCAGATAAGACTTGGAGACCACATCATCCTCCCCTGAGTTTAATAACGAAACCCATTTCTATCTCTTTTTGTACTTCACTTTCTACCCGTAGTTCTTCTAACTCCAGTTCCCAGGCTCTTAACACACTTGTTGCATAGCTCCTTGCCCTCATTTTGTGGACAGGGAGTGAATCTCAGAGACAGATCTCCCCATGCGAGATCTGTGTCCACCGTTCTACCGGTCTTGGGTGACACAAAGACAGCAAGTAGGGAATCAGACCCAGGCTTTCTGACCCCTATGGATACAGGAGATGGGAAATTCTCCATCCAGCTTTCCCATCGCCGTTTGCAATACCCACGCCCTCCACAGCCCCTGGTTTCTGCACAAAGCGACCGGTTCTTGTAACACACAGCAAGAAATTCCTGTGGTGGTGTTTCAAAGTGCCAGCACATGTGGACCGCTCTCTGGGTACATATTTTTGCTGTTCCCATTTCAGCATGATTTAAGGCTGTGGGGAAAATAGTTACAGAGGGGCAGGGAAAAAAAAAACCAAACTCTCCAAGACTGCTGAGGCTGGGCAGCTTAATTTCATACTTCGCAATCACAATCTGCACTGAGATAATTAGACTCAAAAATCAAAAGAAAAGAGACAGATGTTTCCAAACCTGTTCAGCAGAGATTCTGCCTTTGTGACGATTTAGCATACGAAATAAAACTGTCTATAGTTGGAACTGGAGTTTAATTTCTGAGCTAAAAAAAATATTCTTCATAGGAGGAAGCCATCTCAGAAAGGAGCAGATATCTTGTGAAAACTAGCAAGATAAAAGGAACAGTTAAGTAAAAAATTAATGAGTTTTATCTCTATAGTGTTTAAGTCCTGGCTACAACAGAAAGGCCACTGGAGTATATGATGAACTATTACTGCACACAAAGATAAAAATAAAAAACCCTGTCCTTTTGATTGTTTCCATAACAAGAATAATTTTGAGAAACTAAAGTATACAGACCACCCCTGTCCACCACAGAATTTGAAAGAAAAACATACAGAAATACAATACTTTCAAGTTTTCAGTTGGATTTTCAGAATTTTTCACTTTATTTCAATACTGGAGCAGAATTAAGTCAGCAATGACACCATGAGTTACTCTGGCTGAAGATCTAATCTCATCTGATTTATTTTTTTGTGGATCTCAACTCCAGTTCTCATGAAGCAAAAAGATTGTAGGAGGAATGAGAAAAATAAAAAAGTAATTACAAGAGAAGAAGCTTATTAAGATTCTAGACTATTGGAAAATCCCAATGCCACAGAATATGAAAGGTCAGGTAACTAAGAAACAGTCAAATCAAATTTACTTTCCCCTTTAGCTTTCCAAGAAAACCTCCACAGCCACAGAATATTTCAGACATAAAGGAAAATTGCATGGAAATATTAGGTGCACTTTAGAGAAAGCGCTTATTTAAGTGCTTTCTCAACAGCACTAGAATATTGCTCTGAACTCCACAGATATCTTTGAACTGCTCAAATAGAAATCAGTAGAAAACCAGCACGCACAGCAATTATCTGATTACCCATCCTTACGTGGACATACAACAAAACCAGAGTTGCATGGAGTTCACTCTGTGGCTGACCTTTCACAACACAATCCAATAACTTCTAATATTTAATGTGAAATGCGTGGTCACCAATAAAACCTCTCTAGACCAGTCAGAAAGAGGAACAACTAACTCTGCCAAAAAGAAAGAGGTTACCGTATTCAGAAGTCTTTATTAAATTATCTGGCTGGCTACTGGGGGACCCAGTCATGTCACACCCAGTGGCAGTTGGTGTCAGAGCCCATTCTCTGGACAGCCAGGCACCGACGTCGATGATCTCCATGTCTGTGTGCTGTATTGATCACTTCCCAGCTGGAATCACTGACTAGGGTAACATAATCCAATTGTTCACTGCAATATCACTTATTATGATATGATTTCTTTTCTCATGACATTCTAATGCAGATACAATTCATACTGATTTTTTTTTTTTCCCTGACAAAATATCCTACTGAGCAGTTTCCACATATGGTCAAAGTTACCTAGAAGGATTTTTGTAATAAACTGTTACACAGTAACATAAAATTCTCTTGCAGCTACAATTAACTTGAACCAGAGTCCTCAACCAATTTTTTTCCAAATTGTTCTTGTTCTCCAGCTTCTCTTTCATCAGACACGCATACCTAGGTTTCTATGAACATGCTAACAAAGTCCATCTGAAGGTCAACTCATTCCCTAAGCAAAACTGATCCAGATCTAAATTTAGCTGCTCCTGCAGTAGTGCGGTTTGACTTTTTTACGTATGTTTGCAGCATCAAGTCATCCAGTCTCTGTTCCTTTCATCCTGCTGTTCCTTTCTTCTCCTTTGCTCACAGATTTCTACCAGTCTCTCTTGCGACCGTTCACTGCACCCAAGCTCTTCTCCGTGTACTGCTCAATCTTATCACAAATGCCTGTTTGCCACAGCAGTCCATCAAACACAAGTGTGATACCTTTGCCTCAGAGGCTTTTAATTAGCTAATTCCTCTCCCAGTGTTCAGATAAGCTATAACTGTAAAGTTTTTGCTCCTTCCCTCTCTTTCTGCCTGGTCCATTGCAGAGATGTCAGCCTACACCATCTCCTCATTCCCTCTGCATGCCTTTGCCTTCCCCACCATGCCCATATTCACCGAGGTCCATCTTTGCTCTAATGCCCAGCGGTTTCTTCTGCTTAGTGAGTGACAAATATTTCTTCTTTGAAATTTTGTACCTATGTCGTGGTGCTGCTGCAGTTTGGCCAGCCACTGTGCAGCCATCATGTTACTCAACACAAAGGGTTATTGTTTGATTAGGTGACACGAACAAAGATGGGCAAAAGGGGCAACAGCCTTAGCCTTAAATACCTTTAAAGTAATTTGCTAATACTCTCTTGTCTAATGATGAAAACCCCAGATCCCTAGTAAAACTGAGCATTGCTCCTACCATGGCAGAATGTAGGTGGCACACCCTCCAGATCACTGCAGCTCCCAGATCAAAGGTATCTGAGAAAGACTGACGGATGCTAATTCTTTCTTCACATATAGCTGAACAAACCCATGTGTTGTGGTTTAACTCCACTGGCAGCTAAGGCACCACACAGTCACTCACTCACCACACCCCCAACCCACAGTGGGATGGGGAGGAGAATCAGTAAAGAAAAGAAGGCAAAGCTCATGGGTTGAAATAAAAACAGTTTAAGAGAACAACAAAAGGAAAGAATACAGAGGTGGAAAAGAAAAGCAATAACATAAAATACTCAAGCACATAACTTACAGTACAACAGCTCACAGGGGATCATGATGCCCAGCTCCCTCCCCAGCAGCCAAACCTGTACCCCAGCCCCAGCCCTACTTTATACCCTGAGCAGGAGCCCCATGGGACAGAACAGCCCCTGGGCCAATTTGGGTAAAACATCCCAGCTGTTGGGTAATGAGTAACCTGTCCCAGCTGTGTCCCCAGCCACAGGGGCCACCAGCTCCTCTCCCAGCTCAGGTGAGAATTAACTCCACCCTAGCCAGAACCAGGACACCATGCAAGTAGACCCAAGTTGCTTTTAAATACTACCGAATAAGCCTTGAAAAATGGAGCAAAAAACATCCACAAAGGATGTTCTCTTTAGATTCTTGAAAAAGGCATTAGTATTTTGTGGTGCTGAAACTACATTGACTGCTGAGGTCTATGCGTTTCTCTGCTTTTGCGAACAGAAGATTTCCTCTGCATTTCTTAGACATTGATGTCACTACTGAATCTTGCCAGAGTCTGAAGAATGGAACTTCTTATTTTATTGCTATCTCTCAGTTGTTCTTCAAACTGGTATTTACTCACCCTGCTTGGTTAAAGCTCGTAACTTCCCTGTGAGGAAGGAGAGAATAAACTTCATTTTTCAAGGAGGATACCCGAGTTTCAGAGACTGACTTACCTAAGGTCACACAGTATGACAAAAGTAGGTATAGCAGCAGATCCAGATCACTTGATGCTCAGGCCTGCGTTGGAACTGTTAAACTTCTTTCCTAGGGGCAAGAACTGGACTCATAACTGTAGAATATCCTATTTTACTATGGGCCAAATTGACACAGAGAAATATTTTCAGAGAAAATTCATATTTAATGAATTAGTAAAAAGAAACACTGCTTTTAAAATAGCTTCTGCTTCCAATTATAGTAGGAGAGGAAGAAGATACATCAGCTTCTTTGCAAAATTCTATTTTCCTTTAGTTTGAACCACAACAGAATTCAGATCCTGCAGGAATACAGCAAGACACTAGGCATGTCTTATTTATACAGCATTTATTATATTCTTTTAAAATACTTTTAAAATTCTTAACCATCTGTTTCCAAACAGAATCCACACAGAATGCAAGTACAGTTATTTAGAAAAATGTATGTGCTTTCTAGCACTGGTCTTACAGGGAAAAAATAATTGGATAAAAATACCTCTCAATTTGATTAGTACAAAAATATATTCTATTTATATTCTGTCATTCAGAAGAACACACGGAAATATGGCTCACCATCAGACACAGATGAGTGTTATTTCTTATAGTCCAAATATTTTGGTGAAATAGAATACCTTTTCTTTTTATTTTATTTGTAAGGCTGTGTGGAAATATTATCAGTATGACCACCAGGATGCAATTCTGATATTCAAAACTCCAGGGGAAAAATTCATCCTTAATACATACTCTGAGGCTTCGGTGGGTGGGGACAAAGCAAACATGATGGGTCACACTCAAAACATATGTCTTATTTAACTTCAAGAGTCTAAAATGTATTTATCCATATTTAAGCCCACTCTCTAAACTCTCCATAGAGTCCACAGAGAAACTTTCCAGCAGCCATTTCTGCCACCCTTTTCTCCCCATTGACTATAAAAAAAAAGAAAAAAAACACCTAAACCTAAAGTCTTGGATGAATGGAAAAGGTGCTGGCACAACCACTGCTCCCAACGTAGCCGGTGGCTCGGGCTGCTCGTTGCGTGATCTGTGAGTTCCCACAGGTCATGTTTGCCACAAGAGGAAGCCAGCTGGACATGGGCTGATTTTCTGTGGGCTGGAAAAGAGGGGATGGATTGTGCAATTGGTGTCAGTGATGATGAGAATTAGGCTGTGACACAGGAAGGAACATGCAAGAGAGGACTCATCCCAGGAAGGTTACGCAGTCACTCAGGGAATCATCAGTCACCAAATGTTGTGATCATGAGAGACAAAAAAAAAAAAAATTGGGGGGAGCTTCTGGGGACTGTAATGGGCTCCTGTGTTTGGAAAGCAGCGGCACCAAGCTTTTGTTCCTCTAGCACTCACCACTGAGCAGGCAAAGCGGAGAGAAGGAGCCTCACAAATTGTGAGCAGCCTTACTCCTCTGACCATCTGTGTCCTCTCCTCCTAACTTCTCTGGGTATTTCCATTTTGCTGTTTGCAAGCACTGATTTCTTGATTTCTCTTTCTCCACTCTCAGTTATATCAACATCTAGCATCTCTGACTTTTCAGTCTCTCTGCATCTTCTTCCCCAACCTAGATTTGACCTCTCTCTGCAAAACAACAGTTTGTTCATAAAATGTTTTCTTCCTAAGCCAGTTCCTTATTTAGGCAGCTGCTTTTCTCTTTCTGTCTCTTTTCCATGCTAAAAAAAAAAAGGTCACAGACTTTGTGCGATGGCAGAAATCTTCACAGTTCTGCTTTTTTACTTTCAAGTCTAGCAGTGCTTCCTCCAGCAAAGAGGGAAACTCCAGAGCCTCCCACTCCCGTGGGATCACCCAGTTTACCCAACAGATTTTACAGTCCTTTTATTTGGGGTGAAAATTGGACTCCTATCTTGAGAAACTTTGATTCCTTCCCCCCAAAAGTGATCACTTCAGATCAGTGCTATGAAGCTACTATTTCCTCACGAGGTTGCAAACACCCCTACTGAGATGGGGTGACACTTCAGGCAAGCAGGAAAGAGAACAAAAAGCCAGTTAAAAATAAAAAGTCCCTGGAAGACAGCTCAGATTTTTAGACATCCCTAATTTGAGTCCTTAATCTCTTTTTCCAGGCTGAAAAATCCCCCAAGTGAGAACTGTGTCTCAGACATCAAAACTCAGCCTCACTGAAAGTCTTGGAGAAAGCCGAAGGCTGCGGAAACAGGAGCCGTAGTGTGGCCAGAAATTACATTGGGTCTCCTTCTGAATGCCCTTTGCCACACCACAGACACCACGGCCTGTGCCAGCAGTACATGTTTTGGCAAAAAATAGAATAATTCCTGCAAAACAGATGCTAAATATACTCAGCTAACAAAAGAGTGCTATCAGCACGCGTCGAAGTGACGAAGAGGGAAGGCATCAGGAAACGGCACTGAGTGCTGCGGCGTTCTTCACGGGTAATTGGACAGACAGAGCCCAGGCTTTGGGTTGTATCCTTAATTTTTAAAGTGGTGCATGGAGAATTAGGCATTAAGAGGAATGGGAGTCATCATGGAGCAAAACAGAAAGCTTAATGTACCCCTATGAAAATGTAAGTTTAAATACGGTAGCTGCCAGCAGAGAGCTAATTAGGTGCACTTCTGGCCTTATCCGAAAACTCCACATCGTTAAAAGCAATCTCCTGGTGAAAAAGAATGCCTGCCTCATATTAAACTGTTTAAACGGTGTACTGCAATTATGCTGACAGATGTTTTAAGAATACATATGTAGGAAACTACAGGTCTTTAATTATAGGTAGGCCTGTGGACGGTGCACTTTGCTCTGCTGCAAACGAGCCTGGACTGACCCAGGTGCGACCTTGGAAAGTCTGGCAAAGACACAAGCTGCTTTCCTTCCAGGATCTGAAATTAGTCGCAGTGGCGATGACCTCTCTGAAAGCACTTCCTTGCTCCAGCGCAACAGTAGGCCGCTGTACCTCCAGTTACAACTCTGCACTCGGTTATCGTGCCGCTTTTTACTGAATCTTCACTTCCATTAGCCTGGCTCAAGAAAAGACAAGACCAAAAAGCACTCTAAAATGATGAATTTCCCCTCTCCCAGGGTAGCCATGTGACCCACAGATGTGGCTGATACCCTTTTATTTTGCAGAGAAAGAGTCCAACATCCCGGTACTGCTTTTGACCCTACCATTGTTTTCCCTATTAACCTACCAGCCCTGTGGGGAGAGAATCTTTTAGGCCGTAAAATTGTACAACTCTTTCTTGCGATGCTGCAAAGCGAGAGAGAGGGGAAAAAAAAAAAATTCAGTGGATTTCAGAAAGATGGGCAAACTGAAGTGGACAGGTTAAAGATGGTGTTGGCCGGATGGCTGGAAGCCAGCTGGTTTTGTGTTTTTATTTTTTCTGAGGTGATAAAAGCTCTGTCCGAGGACGAGTTAGCCAGGCTGCACTAGGGAAGAGAAGGCAAAATTAGTATCCTGCTCACATGGCAGCATGTATAGGCAATAAGTGTGACATGAGAGGATTTCATACCTATTGAGAAATCATCTAGCAGGTCGCCATGTCAACAAGGGAAGAAATAGCGGCAGCTCACAGCCATGGGCCTGCTGCAAACCCATCGCAGAGCGACGGCGGTTGGGGGAAGCTATCACAGCGGCCTCCCCTTCTTTTATTCAAAGAAAGTAGGCTAATAAACAGGAAGGAGGTGCATGTGGAGACACCACAGTAGATGGAAAGAAAAGGGAGAAAAGGTTGAAGGATGGTTAACAAATTTAAATGTGAGTGTTTCCAGGCTCTCTTGGAACTGGATGAAAGGCCCTGATCTCCTCCAGGCTATTCTCAGTGTTTTTGGTTCAGGACTGAGAGCAGCATTATGTAAAATATGCTTTCCTGCAACAATTTTACTGTTTCACCTTTTCCTGACCTTAAAAACCAGAATAATTTAACTATTTCAATTGGTTGGCCATAGTGACGTCTGCCGATAACTTTGAGCTAAGGTCCGTTTAAGCACAGTTCATGTCTCTGTTGCTCATACACTCAGAAATAAAAAATCAATGCCTAAGCACCTGTGCTTCACGCCGTATTTAATTTTTTTTCTTTTTTTTTGGTTAATGTTGTTAATAATTTGAAACCTTTTTTTTTTTTTCTTTCTAAATACTTTGCTCTTTTGTATTGTTTACCCAGCAGCAAAGACTTGAGAGAAAAAAAACTCACTACTGCTAGCATAGCTAAATCTTGGAAGTACAAAACACAAATAGTTTCCAACCCAAATGAAGTTCTGAAAAGGACCCTTAAGGTAATGCATAATCAGAGTAGCCCTGTCTTTCAGTAGGCTGGGTTGTGTCCAGTGACAAAATACACTTCTCAGTGTGAACCTTCTGTATTTTGTGTCACCTCAGTCCACAAAGATTGTTAAATCCTTACTGTTCAGTGATGGAGGAGGTGTCCACAGCAGTTGGTGAGGGGCAAGTCTAGGTAATGAAGCTACTGATGGGACACAGAAATGTTTAGATTAGACAGACAGCTCAGATCTCATGCTGTTTTTTTAATATTTGAATATATGCAGTACTTGTCCTAGACTACTGTACGCAGACATGAGCTTTTTAATTCATAGGAAGAGATTCCCTACACTTTGCTTTAAACTGAGGAAAGTTAACTTATTTAACCCGACAATTTTAATTCTCTCACTTCCTTGAACTACAGTTGACATGAGAAAATTATACATGTGAATCATGGAAGCGACTGTGCGATGGAGACCTGCATTTGCTCTTCTGCTTCTGCAGAAAATGACAACTACTGTGAAAAAAACAGTTATAGGACAAGAGCAATGAAATCTTCTGTCTTCTTGGCATTTGGGGTGTTATTCTTTGGGATATCACAGCACTCATGAGTGAGACTGGGTTGCATACGAAAACTAAGAAATAATCGGGCATTTTAACTACCATACTTTGTCTTTTAAAGCAAGATTTTATCTTTTAAGTTCAGATTTCCTGTGGATTTCCATTATAAATAGCTCGCTCTCTCTGCTTCTTGTAGTTCTGACTACAAGAATTTGTAAATAACTCATGAGTTTTACATCTAGTGTTACTGTGAACCATAAATAGATTTTTTCCTGTACCTGGATAACAACAATGATTTGGAAAAAAACCCCACATCATTATGTGCCTACAGTCTTTTCCATGCAGGAAGATGCCGTAATGCCAGCTCTGCTCATTAAAATGTCTATTAACTTATTTAACAGACACACTAAAAACATTGGCTATAACAGGGTAACTAAGAATTCCTTGGCAGACAGTGCTCCCCAGCATTTACCTGCCTTGGCACCAGAAGGCATGTTCAGAAACTTTATATGTCCGAGATTTTATGATCACAAAATCATCTACAGACATCTATAAAAGTAATGACCCAATTGCATGTATCTGCTGTACAAACCCATCTTTTTTAAAGCAGCGATGAACTGGAGAATTGTTCAAGTCATGCTCGCAGTGGAGACTCATGAGCAGAATTTAGAAGATTTTTATGCTTTATTGGAGGCTTCTACTTAGCCTACTTATGCTTAGGAGAAGGTGATTCTCCTACCCGGGAACGTAGTAGGCAGTTCTTCAGCAGTTCACCCCACGTGTGGCTTTCTGAATTTTGGATTGGAATGTAAGTAAGAACTATCCTGTAATGAAAAGTCTAGTCTGGACACCTCATCAAAATCAAGGAGCTCGTCCTATGGGAGTTTTAAATTCAACTCCATCTGTAATTTTCTCTCCAAATCTGCAAGCTCATGGGTTATAAAATGGCAGAATCATAAAATGCCTGCAGGTTTTCAAGCTTCAACCTGTGTTTTTCAGAACCATGTAATTTCTGTTTATTCTCACACTGCTTTTCGTGTAACTTTGAACCCTCTAGTTTTCAGAGGCACTGGGAAAAGCCTTAACATTTGGAGGTTTCTATCAAATGAGATATGGGAGCTAGAGATTCAATGGAAATTTCAGAGCTGAGACACATCCTACAGATACCACCTCCAACTGGATTTTGCCTGGAGTTTCTTCTCTTCCCCACTTGAATGCAGGCTGCAACCAACTGGAGAAGATAAAACGAGTACAGCCAGATTATGCAATAGAGCTATCACATTTCTGTTAGTTTTGTATAAAGCTATCCCTCTTCAGTTAAACAGATTCCCTTCTCCTTGTCTCCATCATCATCTTGGTAGTTAGCCACGGAATTTTAGCCACGATGGTCTAAGGTTCAAGTGAGCTAATGGCCTTTAGAGGGAGAGGGTTTATCTTTTATTGGATTACTGTAAAAGAACACATAAGTACCCAGGCACGCAAGTCCAAATGTTCAGAAAGGAACTGCGTATTGAAAAGTTTGCCCTTTATCTCCAACTTTGCCAGTTTGTCTCATAAAAGCATTTTTCCTTGCAAAACTTACCACGGCCTCCCCTGAAATGCTACACAGAAGTCAGGGAACAACAGGCTGGATTCCCAGTCAGGAGGGGCTCATGGACAATTTTTGAAGAGCTGGAACACCAGCCACAAAAATGAATTACATGTAGGTGTCACAGACTCAGATAGGAGCAGGTCTGGGTTTTTTGGCTGCAGACACTCAAGGCCATTCCTTGGCAGTGTTACAGGAGCAATATTTACACAAGGATAAAGCACAGCTTTGTCAAAGCATTTGCACAAATTAAAAACTTTGTTTTTCCTTGCTATTATTTATAATAGCAGTCTGAAAAAAAACAACCCAAAGTTGCTTTCCCTCTGAAGGAATTTTAATTGGTTTTCATGGCAGGGCCGAGTGACACTGTGGGTCCTTTCTCATGGACACGGGTCCTGGGTTTCTTCCTCAGACACAAGGAAAGTAGCTTGTTATGAGTTTTATCAGAGGAAAAGCAACACTAAAGAGTGGTAAATTCTGAGACGTGGCATACTTTGCTCTCTTTCTCCAACTAGTAAAACAGCATCCTTGCCACCTCCGGGTTAGCCCAGTCCCTCATACATTTTTTCAGACCTATGACTGAAGATGCTCCTGGATAGATAAGCTCCTTGGTATCACCCTTCTCAACAGGTACATCAGCTCCCTGAAGCTCATGCTCTCTCATGGGCAGGATGGAGTTGGAGGTGACTGTGAATTTGCCCCAGTATCCCACTATAATTACGTCAGGTGGTTCCAGTCCAGCCCTTTCACCGCTACGGGAGCCTGCTGCAATATATATCCACTTGAGCTTTGCTTTTTGAATATTGAAATAGAAATCCTTTGAAATGCATAGGTTACGCCTCATGTGAACTGTGAGAATGAGGAGGAAAAGGAAAGTATTTTTTCATCTTATTGGGAATTCCGTACTGGTAGTGAGGAGCGGGGGCTTTAATACGAGGGATTTATGCTGAGTGATCCGTCTTTGCTGAGTTGGGGAGCAAGCCATTTTTCACCCATAATATGAAACAAACTTATTTTGGCTTCAGGCTGCTCCTTGAATGCGTGATAATGTAGATAAAGACTTCTTGGATTTAGCTTCATCTTCAAAAGAAAAAGGAAATGTCTGTATTTAAAATCTGTGGTCACAACAACAGACCCTGGTAAGGTCTGTTGATGCTGAACACTTTGCTGGCGGCTGCTCGATACACGGGAGATAGATACCCTCTATGCACCAAAGAGCAGAAAAAAAACAACAAACTACTAAGTTAACTCTCCTGATTGCTCTAGGAATGAACACGAGAGAGAGATACTACATGGCTTCCCATAGACCTCTCACTCCAAGAAATAAATTTGTATACCTGCATAGGCTCATAATGGATGAAAATAGGATATTATTTTCAGATGTCTTGGTAGCTGATTAGAGCTATTTAGAAAATAGCAGTTTAATTTTGTAGGTAAATGTTGGAATTTCTTAATTTCTTCTCATTTCAACAGGAATACAATGTTAACATTTGCTGATACAATAATAATCAAGAAACATTACTGTCGTGCTATAGTAAAAAAAAACAAAAACCAAAGAAACAATGAAGCTAACATCTTAGTGAAATGAAATCTTGACAGTCTCATTAGGAAACTAGAAAATGTAGTGAAAATTGATATGTCACCTCAAACATTCTGCTGCTGTGAAGCTGCACTTCCCCAGGTCCTGCTCCTTGTCTGTCTTAGCAAGGGCTGTGATGGCCACAGTACACAGGGTCGCAGCCGTGTCCTGCAGCTTGCTTTTCTCATGCATTGACAGCATTTTCAGAGAATTTTCCAAGAACACTGTTGAACGTGCTGGTATCTAAAGCCCTTGTGTCACGATACCCAGTGCAAGAACAGACTGTTTGATACTGCAGGCAGATGTCCCTTGTTTCTGCCCCAGGAGCACTGGGGGAGGGGTATGATACACATTAAACTTTAACCTGACGTGTTCCGGGGGTGACAAAGCGTATTTTGGGGAATCTACGATGTCTATCTTTCTAATCCTAGCCTCATTCCCTCTGTTCCAAATGCAACTTGGTCTGGATTTGATCTTGGTACTCAAATTCTCCCTCTCACCCTTGCAATGAAGACGTGGTAGAAATTGTGGGAAATATGAGGGCATAAAGCCTGGTATAGACGAAGGTGAAGCAGGTCCCAGAAAGTCCATTTTGCTCCAGAGCTCTTTAAAGTGAAAAGCTTCATACATTTATTCTTGCTGACAGTGTTAGAAATGTATGAGGCTGTCAAAAACACCCTCAGATGCAATGTTGTGTCTGTCACCATGTTGGTGGAGTTTAGATACGATTGAGAAAAAGAATTTGTTTCCTAGGCAGCAGAAAATTGCTTATTTTACAAGGTGCCATGGAGAGTGTTATCTACTCGGGATTTATAGGGTAGAGGCTTTAATAATGCATTTCAGCAGGAAAGGAATATTTGTTTTATGACACACTTCCCAGGGTGATGGTTGGCTTTTAGATGCACTGCACCTTGAAAATTAATAATGCACCTATCAGAGAGCTGTGATATCCCTTGCCCCGAGGGCAGGTAGGATTCGCAAAGGAGCTGGAGCTCAAACGGTTCCCAAGATTTGAGGCAGCTGGGATGCAGAGGCACCTTGGTTGCTGGGCATCCTGGTGGGACAATGTCCGGAGCACTGATGTATTTGATGTCGCTCATTATTTTGGGAAGCACCTCTTTGTGTGGAAATGCCATTAGCGACAGCAGTGGTGTTGAAACCATAAAAGGCTATTCCTGAAGGCTAATATTGGGACCTGGTCCTGGGAAATATTACTTGTTGCCATCTGATATCAGCAGTGAGACAGCACGAGTCTTTGAACCAAATTCAATGTGAATAAAAAATGTGCTGTTGCTTTTGTATTATAAGTTGGAGGATCAGCAAACATAATGTAACGTGTAGCTCTGCCAGCTGAGTGGAACCAACACCGCAGACCATGTGGTGAGGAAGGCATTTTACAGTCCTTTCACAGTTCAGTTTCGTTGGTGTACGGAGTAAAAATAGCCAATGAGTAGAGCACACTGAAGTTGCGATGCACAGACCTTGAAGAGCAGCAACACAAAATTAAATTGACAAGGGAAGGCAGGCTGAGAACATGAGCCAGCAAAGGTCAGCTAGGGCATAGTATGGGGGTAGTAATTAGGCCACTAATTAGAGTCTTAAGGGCAGTCTGGGGAAGGAAGAACGCTTTACAGTTGAAAAAGGAATAAAAAGTTCCCAGCACAGCATCAGACAGGCATTGCTGTTTCCCTTCAGACCAGTCTGCCTCATGATCGCCATGACGAGCCAAATCCCAGTTGAGATGAGAAGAGGTCTGAGCGGCTGGCGGGGAGGCATGAGGACCCTGTGCCAGAAATAGGCACAGTTTCTTCACTGCAGAGACACTGAAGTTTAGAGAAGAACCTGCTGTGAGTCCTTCTCCACCCTCCCTGGGGGAAAGCCTTCAGTCAAACAAGCAGGATTAAAGCTGGATTTTGGTGAACGAGGGGTAGGAATGGAGGGGTTCAACACAGGAATCATCCCTTGCAAGCCAGAATGCGCTGCTGGCTCTTCGCAGTGTGTAGGTAACCAGAGTAAGGTAAATTAAAAGGTTGAAAATGTTCCCTAGAGAAAAAAAAAAAGCAGGTCCCCAGTGAGCTCAAGGAGCTGAATTTCTGTCATACAAACACTGCAACTTGATTTTCTGGGGTGACTGGAGTCCCTGCAGAACTACACATCGCATTAACCTGAGCTTGGCTTCACCCTGACCCCCTCCTCTTGGTCAAATTTAAAAATCACACTCATTTAATCTTATTTTTCCAGGGCTGAGAGATCAATAGTGTAGTCACACACAAACATAATCCAAATCTTCTCTCTGTACTGCTTTAGTCGTTATCACAAAAAGGGCTCAGACTGAAAATAACTTTAACAAAATATTGTTGATTCTGTCGGGATGGATCAAAGCTAAGTGTGCAATATGAAGAGAAGAGAGAATTCAAATAGTAAGGAAAAAGCAAGGCATCTGGGACATAAAATAAATGTGTAATTTTAGCTGTGGTTCTTTCACCTCTGTTTTATCATATCCACGTTTGTATTTGAAGTAACATCTTCGATATAGATTAAGCATAGTACCTGCAATAGGAAAAAGCTGCTGAGAATCTTAGAAGTAAAGTCAGTATACTTTAGAAAATATTTAGTGGAACAATTTTTTCAAGGTACATATGAAAATGGAATCTATGGAGCTGCTGCAACTGATGAAAGCTGTGATTTAAAAGGGTCGAGTCCCTTCCCTCGGGCTGACCCTATCCCAACATCGTATCCCATCTCAGGTGCAGCCTGAGGAGCGTTTGCTGTCCCTTTTCCTCCTAGCTCTATATCCCAACCAGACTCTGTATGCCAGAATATCCGTCCCTCTCCTCATCTTCCAGAGCAGAAACGTGACTGAGCACAAGCATTATATTCTCTGCAAGCACAGGGCAGCTCCCGGGCAGGAGGGTATGAAATGCAGCACCCAATGCCCATCTCTGGTGGTTTGGGACATCAGATTTCTTCCTGTGAAGAAAGTATTACAAAAATTACTGAAAATAAAGATTTATGGGCATGTGAGATTGTGTTCAAGTCAATATTTGAACATTGGTCCACTCTGTCCATAAATAAAATCAGTGAACTGCGCTGGGCCAACCTGACAGGAGGAAAACTGAACCTAATGAGCATTTCACTCTACTGCAATGGTATTTCATGTCTCTGCACACCCTGAAAATAGAGTTCGGAGTCCAGGCACACACTGCCTTGACCGTACAGCCCACATACATCATAGAAAGTCTTACCCCAGAGTTGATCATCCTCAACATCCAGAGCCACTGGGGAAGAATCTTTTTGAGGATGGTCATCGGAAAGAGCACAAAGCCTTCAACTCCACTGAAAAGGGTTCACACAGAAAATTACACTCCAAAAAAGAAAAGAAACTTGACAGTGGAGCTTCTCTGTTTGTATCCTGAGAATTCAGTTACTTTGGTCAGAGATTGCATCAAATTTGATTAAGACCATATATGTCACTAATATTTGTTCCCACTTTTTTTTTTTTTTGCCAACATTGAGCTGAAAAAGGGAAGACTTTGAAAACGGGAGAGAACTTTTGGAGTAGGTAATAACCCAGCTGCAGTGCAGCGTGTGCAAGAGGGTGCTGGCCCAGAAAGTTTGGCAGAGGTCACCTTTTCAGCTCTCCAACAGCAGAAAGCACCAGGAGCCATTTCTCAGCCGGTGAGCGGTTTAAAAGAAAATATAGATTGTCATTTTTCACACAGCAACACTTGCCAGGCTCAGCTGCAGCCCGGCAGTGGGACTTCTTGTTGCCTAAGGAAGTCTCCAGCCGAGCCGCAGGGAACACAGAGTACGGGCGGAAAGGACGGCTCTTTGTTTTCCTATGCTTTGGGATCGCTCTGCCTTCACATGGCGGCCGGCCCTAGAGCCTGGGTAAATAGCTGAGCATGAAGCTGACCACTTTTTCTTCTGGAAAATAAAAAAAAATCAGGAATAAAATGTTGATTACAGAATTGGAAATAGGAGGATGTGCCAGTAGCGAGAGGAAGAGGAGCACCCAATTTGGCCGGGGCAGTGCTCTGGAGGGCTGGATGGGAGCCATCAGCAAGCAGAAGAGCAGAGCAGGCAGCATCCTGCTGCAGCCCCTGGGGAGGAAACCCTCGCCGGGACGAAACCCTCACTGGGATGACCGGAAAGGCTCGACAAACACAAAGTGTTTGGGATTAAAGCAACTATTGCAACTTGGGATGGACATGCTAATATTTTAATCAATGGTGTCACATCAGTTATGGATCATTTGTCATTTCCTTGAAGGAAGTGGGAAGCGGAGAGAGATGGGGAATTCTGTCTTGCAACTGACCTCCCACCTTCAATAAATGTGCAGGGAGGGCAAAGGGAGTTCACAACACTGGTTACTGCCAAGTGCCTTCTGATGTTCACCATTCAATATTTTTATGTTATTTGCAGGTAGTAATTCTCAGCAGAAGCTTGATTAAGCACAAACAGCAAGGCAGCTTCTTGCTAAAAGAGCAGCCAATAATAATTTTCTAGAAACGGATCCCTCCAGCTCTCACTGAGGATAAACACTCAGAGCACTTGCAAATTCTGATAAGCGACTTCAAGCCTGCATTGTTATCTTGCTTTTTTTTATACGGTGAAGTTGTTGAGAGGAATAAAGAGAGCCAGAAATCTTTATTATTCTTCCTAAGGGATTCATTGCATTCTACTTTGCAATGCTTCATCATACTACCAATTTTCACTGTACATGCTTTTAATAAATACTTATTGTTCTAAAGGTAATAACACTCTTATCACATTAATGACTTTGCAGTAGTGCAAATGAAAATGAATATTAATAAAGTTAACAGTAACCTTGATACAGTAGAACACTGATAACTGGGAAATTTTCTCAGTGTTTTACAGTAGAAGGCGGCTTTCTTTTCTGTTTTTTCTCTGCCAGCGTTGGAAAGGAAAGCATGTGAGAGAGAAATTTAGATGTTTGTGAAAAAGGCTCAATGACTTTTTCCTATTATAGATTACGGCAGTCTGCCTTATTAAAAATATCCTCTCAGCCCCAACTCCTCCCTGAGGTATTTCTGCTGCCTACCAGCACTGCAGCGGATGAATGAAGACACCATATGGGCACTTGTCTTCCAGCGTGTATATAGGTCTTTTGGGGTTCCGCATGCATCCCAGCATATGGGTCAGACTGACATTTCTTTTTTGATCCAGGAGAAGGAAAAAAAAAAAGCAATGGTGCTACAGCAGCCTTTCTAGGCAGTTCTGCATTTTCTCATCTGAACAGCTTTCCTTTTACATCGTTTTTCCCTATGGATCATACACCAGCTGAGCTTGTAGCAGCCTTAGCTGCAGCCAGGACACAGCAGACCAGCTTCACTGCTGATTTGATGGGGCTGACTGGGCTAGCATGGGATTTTGTTCTTGCATCCTAAACTGAAGCAAAGCCAGAGGTCGCGTTCCAGGACGGTCCCACGCCCAGGGAGCTGCGAGTTTCCAGGAAGGCGCAGACATCCTGTCCGCGGGTGATCTGCAAGCGCACGGTCAGTCCGGGCGGCTCAAGGCGCATCAGATCTCCCGCATGTTGCCGGCCCATTGGGGCAAGGCAAGAGCAGCTGGCCTAGCATGGGCCAGAAAGACTGGCGTGGTGTGGACAAGCTGTACGTTTGATCTCCAGTACTCCAGTCCACCATCACTGGAGGTGTTCAAAGAATGTGTAGACGTGGCACTCCAGGACATGGTTTAGTGGGCATGGTGGTGTTGGGTTGATGGTTGGACTTGATGATCTTGGAGGTCTTTTCCAACCTTAAGATTCTATGATTCTACTGTGGGAGACACATCAAACATTCCAGAGGTCTCGCTGTTGGGACAAAATCCTGACATCACAGCCTACCAGAGAAGAAAAGTTCGTGGAAGCAAATGCATCATGAAACTCATTTAATAAATGATCCGACCACACAGAAGTTTGCTCCCTTACATTGCATCACTTAGCATTTAAAAAAAAAAGTGTCATTTCCAAGTAAATCATCAAATATGGGGATTTTTGCATCCCTGTATATTTCCCAGGCATTTTTCTTTCTTCATATGTGGGCTGCCTTTCAGATTGGGAGCACATGAAACTGAGCACTGAAGATTTTACACAATTTTACTACAGCATGTCTTGTGCTGACCTAAAAATTGATTGATACCGGTAGTTGTATGTTCTACAACAGAGAGAATCATAGAATCGTAGAATCTTAAGGTTGGAAAAGACCTCCAAGATCATCAAGTCCAACCATCAACCCAATACCACCATGCCTACTGAACCATGACCTGAAGTGAAACATCTACACATTTTTTTAACACCTCCAGAGATGGTGACTCCACCACTTCCTTTGGCAGCCTGTTCCAGTGGCTGACCACTCTTTCAGTAAAGAAGTTTTTCCTAATAATTTATTCTGAACAAAAAGCTCTAAAACATGCGGTACTTTGTTAATCTAGCATGAGAGCTATGCCAATTTGCTGAAAGTGCAGTCAGAGGGAATAAGGATATTGCAAGATTTTGAATACTAATCATACAGATTTCAAATTTAAAACCCAAGGCTTTACATAAGGTTAAGCCTTGAGATTTTTAAGTCCACAAAATCTGATAATTTTAAAGTTGTTGTCTTTACTCTGCTGAACCCTGTCACCTTGCTCATTTGCTCTTATAGTTTATGGACATTTTTACACAATAAGACATAAATTTAACAGAATAAACAGTGATGTAAAAAGCTACAGATGGCAACTGCAGAGCAGGCAAGCATTGGTTCTGATAGTGGATTTAACTTCAAGGTTTCCTGGTTTAGCAGATGGCAGTTCTCAAGCCTAACATTGCATTAATGTAACTTTATTGAGTGCAATCTTCTGGTGGAGGGAAGCATGTGGTCAAATTCACAGAGAATCTGCAGTAGCTGATGCTGCTGTATGACCCAAAACATTCATGGGTAATAACATCTCAACAAAAAGTGTGTATGTGCAGATACTCAGCTCATCTCATATTTCCTTTCCAATTGGGAAAGGTAGCTGGTAGGTTCCTTTCCAGTTTGGGGAAGGTAGCTGGGTATTACCTTGGGATGGAGGGTATCAGCAAACACCTGGAGACAGAAGTTATGAGACATTCGGAATGAAGAAGAATTTATTATACATGATAGCCTAGAATAATTCTCTATTTCTGACCAGGAGATGTGAAGAGGGTGGTGGATGTGAATAAGAAAATGTGGCTGTATTGCTGTAGGAACCTCTACTAACTCAGTCAATGACCCTTAGAAAGCTTAAGGAACTGTGAGAGAACTTGACCTTGCCATCAGTGTAGGCTTTTTTCCCCACACCCTTATGACAGTGCAAGTAGAACTGGGTATAAATGAAATGTAGATGCATTTTATAGGAATATATAGATTCCAACATGCACATTCACCTGTCTACCTTGGCATTGCTAATCTCTCTTTCTCCACCACTCTGATTTATTATAGTCCTTAAAATGCAGACCAAGACCTCTCAGTAGTGTTCATGTCACTGTCATGTTTTCATTTTGCCTTGCTATTTTGATTTCAAGCAGTGAAAAGCTGGCAGCCACTGTCTTAAGCATAAAAGGGAATTGAATAAATTAATAATGGCCAAAGGGTATTGCAGCAACCAGAGGTGTGAAGGAAGGTGGCTAGATTTCCAAACAGTGCAATTAAATATGGCAGTATAACCTTGGCAAGTTAATACAGCATCAATTGCCCACAACTAACATGATAATTTTACCATCCAGAAATACTCCAGGGAAATAAAGGTTTCTCATCATTGCCAGGAAAGCTGAATCATTAGCAAACAGAATGATGATGAAATGCAGAAAGTCTTGGTTCTTGAGCAAAGCACATTAGTTTCTGGGACATGAGACTCATTTGTAATAGGGATCTAATTCATATAATCAACACAAAGACTAAACACCAAAGAGAAGATTTTCCGAAATAAAGATTGATTTCTGTGCCAGTCCTTCTACGTGACACACACTCACAAGTTGTGCTTTTGTGTCCAGGAGCGGATATTTAGATGCCTAAATATCCATTTGTGTATACCAACGGGCAGTTTGCCTGCGCAACTGGAAGAAAAGCCTTAGAAAGATGGCTTTTCCGAATCTGCGCTCCCCGGTGGTGCTTCTTGGCTCTGGCTTTGAGGAGAACTGGCTCGGTGTGCTTCGCCGGCCTCAGTGTTTCTGGGTAGAACTCACAAGCCATTGAAGTGATCAGTGGCACCAGTCCGAGCTCTTTGAATAGGGATGAGACTATCTTCCTGTCTCATCGGCTGGACAGTAATGCTTGACATTAATATTTCGCTTTTCACCAGACGTTCTCAAAGCTCTTTTCAAGCCTAATTAAGGTTCACATCACACTTAAGGAGGCAGATATCCTAACGACATGAAAAAATGAGAACAAAAGAAGCGAAGGGACTTGCTTGATATCACACAGTGGCAGTTTTGAGACTGAAATGCAAAGATATTGAGTCTGGGTAGTTTGCTCTAACCACTAATGAATAATAATGACTGACCATATTGATAATTAATAGCACTTTCACTGAGCTTAATACATGTAAAGTGCTGTTGAAATACTAATTAATTCACCCTCGCTGATCAGCGGGGGTATGCATGGCCTTCATCCTGCAACCCACCCCACTTCGCGTATGCGGAAAACCACTGAGTTGATCAGATATTGCTGCACAGCAGAAAGCCAAGCATGGAGACGGTTGCAGGATGAGGTACGAAAGAGGACGCTCGCAGCACCTGGCTTTCAGCATGTAACTGAACTGCCTGATGTACGGGTGCTTGAGCTGAGAACTTGGTCTCCCTTTCTGCCAACGGAGAGAAGCAGGCTCCATTAGAAACCCATTCAAAGCATCTGAATTAAAAGCTATTTCTCTCTGCTGAGCCTCTGAAGAGCCTGACATTAGAGGTCTCAAGCTAGACGTGAACACTCTCTCTTAAGTGCTTATTATTATTCCCATTTTGCAGGTGGGTGAACTGGAAAGGACAGGGCTGTGCTAAATTAAGTGAGCTGCCTGCAGTGGTTAGGTTCCCTCTTTGCTCCCCCATACAACCCCTGGAAA
>WHYT01016359.1:191662-234258 GCA_009806455.1 Tetrax tetrax | reverse complement strand
TAAATTTCACACCCAAAAAAAAAAAAAAAAAAAAAAAAAATTATCATCTCCTGTAGATCAAACACGTGCCTTTTGTTTTTGTGACTAAAAATAGCAGAGCAAGTCAGCTGAGCAGATTACAGATTAAAACTCAGAGTTTGCTGGAGCTGTTTGTGAAGAGTAAATATTTTAAAGGCTTGACTGAAAATCATACGCGCTCGTTTGTGTAAACAAATGCCTAATTAAACGGCATGGCACTTGGTACTGACTGGGGACTACTTGATCTCTGGCAAAAAGGGACATTTCCATCAATAAGAGGTCACAACATGTATATGAGCTGTATGTATGCATTTATGTCTATGCTATTCATATACATTGATAGATGTATTCAATATCCAGACAGACACACACATATGTAGATGTACTGACTAACAGGTAGTAAATACTAATGGAATGGTTGTCTTGAAGCTTTTTTTTGTCGGTGATTAAAATGTTGTCACACGTCTCTTGCCCTGAGAGCTTCTCTGCTGCCGCTGGTGCCATTTCACTCTTGGGCATTGAGTCAAAGGAGTCATCTGGCTCTTCGCATGCCGAAAGAAAGAAAATCAATTTGAATGCAGAAAAGAGGAAACTACTTGTATGACGATTTCGTAGTGAAACTACCTTCCCCCCCCTCCCCTGAAATGACACTTACATCCTGGGTCTGTAAGTGCAGTCGCCATGCAGTTCTGAAATCAATCATAAAATAATTTTATGGTTCATATTTTATAATAATCACAAATTCAGAGTGTCTTATCTGCCAGTTTGTAACAGGAACATGATGAAACAGTGGAGTTTTACATGACAAAACACTTAATTCCACTAATGCAATGGAAAACAGTAATGGGTTTTATCTTCTTTGCTAAACTAAAAGTAGATATCTGGAAGCTGTATAAATGAGAAGGTTGAGGCAGACTCTTGCATCTGAACTATTTCATGTGGCTGAAGTGGAAGGATGAAGTTATATAATCCATTGGCAGCAGCAGCAAGGATGGGATTATGTAGGCATAATCATAGAGATGCAAATAAGATACTGCTTATATTTCAATGTTATTTTAAGCAACCTGTGGCAGGAGTTCTGTGAGAACCAAGAGTTTCAGAGGGCAAAGATTACCTTTGTAGCCCAGGTTGATTTCAGTGTTACCACACATCGTTTTTAAACATGTGTCCCAATACTCAAGTATCTCAAAGTGTTTGCTTCTATTTAAGATCAAGTTGTTAGGTGGATGACAGCAGGCTCTTCCAAAGTTTGTGAGGTGTTGCTAACCATGATATGACAATCCCTCTACCTCCCAATAAGGGTTTCTTATCAAATTCCTCTGCTGACCAGGAAGGGAATCATTATTATTATTATTAACTACTTTTCCTATGCTGAATGCGTCCCCCTATGTTCATGGGAGCAAAGTTCTAAGAAGCTGTAACTCAGTGTTGGGTTACCATTATGTTCTGTGTTTTTGACATTGTTATGATGTACTTTCTCTAGAGATAAGCTAGCAGCAGTAGCTTGATCTTGCCTAAATGACCTTGATTTAGCAAGTTAGAACATCCAACTGTGCTTCTCTCTGGTGAAGAGAGCCATGACTTAAGCAGGTGCCAATACACTCCTTCTCCCTCCTAAGTCTTAATTACCCTTACAGTTCCCGTGTCCTGAAAGGCTGTATATCCCACAATCAGAAACTCCAAGGAAACCTCCTACTGTTAAATCATTCAGTGCTACTTTGGCCACTTGGTTGATGTTAGAGAGTTTGCAGGAGCAAACCTTCATTTGAAATGGGCTCCTAAATTGCTGTCTTCAGGCCTCAGTTCCTCCCTTCACTCACCTATTTTCCTCCGTACGTCATAAAATGAGGGATAATTCTGGATTCCCACCATACTCCTTGGCTGGAGTCATGTTGCTCAGCTGGAAGAATCCAAAGTGCTGTGGAAAAACAAGGTAGAATTCCAATAAGAGAGCCTTTTTTCTTTTTTTTTTTCCCCACTGCTTTCCCCCACAAATTAGTATTTCTTATTTATTTATGTGTTTTAGTGAAGTGCACTGTTTTTCTTACTGACGAAGTGTGGTGCCAGATTTGGAGTCTAAATACAGCTATTCACACGAGGGGAAGGGATCTGTAAGCTCCTACAAGTTCTTATCTCAAAGCAGCATGAATTACAGTGATCTCTCCACTTCTGCTGCAGTTTCACAAAAATTACCTAATTTTACATAGCATTGTTGACCCGTTCACTTAAAAATACGTAGGGCTGTCCATGTATCTAACAGAAAGCGTGTTGTACAGTCACACTGGCTGTTTGTCCCTGCGACCTTTTCATTTGCGTTTCTCGGGCTGGAAGACACGATTACAATTCTGTCCCGGTTACTCGACGGGGTTTTTACATGCGAGGGAGGCAGGAAAGCTACCGAGGAGTTGGAGTGCGGCAGGCATGTTGCAATGGGAGCACTGTAATCCTTTGATTACACAGCTGTGCCTGACAGGCCACTAAACAGCACTTTAGGGGCAAGCAGTTAATGTAGCTTTGCTGTGGAATATTTATTAATTTATGTTACACCTGGTTTCCAGCAGCTGTTGAACGTGGTTTGTAAGCACTAATTTTAAGGAGCGTGGTGTCCTCTGTAAGACGTGATAGAATATTTTGGGTTGGAAGGGACTGTTAAAGCCCATCCAGTCCAACCCCCATGCAAGGAGCAGGGACATCTTCAACCAGAACAGGTTGCTCAGAGCCCCGGCCAACCTGGCCTGGAATGTTTCTAGGGATGGGGCATCCACCACCTCTCTGTGCAACCTGGGCCAGTTTTCCACCACCCTCAGTGTAAAAAATTTCTTGTTTATATCTAGGAAAAATAGATAACTAGGTGATGCGCATGATACCTTGCAAGAAGAAACAGGAAGAAAAATGAAGTGCAGTTGGGTACCAGTGGCTGATGGCAATGACAAGGCAGATGTGGTGGTGGTGAGAGACCAAGTGTGATGGTGAATGTGAATAGGAGCGAGTGGTCCATGGTGAGCTCTCTCCCAATGCCCTCCCTCTGTCCTCCTGTGGCAGCACACTGGAGATCATGGACTCACCAACCTCAGCACATTGCCCTGCCTCTTCCCACTCCCAGATCCAGCGTCTTAAAATTCCCACAATACCTTGAACTGGCTGAAACATGTGTTTTCCAAATCTCTAAAGTGGCAAGCCTACTGGTTTTCTTATGAACTTGACAAATATGAGGTAGTCCACATAAGCTAACCCAGCTCCAAAAGCATTTTTGGAGCTCCTGGTGCAGCAAGCCTCCCTCCCTTGGTTTGCAGAAAGCGCCTAAAGCCCCTGCAGTGGTATGGATGGTGGAGGGCACTTGGCTGCCAATGTGTCTGCCTGCAGTGTGATGGGTTTCCTCTGAAATGAACATATTCATGTCAAGAAATGTGATGATGGAAAGGCCAGGAAGTGACACAGGCCTCGGAAATTCCTGCTGAGATGGAAGTGAAAAGCTAGAAAGACTTCTTCTCTAATATTGTGTCCACAGTTTGGAGAAGACAAGGAACTCTGGCCCTTCCCCAGACTGAGATTCCTTGGCAGAGTCTCCTTCCAGCAGCCTCTGGGCAGCCCCCGTCTGATGGCAGCTCTGGGCTTTCAGCCCAACCCCTGCAAGCAATTTGACATACAGGAGTAGGTGTAGGTCCTAGGATTGCAGACCCCTAAATTGTGCCCCTTCGGTATAATTCTGGCTGTTCTTTGAAAGGCAGCAAGTCCAGTCAGAGTTTGTACTTGGTAGGGTTGCAGAATAGGGATCTAGTGGTCCAATACTACCTAAAATTTACGTACATTGTGTATATAAATATACTTTTGTATACCAAGTGCTGCCAAATACACACTTTTTATTCGAAAACATAGTGTGTTGTAATTCGGACTCATCATTCGCACAATATTTTATAAGGAAGTGTGGGGTTTTTTTTATACCAACTCTGTATCTAAGGTAGGTTGTTCCTCACTCTGAAGTGCACACCGTAGAAGGTGCAGCTCTGTACCCCAATAGCAGAATATCAAAACTGACATTTTTCATTTGCTGCATGCCTTCTGGTATGGAGAAATATGCTTCACAAGGAGATATTTTTCCTGTGAAAAACCTTGATGTTCAGTGTAGGTGAATGCACCCTGTTATCTAACCATAAAATTAGAAAAGCTGATTCTGTAAGATACTGAAGAAAAATAGCAGAGATTTATCTGCAACGTGTGTACTTAGGGCATGGAAGAAGCCTGGTGGGTAGTAGTGCTGAAAGAGTGATGTAAAAACGGGTAGTGTGTTAGATGTGAGTTTGCAATATTGGAGGATTTCAAATGATTGAAGATGATGATGTCCTCATATGCTCTACATGCCCAGTTGAACTTCAGGTCTTGGAGCGGTGTGGGGAAAAAAGCACTTAATTAAAGTGCTTTAGATCTGGCACCAAATTAGTAGTGAGAGACCAGCAAATAGGAGAGACATCAGGAAAAATGTAATAGAAATCAAGATTCTGGAAGGTTTTCCACCTGATTTGAAGAAAATGTAAGAGCCGAATGTTAGCCTGCTGTGCCTGAGCTAGGACATAATGGCCTGTGAGTGCCAGAATTTATTAATCCAAAGAAGATGGGCTCTGTTTGACCGGTGCAGACAGGAGGTTCGACTGTGTAAAGCTGGAAATGGGAGGAAATGGAGAAGGATAGTTTAATAGATTATTAGGAGTGTACATCATGTAATGAGATGTGTTTGCCTGCAGGGCCAGCTTCTCACAGGGGAGCTTTATCTCCTGCAAATTCTCTAGCAGGTCTTAAAAACAACACTTTTTTGGAAGTCCATCAAATGCCTTACCTAATATTCCTCTTTGATTTTGGCTACTTGTTAGTTGAGAAATTTGTCTTCCAGCTGGGCTACAAAGATGTTAAATAGATAATGTTAAATAGATAATGTTAAAAGATAATGTTAATGTTAAATAACTTAAATGGACAATGAATCTGAAATTTCTAGGATTTTTCAAGGAACACTCTGAAATCTCAGCTTTCTATTTCATTATGTGATGCTAGCGGTCGTGCTCCTCTTCTGTCTTCGATCACTGGTTAGTGTGTTTGTGGGAGTGCTGCTGTACAGGTGAACCTCCTGGCTTGGTTGCCGAAGCCTGAGAGAATTTCCTGGGGCCATTTGTGGCGGGGATTTCAGATGCTGCTTTGTTGAAGTGGGAGAGGAGCAGGTTGGATACGTACGTTTTGTCTGGAGCCCATGCAGAGCTGATGCCAGTTCAGCTCCCCAAAGGAATATGGGTTCACGTGGTGAGGTTGTGCTTCAGGATGAGGGGTTCTTTGCTTGTTTTGTGGCTCCCCGGAGCCCTAGCCTGGGATACCATTGTGATATCTGGGTCGTAACTGCGTCTATTGCAAGCGCAGAAATCGGATAAAAAAGACGGGGTGAAAACACTGCTGTGCATCGAGGCTACCAATAGCAACTACAACATAGTAGCGGTTTCTTCACTTAAAAAGACAAAAACGTGTTCATGAGCACTTCAGCATTGAGTATTACAGCGTTATGCCCTGAGCAACTCATTGGAGCCATTCATCAAGTAAATAATTTAGATGAAAAAATTTCATAAATTATAGAGCTATGAAAACAGTGTCTCAGGTTGAGGATTAACTTGCCTGAGGAACAGATAAGGATAAATCAGAATGAAACCACTATTGCTCTTGACATTTAGTATTAGAATTACTTTGCAAAGCTATTTATACCGGCTTTAAAACAGGTTCAACAAGAAATGAGATGTGAGAGGTGAACAGAGGGAACAACAGAGGAACCTAAGCTCATCCTTCTCCTTACAGGAAAGAGGAAAAACTCATTTGGCTAACATCAGGCTATTTTAAATAATGAAGGGTAAAATAGCCTTCTCTCCATGGCTTCACATCACCTGCTCCTTATTTCTGTATACAGCTTTAAAAATTGAGTATTCCTGTTGTTTGATATCAGAGTTACAGCTTTGCTATAGCTCATTTTGGTATAATACAGGGGAATGCATAAAAAGCTTCTGCTGAGTTTTGATAGCTTTTTCTTTTAATGGAACTCATCAAGCGGGTGCAGCAATCTAGCCAGTTTTCCAGGTTTTTTTTTGTATTGCTATACTAGTATATTGGACAATAAAGGAAAAAAAAAGCACTAGAAAATGTGCTGTGAAAATACCGGTAAGCAGGGAAATATTAACAGTGATTTTTTTTTTTTTACTATTACAATTCCTGGATTCTAAAGCTTATAAGTATTAGAAAATAAACTGAAACTTTGACAATGTTTATTTGTGTGTTAAAAATATTTGCCTGCTACTGAGGCAAGAATATCCCCATCCTAACTAAAAATGTTACACTGCCGTATTTTAACAGCCGCCTTTGTGTATTTTTAAAGATAACAAATAATTCAGAAATAACAAATATCACTAAGTTGCATTTAGCCAAAAAAAATGAGGGTTTCAAATGAGGTAATATAAATGCTGTGTTCATTCCAAGCAGCAATTCTCAGGATGAACCTCTGGCGTCATTAAAGTCAATGAAACATCTTCCTGCTGACTTCAGCATTTAAAAAAAATAAATTGAAATGAGATCTTAATAAGTTTTCCTCATGATGAGTGACTGGAGCTGAAGGCGTTCAGCTGCACTTTTCTGTTTGGTTCAGCCAGGGACCCTTAAGGTGAAGGTGATGTCTGGTGGGGATGAGGGTATGTGAAAAGGAAATAATATTTCTTGTCGAAATAACGTATCAGTAGTCGTGTTATCCCAGAGGACCCCTTTCACCGAGATGCTGCAGACGTGGGCCCATTTCAGTGCTAGCTGACCGTGCAGGTGGACATTCCTCTTAAGGATCTCTAGGTTTTAAAAATGATGGAAAACCCCAAAGTCTGACTCTTTATATAAAATATTGCATTCCCGCATTGTGCGGGTTGGAATTTGGGCAGTCCTTTGCGTCAAGTGCAGCACTCAGGCACGGGTTTAGGGATCTTTTTAGCTTTGTCCTTTTGGCATCAAGGATTCTTACAGAGCAGTTGAATAGGAGGAAGGAATTAATTTGATTTAGCGATGTCAGACTGAAACTGGAGTTCCTCCTCGCACATCCTTCGAAGAACGCTCAATGGCTCTGGTTTTAGCCTGCCATCCGCTTTATTTTTGCAGGGATATTTTTGAACTTCCTCTGCTGATAAATATTTAGAGTCTGTTTATATTCCATCTTGATAGTGCTTACAGATTTTTTTTTTCCATAAATACTTATTACTGAAAACATTGGTGTTACAAGCCTTGAAATTGCAGTGCTGGCAATTTTGTAATTTTAACTGTAGCTGACTGACAGTGTATTTATTAATTATCCTAGAGAGGCTTATAGCTTTCTAAAAGCAAATTTTATTTCTGGGCTGCAGGAGTTGGAAGGGGAGCTGTAATTGCTTTATGTCTGGAGTGCAGGTTTCGGTGCAGAAGGCTTGGATGGATTAGATGTGACCATCGCTGAGGATCAATAAGGAATGAAAAGTGGAGAAGCCATTCCACGTTTGCAAGAGGATGCTGCTAAGCTCAGAATGGGAGTTGCAGCTATTTCTTTTTTGTTTAATTAAAATCTAATGAATAACGATTCGGAGAAAGCTGCGTTGATATTAATTGCTTTGAGCACTTGAAGGATTTCCTTTGCAAAATTTCTGTGCAGCATTTTCTTACAGCCTGGCTCTGTACAATTCTCACTGGTGTTGCCCAGTGAAATCTTAATGCTGTTTTGTTGTGCCTTGTTCATTCCAGTTTAGAGTCCTGTTTTTCCTGACGTGCATACGGCGATCCCACTTTAATTAGCTAACAGCAGTTGTCACCGTGCATAGTGATCGTGATGCCTAGGAGTCTCAGAAGTCTCTGTGTCAAAATAAATAAATAAAACATCTAAGAAACTTTGCCAAGCAGCAGTAAACTTAAAAATTGAATTGGTTAGCAGCATTGAAACGAGTAACCTTATTATATTACAGAGTACAGCCACCAGATGTCACTTATTTAACTCGCCGCTGTGCTGGGGAGAAATATGCCCTTGGTAGCTAAAAGATTAAAAAAAAAAGGAGCAACTTGCTATACGTGGCTTTGTTTCTGTTTGTATTCATAGTTGGCAACTGTCGTCCTTGATAAATATTTTCACCTTAAAATAGATTGCATAGACTTGTTTCTCACAAATAATATAGACTTGCATTTTTTATGAGCCTTAAATGTCAGCGGTGACATTTTGAAATTCAGCCCTTAAGAAAATAATTACTAAAATAATTACTAACTTTTCAAAAGGATGAAAGTACATTTTATGGAAAGGACAGTTTTATTATTATGAACTGCACCATCACTAGAGACACTTTCACCAGTGGCTTAAATATATCTTCGTCTTCAGCCCAGTTAAAAGCAGTGGGACAAGTCTTAAAGTCGTGCAGGACTGAAAGCGAGGTGGAAGTAGGCGTAGGTAGGGGAAGGACCACTTCTGAAATCAGAAAATAATATCCACTTCTAGCATGATGCAGTTCACCCTCAAGTCTTAAAAGCTTCAAAGAAAAGTGTAAATAAAGATAGATGGTTGGGGATAAGTCTCTAAAGCAGAAAAAGTCTTAAAAGTCTTAAAAGCTTGAAAGAAAAGTGTAAATAAGATGAACAGAAAGATGGGGATGCATCTCTAAAGCAGAAAAGGAGCACTTGTTACCCAACACAAAGCTGGTTTTCCTGACCCCAGTGACCACCAGCAGTAGCAGTGGGCAGGATGAGATGACTAATTAATTGCTCACCAGTGAGAGCGAGCAAAGGGCTTGTGATCTGAGTCGTGATGTTCAGCCATGATTTTTTCCCTCCCACGGCCAGAGATGCTGAATTGACCAGTGCAGACCCTCTTCCTGGTCTATGGTCACCTAAGCCTGGTGTTCATTTATTTTTCAGTCTTACCCAAAGGCAGCACTGTTAGAAAGAGGAAATTTAATTTTCTAGACTTCAAGCAGAAGACTGACAATTGAGTGATTTCCTGAAGGGTAATGATTAGTGTGGTTTTTTGTTTTTTTTTTTCCAGTGGTAGTATTGTAGTTTGTTTTTATGTTTTAGATGTGTCTTCTACCTCAGTTTTCATTTTGGGGTGGAGTCATACTCTGTGGATCTCATGCAAGGCTGGGGGGACGTAAATCCATCGCTCCAAGTGAGTGATGTAAGGGTTGCACTCCAAATTATTTTCCTTCTGGGTCCTCAGGAGCAGCTGTTTTGAAAGTGCACCTACCTGCATTTTTCATCGGTGGTGAAAAATGTACTCTAGCATGGCATTCACTGACTGCAGGCAGAGTATATGACATAGACTTTTTTCCCCCCTCTTTTCTTCTATGCTTGAGCAAAAATAGAGGCAAGCAAAGCACTCCTGAACTAATAGAAATGGAGTGAATTAGTGTTTTAGCAGCTAGTATGAAACCAATTATATTAATGAGGGCTCCAGTGTCTTAACTGGGAGTTGTTTATGAGACCGAGGGTTTCACATCCTTGTTGCAGGTCTTGCACCATTGCTCCCGAAAGTGCCACCTGCCAGCCTTGGCCCCGGCAAGTGTTCACTGCCGTTGTCATGCAGTGGGGTCCCACCACGGCTCTGGGATGAGGAGCGTGATTACAGGTTAGGAAGATGGGAAAAATTACCTGCTCTGTCCTTTGAGCTTATGGGAAGACTGAAATTTGCCCTGTTTTATATGGTTACTGAGGGAAGTTCAGATTCGCTCCTGTCTACCTTTGATGGTTTATTTAGAAATTGGATTGCCAATGACTTTCTATCTCGTACGATACAGTTCTGAATTTTGTTCAAAGTCTCTTAATCCCTATGTAATGGGATTCTGGCTGGTGAGTTAGGAGATGTAGATTTTTCTTGGACTTCTACCACTTTTTGCCATATGGTAGTATAGGTAATGCATGTCAGTACTCTGTCATTTTGTCATCCATAAATTGAAAAAGCACTCTGACATCTGCTGTTGGGATTTACTCCAAGAAAGTGAATACTATCCATGCCCCAAAGGTCTGGTATGCACGGATATCAACCAAACCGAGATACGTTTGAGTGCACTCTAACATCTCCGTGAGTCTGCTCTGTATGGCATGAATGGTTGCAATGAAACTACTGCCTTTACTCATTTAACTAGTTTTTCAGGTTGCACAGAAGCTTCTACATAAAAAGATTAATGAAATAATACATATGTTGTAGTCAGATGCTCATGTTTGAAGAAGAGATTTTGTCTGTTGCAGGTCAGTTTTGTTGCCATAGCTTAGCCCTGTAAGACCTTTAAGAGGAAAAGTAAGAATAACTTCAAAGTCAAGTTTTCAAAGGTAAAGGAAGAAAAATCATAGAATTGTAAGGTTTTATTCTGATTTGTTATTATTATCAAAGTCTAATTTATAACACTGAGCCATGCAATAAAGAAACTGAGATATATTATCAGCATATAATGTATTTTTTTCACTTAAGGAGAACAACTGTGAAATTTTCTGAGTTTATAGATTATTCTGAACTTCTGAAGTCACTTAATTTGATTATAAATGTTTTGGATACTGAAAGCATTTTTCAGTATTTAAACATGGAATGAAGTTGTTAATTAAATCAAATGGTGAGCGGTGAGACTGTAATTTCTCTTGCACACCTAGGATGAATGGTTTTCTAGCATGCCTAATTTCTCCACATACTGGTGAAGTAACTGCTATAAAAGCAGCAGGACTGGCTCAGTTATTCACATAGTAGGTTTCATTTTTGTCCACTAGAAAGAGTTCATCCATCAGGGCCAGAGAGCCCTGGGCCCCTTCCCTTTTTGGCTCTTTCTGTTTGAAGATCTGCTCCAACTGTGCAAAGCAGGACCTGCTCTGTTGAAGCAAGTTGGAGGTGCAGAAAGGGATTGTCACAGTTGAGATGCCAACTCCCCATTGAAAGCACAAGCAAAGAGAGGAACTTGTAGGACATTTATGTTGCCAAAGGATAGATGTTTTTCATGGGGAGAGCACCACAGCAATTAATGATGAAAAAAAAACCGGCAGAAATGACAAATTTGGCTGAAAATCTCATTGCCTAGACTCACATTTGGGTGATAAGGTTGCTGAATTGGTGTTGGAGCTGCTTCTGTTGGAGCCAGGGGCAAGCCAGAGCCAGTGGGGTAGGGGCAGTTTTGCTCTTCTGGGACCTCTGCTCTAGAGGACATAACAGAGGGTGGGGGGGTTGAAGTGTCCAAAACCACTTCTGATGGCTGCTGAGTCACATTCCTGAAGCTTTGATGGAAGACGTGGCATTTTGTGGTGCTTTATTGTATGTTGCTGTCTTTAGATGTGGGCGTGGAGTGAGTTTTGTAGAAGATAATGATTGATATGGCTTTTTGTGGCACATGCAGTGCTTTGTTGACAGCATTCTTGAGGGTGGAAAGCGTTAAAGGAAACTGAGTACGGGCCAACTTCTACAATGCTCTATTTCTGAAACCGTACTGCTCCTTTTGGTGGTCACCAAAAAAGCAGATGTAACTCAATAGCATTATTGATAGAACAGGTCAATATGGACCTGTTTTTCACATTTGTCTGAACTTGAGGCACTAGAAGAACTGTGGGTTTTTTTTTTTTTGTATTATTATTTGTATTATATAGTACTGCTTAGAAACCATAAATAGGCTTGGAAGCTATCTCTTCCAGCCCTAAGACACCCTAATAAGCTTTTATTTCAGTGTTGTCCCAGCTGCAAACATATACTAAGGAATTTCTAGTTCATTTCACATAAAAAATATCCCCTCCAAATGCATCTATATATCTTTGATACCGTCTTAGTCTCCTGCTCCTCCTGAAGGCTTTGAATGCATGAACAGCCTAAACCAAGTTATTATGTTAATCTAGTGAAATCCAAGATTCATGTTTTTGACTCAAGGTAGAGTAAACACTAATGGCAACAGGGAGATTTAAGAGATGGAAATGCATTTTGATACTTGGGAGGTATTTTTTCTGGAGGTAGTTTTTGGTTAGATATGTTAATTCTACTAAAGTTGGAGTTTATAGGTCCTTGCAAAGTATTTTGTGGGGCATATTCTGGAGGTACTTCTAGTTCCCTGCAGAGTTTTAGAGTGTTAATGCTCTATTTCAATTTTTCTACTTTAGAAACTGAGCTTTTTGGGTTATCATTAGTAGTCACGCATCTGTTCTTGAAAAGCTGGCTGCCAACTGCAGTTGATGGAATTTGTGTCACTTCAGATTTCTTCTGTGAATTTCTTCAGTAAATGGTTTATTTCAAGAAGTGGAACTTGAGCTCCAGAACTGGTGTTGATCCGATTTCAGCTGTAACGTCCTATAGTGACTCCATGTCCTCCTCTATTTGTCTGGATCCAAATATATCAACAAGCACTGCTGTTCAAAAAGAAAACCTCATTTTACCTCCCACTGTTTGCTTTTGAGTTGTGCCCTGCTACCTCCAGGGACACAGGAATTTTTCAGCAGAGTGAGAGCTTTCTGGCTGGAGCAGAGCATTTGAGAACAGTTGTTCTCCCTTTCTTCTTAAAACTACTTTCTCTGGGCCATCTCAGGAGATGGTATCTCCCACAGAGCAAGCGAGATGACCATCCTGGCCCCAGGTATCCCTGTGTGGCACTCAAGTCGTGTTCATGTGGGGGAGTCAACAGGACCGTTCAACAAGAAGTATGTGGACCTGTCAGAGTGAGTCCAGAGGAGGCCACGAAGATGCTCAGAGGGCTGGAGCACCTCTCTTGTGACGAGAGAGCTGGGGCTGTTCAGCCTAGAGAAGAGGAGGCTTCGGGGAGACCTTAGAGCAGCCTACAGGAAAGATGGGGAGAAATTCTTCAGTAGGGCCTGTTGTGACAGGACAAGGTATAATGGTTTTAAAATAGAGGGAGGTGGATTCAGACTGGATATAAGGAAAAAATTTTTTACAGTAAGGATGGTGGAGCACTGGCCCAGGTTGCCCAGAGAGGTGGTGGATGCCCCATCCCTGGAAACATTCCAGGCCAGGTTGGCCAGGTCTCTGAGCAACCTGGTCTGGTTGGAGATGTCCCTGCTCCTTGCAGGGGAGTTGGACTGGATGGGCTTTAAAGTTCACTTCCAACTCTAACCATTCTGTGATTCTATGATTCTAATTAGGCACTTGTGTCATCTGGGAGCTCCATCAAGGGTGGGATTTTTTTCTCAATGCAAGGCCTTAAAAAGTGAATTTTGACCCCTTTGCAGTTTAAGCAGAGGAAGAGTGGAAGGTTAATTTGAGACAGTCTCCCTACAACAGAAGTTAAATAACTAATGTCTCAATTGGAAAAAGAGTCTCTTAGAAAGCTTGCCTTGGATTGCCTCTGCGCCACAAATAAAGACCATCTAGTTTGCTAGGCTAAATGTTGCCTTTATGTTGTAGAAAATGTTGCAGAAGAGGCAGGGTGTGAGGGAGCACATGCCAATTTTTTCTTGGTGCATTCATCATTATGCAGAGTTGGTTGATTTGGTTTTTTTTTTTTTCTCCTTGGTTTCTTTCCATGGAAATCCAGCAAAGAAAGTTCTGATTTTTATCGTGTTTGTTTACAATCTGCAGTCCAGCTAAGTGCAATGTAAAGCATGAAAAGGTATTTGTGGTTGTGTTCTTTCCATGTGGAAAACAAGTCTGCAGAAGCCAAAATGGGCAAAACCTGCAGGAATACACAGTCCAGTCAAGGATGTCAGCGACTCCATGGCTGAGGAACAGATTTATCTTATTATGCTGTGCTGGATATTACAGTATTTACTTACTGGGTCCCATACATAGCATGGCTTTTTTTCTTTTTGTTATGACTCTTTTAAACGGGGGACATCATGCATCTGCAAGATTACTGAGCTAGAGTTTACCATTTTATGAAAATTGCATCGAGAGCTGTGATTTCTTTTTTGAGAGAGACTGGTGAAAGAATGAAATACTTTCTTTTTCTTGTAACAGTGGAAACTGGTAAATGAAGATGCTTGAATTTCTTTGAAGTTTGTGATAGAGGTGTTGTTCTTTAGCTGTGATGATCTAAAGATATGAGAGGACAATTTACAAATGGCACTAGGTTCCACATCAAGTATGTGCTGTGCCTGTAAAGATATGTGCTATTAGCAATAGAAACCAGAACATAGCCATGCAGAAATGTCTTCAGAACGGTGGTATCTTGTAAGCTGGTTTGTAAAAATTTACTGTGCTTTTGTGTAGTTAAAGCCCAGATGATACCGATGAGTGATGGAGTCTAAGCCTTTGGTGAAACACTTACAAACAGAAGTAGGAGACTCTAGAAGTAGAAGTTGTTTGAATTGTATCACAAAAGGTTTCTGCTTTCTTAGCTGTAGCCAGCAGTTACCTGCAGGAATTTTATCTAGTTACTGTGTTAGTGTCACAGAGAAAACAAATTAGGAACTTGTTGAGAATACATGGAGCTTTTTGGGTTCTCCACTTTGAATCTACTTCACTTTGGAACAAATGTGTGGTCTCTTGGTACTTTAATCAGCTGAAATTTACCTGCTGTCTTGTTGCTTAAAGAATTGGAGTTGTTGAACATCTATAAAAGTTACTGCTAAGCTTGGAACACGTTTTTTTTTTTTTAAAGTATTGAAACAAAGGCACAGTTGTGATTTGGCATCAATGAATAGTTTTTGTTGACTAATTTTTGTTTGACTTTACAAGAAACTTTAATGACAGACTCTAATACTGAGTTTGTCTTTTCAGGATGCAGCTGTGTATGTTTCCTTTCACCCACTCAGCACTAGATGAAAGATGAAATGCCCTATTCATGAAAAAGTACTTACACAGTACTTATGCGCTGATGAGATGTGTTTTTCCATCCATTTCAATGTATGTCTCATGGAGAAGGTACCACATATGAGTCATAACAAAAAAAAAATAAAAATCAGATGCTTGTGTTAAGATAGTAAAGTTTATGGAGCAAATTCAGTTTGGAGGTGGAGGAAAATCCCTTCTCAGTCACTAAAAATCAAATGAGCAGCTGTTAGCGTATATGTTGCTCTAGAATTGTTGCAACAATATTGTGTTTAAAGCAATGTTAAGTCTCGCATAGACCGATCTCCCTCAGAAAGACTGCTTATTTATGAAGCGTGAAGGTATATCAAATGAATTCTAGTAGATAGCGTTTGGTTGCATTATTGCATGCAAAAACATTTTTACCATACCATGAGATAAACAGGCACTGAAGGCATTACGTTATGCATATTCTATTTATTCCATATAATGTTATTCATCCCTCAAAAGCAGCCTTAAATTAGCAGCTGATCTCTCACAACCCACAAGATTTAACGATTTGTACTGTATGCCATGTGCAAAGTGGCAGAGAGTATTAGATTTCAGCTGGTGGAAAGAATATGTTTCTCACTTTAAGTCAACTTGAGGTAGCAGCTGCTAAAATCAAGTAAAATCAAACGTGTAAAAAGAACAAGATGGTAATCAGAGTAACATAGCTGTGAATGCCCACTATTTTGCAGCGTGCCAAGGCTGAAAATGCTTGGCAGGACTGTTGGAAATACTCTCAGAACATTTTTCTCCCACATGCTGGTTCTGGAGCAGTAATCAATGCAAGAGACAAAGACTGGGGCTTAAAATAACTCTTCAGCACTGAAAGATCTCTTCCTGCAAATTCAACTGTGTTACACTAGCTCTCCATCTCTTCCTTGAATAAGAGTCGGCTGGCACTCTGAAGGCGAAGATTTCTTTTTCTTTAGCACAATGAGGCTTTGGTGTTCAGCTCACCTGACCCTAAGGTGTGGATGGCCAATGCCTGAGTCTGAGGCAGTCACCAGAACCTCACGTTGTAGCTGATGCGGAGAAATCGGCTGTCCGGAGAAGCTTCCCCATGTTCAGGTAAGGTGATGAAGACAAGCGCACTATCTTCACCTAAGCAGGCTTTGCATGAAGGGACAACCCAGATCTCTATTGAGCAAGTTGCTCCAGAAGGGCTATTTGAGTAAATTACAGCAATATCTGTCCAGAGACTCAAGCAATGAAGTAGACTTGGAAGCAGGACAGGCAGCTGTCAGAAATAGATGCATAATGAAAAATAGCCTGAATTTGATAAGTGAACTCGGTCGATACTGGACCAATTCTTAGCCTCTGGAGTTTTCTGAAGATAAGTACTTATTTATTTTTGATTACAGCCTGACTGCAGGGCATATGGGAGCTGTATTTAGAAATGATATTTTTTCCCACCTGCCCACCCCCAAACCCCCTGGATTTGTTGATAAAAATATCTGGAATGGAAGAGCTTCATAACAGATCCAGCCTTCATGCTTCGTGTTTCCCTGTTGCTTTAGTACTTATAACAGGAATTCGGCTGATTTGTGGAATGATAGTGTGATTTATTCCTTGAAAGAGCAGGTAGGTAAGAATTTCTATTATTCTAAAGTCATGTGATATCTTGTGTTTGGAATAAAACTTCAACAACTGCTTGATCTTATTGAAAATGTAATAGAAACACTTCTGGCAAGACCAGCCTTATCACTTTTACTCTGCACCTGAAGTTGTATTTGAGGTGATCCCTTTACCTTTGCTGTGAGCTCTTTGATTGTGTGCCTTTTGCTATATAGCAAAAGAAAATAGATATGGCAAATTCAGCCTGAGGAATTCTCATTCATATTAAGTCACTGCCTAAGTTATTTAAGCTTGTATGTCTGTCTGTATCCTATTTTGACATTGAGATTTAAGAAAATATACTTTTTCTTATCAAGGGATAAAAGTTAACTCCCATTAGCATCAGTATTTTATATCTGTTCTGGCTCTTAGTGATTTGATCATTCTAATGAGATACTGACTGTGTTTTGTTAAATAGATGTGATTTCTGGTTGTATTCTGCATATCATAACTTTTAAATTGTTCTCGATTTTTTTTTTGAGAGAGGAATCTGAGCCCCACAGAATGGACACATTGCTTTATCTCTGTTTTCATGGGGTGACCTATGTGTAGGATGAGTTACCATGAGAATTTAAAAAAAAAAAAAAATTAATAAATGTCACCCATGCATAATGCTTTTGAAACTGGTTTAAAATGGCTTTTCTGTGAGAAGATATGTGCTGGAGTAATTTATGTAAAGACAAACTTTTTCTACAGTGTGCAGTTTTTTTTCATATTCAATAAATCTGTCAGTGTTTTTGCAGCAAGACACTATGTGAGATGAATAGAGACTAAGTGAAGTGAAAAGATGAATTGCTGGAGATGCTGCACATCACAGGCAGCAAGTTTTGATCAAGAGTTGAGAAGTCAGTGTGTACCCTAGGCAAAATTCTTCGCTGAGCATCCTTGTAAATACGTGAGAACAGAATTTTGATCCATGTTTGTACAGGAGGAAGGACGTAAATACCTTGGCGTGAGCTCTACCCACCTCTGATGGAGGGTAAGGGATTCATGGTGCCTGGGACACATGGTGCCATGGATCAGGTGGCTGGTATTGGTGGTTTTTGTTGTTTTTTTTTTTTTTTTTTTCCCCAGACTTTTGGACCTGCTCTTCTGGAGAAGTCATTACAGCATTGATGCCCCATCATCCCTCGTAAAACCTTCAGTATAGACCTTACATGAGAACACCTTTTGAAAAGTGACCTTGTGTGGACCTGAGACAGGTGTTGCTGCAGAGGAATTGTTGGGGAGATCTCATCCCTGCCTTAAACGTGGAGAAACCAGTCCGTTACCTTCCAAACCTTTATGGTAGTTTAGATCTACTTGGGAGACCATAATATACTTTAGAGTTTATCAGCAGGCCAGAGTTGGGCTGGCTTTGGTTCTGTTTTATTTTCCTCTCTGGACTTCTAATTTTGCAAAGTAACACAAAAATAAATAATGGGTCTGATTTGACATCGATTTAAATCAGGTGAAAGACAAAGATAAAGCAGCACAGAAATGGTTAAATTTTTTATTAATATTTTTTCCCCTGAAAAATTGTTTAAATTGAAAATGGGTAAAATCCAGCTTAATTATTAATTTCACATTTTCGAGGCAAATCAAATGATAGCACATGAGAAAATGTGGATGTGGCATGTTAGGAGTGCAAGAAGCTGGACCTTGGTAATTTCTAGGAACCTGCACAAGACCTCAGACGCAGTAACGGATTTCTGGGGGAAGGCATGACCATGCTGTAGCTGATGCAGGACAATCTCCTACTCCCCTTCCTGCTCCCTTCGCCCTTTTCCCTTGCTTCCAGTAATCTGTTTATTCAGGCAGTGTTTATGCCCCAATTGAGTGATAATTCAAGCTCAGTAACTATTTCCTGAGCATCGCAGCACGAATAAAGACAGCGGGACCTCAACTGATTGAAACGAGTGCAGTTGTGCTGATTTTAGGGGAGTTTGCTGATTTTTTTTTTTTTTTTTTTTTTTTTTTTTTGCAAGGAGATTGCAGAGGTCAGTGATTCATGATTCTCATTTTATTGATGTATCTTCTTTCTGGCACCTTGTTGATTTCTCTGAGGTAAATAGATATGAGTTCAGGCAAAGTTTATTTCAAAAAATCTTAACTTGGGGAGCCAAATGTGTACAATAAGCAGGATAGAGAAAAGTCTATGGTTATTCTTGTTTTTCCTGAGCTAGTTTTCTTTTCTTTCCTTTTTTTTTTTAATCAAGTTTTTATTACTTGTACTGTTGATTTATTGAAACAGTACAACCTGCCCACTAGCAGGATGAACTTCCTCATGCTGTACAAATACTTCGCTGCACTTGTACAAACACTTTGGGCTTGTTCTAAAGATACCATGTGTGAAAGCAAAATCATTGTGCAGTCTCTGGTCTAGTTCAATCCTTATCCCTTCCAGTAAGCTCAACAGCCAGAAATTATCCATAATGGTGAAGTTTTGCAGGTTTTTTTTATGCATCCAGAGGTCATAAACATGTCTTTCACAGGCTGAAGAATTGCTGTTGTAGAGAGAAAGCTGGTCCCTGCTGCTGTGGGCCATGTTGCAATGGGTGCTCACCCTTATTTTTATAGCATCTGTAGCTTTCATTGAAGAGAAAGAAGAAGGAGGGTGAGAGCTACCTGCTGCAAGGGGATGTGTTCCACATGTCTGCTTTGGGTGATGCTTCAGCAACTGCTTCACGTCGCACAGAGACGTAACAGACAGCACAGCAGCTGAAGGTCTGCCCATAGCAAGGAACCAACAGAGCAAGAACGTGATGTGCTCTTGTGTTTCTACATAGAATCACAGAATGGTTAGAGTTGGAAGGGACCCTCAAGGGTCATCTAGTCCAACCCCCATGTTTTTTACTTTTGCTGAGAAGTAATAACATTCCTTGGGAAAAAGAGCCTGTTTTTTTTTCCAGCTCTAGTAAGCACATCAACATCCAAATCCTTGCTGTGATGCCTGACATGGGTGGCAATAGGAAAATGGACAAAAGGAAGAAAGAAAACATGTTTTCTGAAACTGCAGAGCCTGAGAGGCTTTGTCTAGGCTTCATCTCATCTAACCTGAGAACTGGTGGATTATTTTCTACCTCGTTTTAGACATCCATATGTCTGTGGGCTGTGACCTGCCCAACAGGACAATCTTAGCTCAGATCTTTAGCTGTTACAGATACCTCTGTCCCCCTCTCCTGCCTCTGGCCATGACCAGTAATAAATACTGAGTGAAAGAGTGTAAGAACAAGTATTGAGGGTTTTCTCCCAGCCCCATCCCTTTCTAGCTTCTGGGAATTGAGGAGAGCAACCATTGATAGATTTATTCCCTATTAATTGTCTAATGTCTTTCAAATGCATTCATAATTTTGGCCTCAATGCGTTCTGTATTTTAATTATATTGCGTAGAGAGGAAACGAAATGCTGTAGCTCCATTGACATCAAACAGAGAGGAACATTTTACTGGTGACGAACGTGTTACTGGTGTACATGAATATGCTTCTCATAGGTTAACAGCATGCCACTCTTTCATCTGATAGTAGGAAAAGCTGAATATGATTAAAAATAGCAAGACTAGTATAAAATTTAGTCTTAAGAGTACAAAAAAAAAAAGTTCATTTTAACTTTATTGTAAAGAATTATGAAAAAAGGAAAGCACGTTAAATATTAAGGCTGGTGACCTGAAAATAGGTCATACACTTAGATGTCCAGAGGATGTGCCTGCGTGTAAAATCTATCCCTTCTGTTTTATCTTATTCATAGAAGAGAATGATAGTTATATGATTGAGCATATGAACGTAATTTCTTTTTATAGTTGTTTTGATTACAGTCTTTCATTACAATCCTTTAAGAGAAAGGAGAGGAATTCTATGAAATGTTTATTTAAAAGAAATAAAGTAGAATTTCAAATATTTTCCACATAGCTGACAAAAATATATGAATAATGAAAAATCTTTCATATTTTATTTTTGATGCTATTTATCTTTTTATCCTACTTAGCTTCCCATATGGCAACGAGTAGGACATGGTGGATCCTGCGTTTTCCATAGTTTTTTGTAAGGCTCTGGCAGGCAGTGCCCAACAGGTCCTCTTCTAATAGAAAGAAGTGATTGCACAGGAAAACTAGCAAAGAAAAAGGTCTCACCTGTTTGCTACCAAGTCCTTCATTGCATATAAATGTATTTGTTAGCTTGCACCTGCTTCAATTTGAAGGTCATCTTGGCTTCCACTGGAATGTATTGAAATCTGAGATATTTATTCATTTTTTTTTTTTTCCCATTCCACTGTGTGTCATCTCTTATATCCATGTTTCCTACTTAGGAGATTCCCAAAGATCCTCATTTTTACAAGAGGATTGCTTTTGGCTGAGGAGCTGGAGAAGGTTTATGTTGATTTCTGCTTTGCGGTTAGAGCTGGTATACAGTTATGTACAGCAGACAAATACCGTATAGACATCATCATAAATAATTCACTATTTGCTTCAACAAGAGGAAATTACATGCTACATTATTCAACAATATACAAAGACACTGCTTGTTGTGTAAAGAGGAATATTCTGCCAGTGAACTGACAGCAGTTTTGCAACTACAATATAAAAATTTATATAATGGTTTATTGCCAACTCAAATCTTATAACCTTTCTTCTGTCTGCAATTCACGTCCTTCTGCTTTCAGAAATTTGAAATATGAAAAAGGTGAAGTGTATCTGTGCTTGTCACTACTGGAAATGTTGAATGGAAGAAACAAACAAACAAAAAGATACTGTACATTGCTTGGTTGCGTGGGTGAATGAGGAAAACAAGGGCTGCTGACGCAGGGGAAAGGTCCTGGCCTTCTGGTGAGAATCCTTCATTGTGTGGTACGAGGTTGGGAAATGAAATTCTGTTAAAAGCTTCTTGGTAAAGAGATGGGAGTGGCAGTAGGGAATTATATCCTGACTTTTATGTATATATTACAATTTTGTTTTTTTTTTTTAATTACATGAACATGACATTGGAAAATAATGTAAAATGGTGTGTTTGCAACTAGCAGTTACTAAAAAAAAATCAACGTCTGTATTCTATTAGCTGAGTAATATGTCATGTTGCCCTGTGGTAGGTCGTCAAACCGATCGTCTAATTAAGCAGCCCGTTGTAGTGTGTATGCATAAGTTGGCAGAGTTATGGTTGCTGGTGACACTTCGCATTTTCCCTCATGACTGGTGTGATTAAGATCTCAGTTGTGCTAAGCATTTTTTTTTTCTCTTGCATCAGCTACGTCTGTGAAATCTTTGCTGAGGTGTCATATTGCTTCCTGAAATGTTGACTTGCAAAGGGAGAACTTTCCACTTGTTGTCAGGACCTCCCTTTCGTGTTCTCCTTCTCTCCAGCAACTAGGACTGTGAGTGGTGTTTGGACAACCGTTGAGCTCTTTCCTGCTTTACGTCTTGGTCCCTTATCTCCTTTGCCTTTCCGTAGTTTCTTTTTTCCTTTTGGATGTTCACTCGGGGGAGGGATATTTTGTATATAGAAAGCATAAACTTTCTGGGTTTTATATTACACATATGAATCTGATTTACTCTCTGTAGTTGTTAGGACTTCTGTCAAAATCATCACAAGCCCATTTCTTCAGAGAAATTTTGAAGACTAGGTTCTTTGAGAAGTCTTACATTGATTTCTTTCCCTTGGGTTTAAATACAGTCAGTAATGATTATGCTATGATTTCTATCTGCCTCATCTGACTTGACTAGAATAAAATAACTTTTTTTTTTGGTAGGAAGGTATTTTGCAAGTGTTTTCGTTCAGTATTTATCTGAATAATTTTTCTTGAGCCCTTGAGATGCAGCCTGCTTGCTCTGATTGTGGAAGTTCTCCAATATGTGACAATATTAGGTGGGAGAAACATCAAGAACACAAATAATTTTACAGATGCACTTTGTCTCATACAAAAAATGCAACTAGAAGAATAATGAGTAGTGCAGGATCTGACCTGGACACTTTTGTAGGAATGAGCCAGGAGTTATTATCTAGAATTATATCAATGTTTCTTAAGAATTCAACAGAAGAGTTGAAAGAGCTAAAGAAAAATATCCAAATTCTGGGACTTGTAATTAATAATGATTATACTTGTATGATTTACTGTGTTGTAGGAGCAATCAGAGGACCCTTTGTGTATCTGTTGTGTCGTCATGAGAAATTATTTTCATTATTGGTATCTTGGAAATTATATAAATGTGCTCTTCAGAAATGTGTAAGTCTGTTGTTTCTCAGGAGCCAAGGGACAAAGTTGGACAGGAAGATTTCTGTTGAGGACAGAAGTGTGCAAAAGGATGAGTTAAGTTAGATGGTTTTGGGTAGAATGAACGGCTTTGGAGGACAGGGGTGAAAGAAAGATATTTGGAAACAAAGCAGAGAAAAAGTTTCTGAGCCTTAAAAGGCAAGATGGATTTTTGTAGAGAAGGAGCAACCAGTGTGGGTCCAGAGGATGGAGCCACCGGCCAAAGGTAATGAGGAAAAAAATGTGTATGTGTTTACTGAGGTGTATTTGAACCAGGTGAATTGTACCTATATAAGAATTATAATGGTGCTGATTTTTTGGTGTTACTCTGACAGTACACTATTTTTTCATAAGTGTGAATTGTCAGGTATCTACTTCATATTTTGATTAAGGTGACTTGGAAAATGTGTTTTCATTGAAGTAGTAAAAGTGAATTTTGGACCTTTAGATATCCCGTAAAGCAATGAGCTGGTTCTCTGGTCTAGTGAAGTCAATTATAACAAAGATTAACTTCATCTGAAAAATAATTTAATTTATTAGCATGTCACCATCCATACTCCTCTGGGCAAAAGTTATTGTTCTGCTCAGGTAAAGCTGTCATGCTCCTGAATTCTTCCAGCTCCTTCAGCTGCTGCTTTTATCTTTTGTACAGCAGCTGCTGTCATAGGTATCCACACCAAGATAGACAAGGAGCATCACAGCTTTAAGGTGTCTTCATTCCCAGGGACTAAAGGGAAGTTCTGTCTTTATCAGGTGACAAAAGCTGAAGTAGAAGTTGCTCATCAGAGCCATACATTACTACTGTCCTTTAGGTTTTCCCCATCTTTTTCTTTTCCTTTTCATCCTATGTTTAGGATGAACGGTTTATTGTTTTGCTTCCAAGTTTTCAAGTTTGTTTCAAAATATTTCCTGTCTTTAGTCCCCCCCAAAAAGTAATGCTAGAAAATAAAATTATTTTCTAGTACCTAGAAGAAGATATACTATCTGTGAGCTTTTGCATTTGATAATCTGGCTTCTCAAAATAGAGAGTTGATTTTGACCCTAAAATGTGGGTAGTTCCAGTAGGATATTTCATAAATTATGAAAACAGACATTCTAGAGGAACTATCCATAAATATGCTTTAATTAAGACCATCCTCAAGCTGATGACTTGTTTGTGACTTTGGGTGTCTTTGCTCTGGGTGCTGCCTGGAAAGCCAAGCATGGACTTGCTCAAAACAAGACCAAAGCTTTAAATACTTTAAACCGCTCTGATCACTTTTGGGGTGTGATCAGCCGTGGTGTTGAAGTGTTTAAAGGTGGATGGCACATATCTTATGCTGCAAGGTGCTTCAGCCTCTGATCTGTGTGAATGTGGAGACCTTCATGGGACCCCCGAGCGCTCAAGTCCCTGCCCATGGGGCAAGAGGACTTCTGCTCATGTGGTTTCTGCATGCCTTCTCCCACACCGAAGTCCACATTCTTAAGAGGATCTGCTGGATCCAGGGTCTTTCCTTGAAGTTGCAGTGACTGCAGTGATTTCATTTAAGTAACACATCTTGCCATTTTTAGCAACTACTATATTTTCAGAAGGTGTTTGGCTGGTGGTGCTGAGAGTAATTGCAGGTCCCCTTGTACAAATAGAGTGTAAATGTTTAAATCAGTGTTACTGGACACTTCCAAAAATGCTTCCCTATTTAAAGAGCAGATCAAGATCCATTAGATGGGTTGGTGAGCAGCTGAGGGAAGCCGTGTAGTGTTACCTGTGGCAGCAACTGCTCGTTGATGTGAGCAGACAGGCGATTGAAAGGAAAGGGCAGCTTGTTGGAACTTGAAGCCAAACGTTTCCTGGGTTTAATATCACGAGTGCTATAATTAATATACTTAGCAAATGGAAGACATCTTTCAAATAGAATTGTGAAATTACTTGTTTATTACTTTGCTATGTTTTTTTTTTTTCCTTTAGATTGTACAACACAAATTTTTGAAACGATCTCTGGGAAGATGAAGCTTCCAGTAGCAACAGTCTGGTTTGGAACCCACTTGTTTTGAGAATACCTGGGAATTTCTACCCATATTTGCCTATTCCAGCATCAATCAGAGGACAATGAGTTATTTTTATTTTTTGCCTATTTTCATGCTACGTAACAATTTTTCTTTCTTCTCATTTTGTTCAATGGGAAAAACTTGAGCCAATTGTGTAGCTGATTCTTACTTCGCCACATTCCTCCTACTGAGCCAAACTCTTGGAAACTGCATCCACAGTACATCTATTTTTGTGTATTGGTTGTTGCTGGGTTGTTTTTTTTTTTCCTTTATATGACATATGTCACTTTTTGAGTGCTTTTAACTGTTCTGGTTTAAACCTGTCCTTTTGCGCTGCTGAGTAGTCGTAGAATCATTCAAGGAATTAAATAATTTCAGATGTGTGGAAGATGACTCATATGCTTCAGAAACATTTTTATGGCTGTGCTTGGCTCATTAATACAGGAGTTTAACAGTAGTAATATGAGGTATTGCATTAATTGTTGCATACATTTATTACCAAATGACTTGCACAGACAGTGTTTCAGATGCCGTGGACCTGATCATAATAACCAGAAGTGTCCTGTTTGTAAAGGAGAAAACAAGATCCCATTGTACGCCGATAACAAGCAGATGAAGTTGCTTGCGGTTCTGGAAGTAAGGACTGATCACGGTGAAAGCTGGAATGGATTTTTCTGCTTGAGGAAGGGGAAGCTATGCAGCTTGGTATTTGGGTTGATTATAATGACTCTGGTGATGGCATCCTACGTACTGACTGGAGCCAAGCATGGCCTGTTGTTAATACAGTCTCCCTTCCATTACGGAGCTTTTACTAGCAATCCAAGCTTAATGGACAATGAAAGCCTTAGTGACATGAAAGACCATTACCAGCCTTCTAAAATAAATATTTCATACATAAAGGACTATCCAAGCATTAGATTAATTATTGACACTATTACTTCAAAGATAGAGTTTATAATGAGACAGCGCCCTGCTTTAGAAGAGCTGAGGAAACAAGAGCCACATGTAAGTATGAACTGAAGTGTGTCTGTAACTGCTGTGTACTTGCTCTTTTCAAGACTTTTGGGTCAATCTTTTACTGAGATAAAAGCAGTACAACTTCTCCAATATTCATATAGTGATTTACACCTTCTGAAGTCTCCTCATTTACACCAGCTGAAAACTTGATATTATAGATCATGTCCTTCTGAGTCATGGGCAAAATAGATGAGTTATATAAACGGTCTTGACACTTGAAACTAAAAAATCAGTCTTCTGATAGTGGTGCAATCTCATTGAATTTTTACTTTTCCTCATGCAAAATAATTCTGACTTAGAATTGCCAGTCACCTTAAATGATAGATAAGAAAGGAGACTTTCTGATATCAATGGTTACCATTGTGGCTTACTTCCAGTCATTACAAGCCTTGTGTTTCAGAGCTAAAAACTGGAAGTTAATTTTGATTTGAGTGTTACATATTTGACTTTAAAAAATAATTCTTGGGGTTGCAGGGGAGTTGGGGGATTACTGAGGTCCATTCTGGCCTTAAAATGAAAGGAGTTCTGAATGTACTCCTCTCCCAGTCCAGCTGTTTGTACAGGATTTCTTTCCAGTGTAATCAGAAGAAGTAAGTTAGGTCAACTTTGTAGCTAAAGAAATAAGGGTTAAAAATGTCCACATAGTGTTTCTATCGTGTTCTCTTACTGTGCTGAGTTAGAAAAGTATAACTGTAATTTTTTTGCTGTCTTGACTGAAATTGTTGTTCTTTATGTTGCAGATGTTTTCAGTAATTCCTAATAAATTCCTTCCAAATAGCAAGAACCCGTGTTGGTATGAAGAGTACAGAGGAAACACCACCACAGATCCTTATGCAACAAACTCCTATGCACTGTATTCAAAGCGCTTTCGAACCATTTTTGATTACCTCAGGAAGGTATTTTGGAACCACTTGTACCATTATAAGGACAAACACTACCGCCTGCGCTGTCTCCCCCATTTCTATATCATTGGCCAGCCCAAGTGCGGGACAACGGACCTGTACGACCGGCTCAGGTTGCACCCCGACGTTCGGTTCTCAGCAATCAAAGAGCCACACTGGTGGACGCGAAAACGGTTTGGTGAGTAAACATGTTTTCTGGTATTCAGGCGAGTTGTCTCTATTAAACTTTGACATTTCTTGTGTCTGTTTGGGATGAAGTTTATGGATTTGCTGCATATTGGGCTTACCTTGAAACCACTGGAGTTAATGGTTTTGAAAACTCCAGGTGATGGATGCTCAGCAGGTTCCAGCCTGCTTCTGTTTAATGATATTTTGGGTTAAACTTTTGAAGTTTATTTGCAGTCATTTGGAAAATCTAGGAAAAAAAAATATAAACAGTAGAAAAAAAACCCAACCCTGTGAATTTGTAAAAGCAGAAAGAGGAGCTATTAGATTGTGATGGGAGATGTAAAGAATAGCAGTGATAATTTTGTGTTGCAAAACTCTGTAAAGCCTTTCTTACATGAATAAATGATCAACGAGTATTTGAAATGTGGGTGTCCTTATGTCCTTCAGTCCTTATGGTTCAATAAGTACAGCTGTGATTTGTGGTGGGAGCTTCATCAGTGTAGCAGTAGTTGAGCACTGAGCAGTAGAGATGCTCTGCATGAGAAAGTTCTCTCTCACCGAGGAACTTGCACATATTGTTGATGCTTTCCTCCTTGCTGACTTCAATATTTCATGCAGTGACCCTTTGTCTCTGAAGGTAAACTGGAACAGTTGAAGTTATGGCCTGCTGGCGCAAGACACATCTACCTCTCGTGATTGCACCTTCAAAGGCTGTCTGAGGGCGGTGGGGCTGAACGCATTGTTTTATCCATCTGAAGTGTTTATGTCCTCCTTGTTCTCTCTTCCCCGGGCGCCAAGGAAGGTCAATCTTGTGGTTAGAGACTAAATGAGATGCAGAAGATACAGTTTCAAATCCTGACTCTGTTGTGGGCTTAGTGCCTTCCTCTAAATAAGGATGCTTGCTGTATTCCTCCTAGGCTCTGAATTTTCCCACTCTTGGGTCTAGCTGTTGAGTGCTGCTATGCCCTCACTTTGTATGACTTTGGTATGAAAGTAATTTGCTGTTTTACTAAATTAATATTTCCAAAAGAAAGATACTGGTTATGTTACTGTGACATTATCTTCACTTCTGTTTCCAATTTGCTGTTGCTTTACTGCAGACACTGCTTTTGGAAAAAGGAAAACCTAGCACTATGGGGTAGATCGTTTGATGAGGACTTTGCATCACTACTTTGCTGCTTTTCTAAGTTTCCTTGAAATAGAAAATGATCTCTTCTAAAGGCTAACAGGGAGGAAGAGCACTTTCTGAGGGACCAGGACACCTGCAGTACTGCTTCTGTTCTTTATTTTGGAGTTGTACCTTCAATTCTTTATTTCTCCTGCATGTAGCGTTGCTGTTTTCACCTCCCTTCCCCATGCCGTAGACCCCAGAAGAACCCACACTGATCCTCACTGCTCAGTGAAGAGGGCTCAGCCGCAGAGCCGGGATTTCGCATTTCTTGTAGAGAAATGGTTTTGCTGTGTTCTTAGAGTTTGTATTTTCTTTCTTTGCAAATGCCATAAGAAAGTGACTAAAATACTTTTCTTTTTTTAGACATTTTCTAAACGTTTGTCATAAACTAAGAGTTAAAGCAATATCATAATAATACAATTTTGCTTCTGAGATAATTTGGTCCAGTTTAGGAGCACGCTAGGAGGTATGAGTGGGAATGAGGGAGCTGGGCTACTTACAAAGTCAAACCAGAGAAGCATCGTGGTGCCCCCTGAAGCCCCAGGAGAAGGCACCCGTTCATCACAGTCAGCGTCTGACTGAAGACAAATGATCAGAATTACCTCCTGACCTGAAAGTGAAAAGTCAGATCAGTGAAGAAAGGGGATTTTAGAGTTGGATGCCTTCCAGTGTGGGTGCCATGAAAAATAAGACGCTGTTGTAGAGCTTTGTTTCCATACTTGTGAAAGAGAAATATGTGAATGATTTCCTATTTTTCTGTTTTTGTTAATTGTGTGTTGATTTGCATATTTGGCATCAGAGCCTGTTCTCAATCTCAGTACAGTAGATCTAGTGGGAGTCCAATATTACTTCAATTTATATTGGTGCAAATGAAGGCAGAATCTGCTCTTTTATATTCATTCCAAAAGCTAAATTTAGAAGAAAATAAATGCAAGCTATTCACAGAGGAACTGTAAATCAGAATATTTAAGATATTTCCCATCACTGTGAGTTTGTGGCTTAATTGTATAGTATCTTGAATCCCAGCTACTTCATTATTGGCACTTTTATCTGAGTATTACACTTCATCAGCCTAATTTTATGCTGACGTTAGCTGGCTCAGTGCCAGCCATGTCATTGAGGCCATCTTGATTTACACCAGCGGTTAATCTTGCCCTGCTATTTTATTTATTTATTTATTTAATAAACTGATCTTTTCACTGTGTCCAGGAATCATTCGCCTGAGGGATGGATTTCATGATCGCTACCCGGTGGAGGATTACCTTGATCTGTTTGACTTAGCAGCACATCAGATTCAGGGTGTGCTGCAGAGCGAAGCGGCCAAAGAGCGTGGCAAGATGAACAACATCATAATCGGTAGGCTTCTGAAATACGTTTCTGTGGCTCCAGGTTGGCAGTGAGGATAAGATATGTGTAGGAAGAAGGACCGCCATTTTTGGTGTCATCATCCCTATGCAGCCTATGGCAGACTGAAATAAATATGATGAAACTCCTGCGCTGCTTTCTGGACAGCAAAGATAATGCAGGTTTCGAAAGCAGGAATATACAAAGTCAAGTTGATGCTATCTTGAGCGGTATTTATTTTCAGGTGTGGAACCTAGTACTGCATATTATTTGAAGATAAACTTACAGTTTCAGTTGGTATTAAAGTACCTGATTGGCATTAAAAATGGTTTAAAAATGTTGTTGATTTGTACCTTATGGAAGTCTGTGGTTAGGACGAGGCTCTAGGAAGGGATCCTTGGATTGCTTTCCATGACACACAGTGGTGGATCCACCATCCACTGTGGGCCATGGTGCTGTTAGTTTACATGAACATCAGCAGAAATTTCTAAATTCTGCTTTTGCTCTCTGCTAAAACCAGAAAACTGGAGCGAAGAAAGTTTTACCAATCTTACTCTGGCATCTCAAAATTTCTCAGGGAAACTACAGATATTCCATGAAAATACTAGTTGTGCAGGGGACAGTTTCCTGTTGAAAAGAGACTTTTCAAGTACACCTGGAGTTATTATTCTACAGAAAATAAAAACAAGATTTCTGCTGCCTGCCTTCAGAGGGAATATCCTCAAAATCTTTTTTTTTTTTTTTGTCTCATAAACAAAAAAAAATGTAACCTGCTCTTGGCTTGTTGAAATAGTGATGAAACTAGGGACTTGGCTGTAGTCACAACTGTTCAATACCTCCTCAGCCTCCATTCAAGTCTTTATCAAGTCTTTATCCATTCACTTGCTTTATCAAATATTGATAAAAATTGAGCAAATTTTGCAAGATGGGGTCGTAAGAAATGTTGCCATCAAGGATATCTGCAGATTTTCCTCCTACTTAGAATAATATCTCCTGTTCTTTCATGGGTGAAGTACTTATACTAATTAAATTCGCTAATCTAATTGGCACCATACATCTTTGATTACTTACCTCCTGTTACAGCTTTTTCTAGAGTTGCTTTGTGTTTCTTTTTCCTGTAGTCTCATTTCTTCTTTCATTAAGGTTCTGTTTGCTTTTCTTATTAAGTTTACAGGAAAAGTCCTGAATTATTATACTCATTAAGTCAGTCTTTTATGACTTTGGTAAAAAACAAAACAAAGCTAGCTAGTCTAAAATGCATCTGTATGAATATCAGGTCTGCTTAGAATGCTCCATTTTCTTATTTTAGATAACTAGAAAGAAAAAATGAATTAAAACTATAAACATTTCAGTAGTTCATCATGTTACATTATTTTGAAAAGTTAAGCTTCTTTGGATATTATACTTAGTGGGTAATAATTGCATTTTCCCCCAAAAACCCAACATCTGCTTAGAGATGAACCAAAGAGGACAACACTGATCTACCCTGAGGCACTCTGAGCAGGACTTGTTTATTTGTGATCATTAATATGATAAATTCAGAGGAATGCCTTGTGAAAATGCATTATGATTTTAATCCATTAATGACTGAATAAAGAGGTTATACATCTATTCTTTAGGCAATTTAGTAATTTATAGGTTCTTTACATTCATAAGAAAAATTAATTTATTTTTGGTTGCACTGCAGTAATTTGATATAATTACTATAGCAGTATTTAATTTATCTTATGTTTAGTATGGCTTGTTTTCTTTTCAGATATTAAGTCTGTATTGTAAACCAGAAAGGAACATTGTCAAATTGTCAGGAGTATTTTTGGCTGCTTCAGGAAATTAAAATTATAGAAATCAGTTGAGACCAGAATGATTTTTTTTTTATTTTTTTTTTTTTAAATCATTGTTACCTGCCCCCAGCTCTTGATAGCCATCTTTTTTGGGGAAGATTTGCTTTCTTGAACCCAGCCTATCCTGGACTGACTGCATCAGAGCAGCATCTTTGGTCCTGTGAATGCTTCAGCATGATTTGGTCGTGTACCCATGGTCTTCCCTTGCTTGTGCAAGGGATTTTTGGTGGTGGCAGCTGATCCAGCTGAAGCAATTTCTGCTGAGTGTTCTAGTCTGTGACGTTAAGAGAATCCCCCCATTTATGTGGAAATGCACTGATTTCGCTTAGTTCAGGTAGGACACGTGTCAGCAGATGTTCTTACGCTCGAATTTGGTCACTGCGTATGAGCTCATTGGGATAAATCCAACTGAGCATCAAATGATCAGAAGTCTAATGAGCAGGGAAGTGTGAAGAGAGATCATAAAAGCTGTTCTAGAGAGGAACAGACGGCTTAATGAGGTCATGGACTTTAATTTTTGGCGTGATTTAGGCAAACATTTTTGAGGGAGCAGCTTAAGCCTCGCCGTTCCTGTCACCAAGATGTAGCAGTGACTTTGCAAGGTTGCTGTCATCCCTGGAGTGCGCTACTCCATAAATCCATGTATCCAAGTGCTGGTACCCATTTGCTTTACACCATCTTCTGACAACGCGGAAATAGCTGCGTGACGGTTTGGCGGTGCAGTTATCTTGGCTCGTGTCCTGTGTTTGGTCTTTTGTGTTTCTGCTTAACTCAGCGTGGGAGCTGGGCTAATTGAGTTTTAATTGACAAATCAAAGCCCACCAATGATTAGGCAGTGCTTTGGCTAATTAATTTAGAATGGAAAAGCAGAGCCATTGAGGACACTCAGCTTTAGCCAATGGACCTGATCTCCTCCTCCTGAAAAGAGGCAAAATGAACATGACAGAAGATTAATGTGTTTTCTAACAATTCCCAGACTTTATTAATGAATCACATTATGTTAAGCTGAAGTTTGGAGCCAGTACCTTTTTCATGTTGTGTTTTGGTCATCTTTTAAAATCTTTATTGGGCTTTCCCAGGATAGAGAGAGAAGGAAAAAAAAATAAAAAGGGAAATCACGTGCAAGTCTATAAGCCTACAACATTATTATTTTTTAATCTCATTCCTTTTGATTCAAAAAACCTCATTAACAAGAATTAGCTCTCATTAGACTGCCGAAGAGTGGAAGTTTCCAAAAAGCTTCTGTATATGTTTTATTAAGTGGTAGTGTGCCACATAAATGCCAGTATTACTTAAAAAGATGGGGAAGATTACACAATTCGAAACATCGTATCAGATCATTTATTTAGCAGCTGAAGCATCGTACGCCTTGTTCTGGCGGAGACGTTTCTGATTGTGTCTCCCTGTAGCATTACATCCAGAGTAAGCTTCTTCAGAAAATGAGGGTATCTGAATCTGGCATTTTCCCAAGTGTGCTATTTATTCTATGGACCTTTCATCTAATACTTAGCAAATAGTTATATTTGACTTAATCTACATGAATAACTGTAGTTATATAAAAAAGCTCTAATAACGGATAATTCTCAAAAAGGGATATTTCAAACTGCATGACACAGTTCAGCTGGTTATTGGATTTTTTTTTTTAATATTTCCCATGTGCTCACCAACTCTGCTGTTCATGTTCTAAACTCTATTGATCTGCTGGAGCTGTGGTTTCCACTTTTTTTTTTTTCTTTAGCTTGTGTCAATTTGTACAATTTATTAGCAAGTTACCTCTCTGAGATGAGAAGCAGTGAGACCAGCCCTTGGGGTGCTATGGAGAGCACGGCGGGGCTTTGGCAGATACTAGCTTCTGCCTCCTCGCTGGAGGGTGGGTCAAATCCCTGAGGAGTCCGTTCCAGCCCAGATCAAATACACTTAACTATCAGGAAGCAGTGTGGTTACTGGACAGTGATATTTCATGTGGAATTACACAAAACCTGCCCTAGCCATCACTACACTCATGGAGGTACGAGGCAGTGTGACGGCTCTGGCTCTGGGGAGCACTAGCCGGATCAGTTTGCAAGAACCAAGGTTTGTTTGAATGAATAGACTCAGTTTTAATCAGTCTACACCAGTTCAAAATTCAACCAGTTTCCACTGCAATACAACGAAACAGATTATGAGCAGAGATGCTTTTCATTTCCAGGGGAGGCCAGCGCCTCGACGATGTGGGACAACAATGCTTGGATTTTCTTTTACGACAACAGTACTGAAGGAGAGCCTCCCTTCTTAATCCAGGATTTTATCCATGCCTTCCAACCGAATGCCAAACTTATCATCATGCTGAGAGACCCCGTTGAAAGGTGAGCAAGAGTCACGTAGGTAAAGTATGCAAGAAAATTTTTTCACTAGAATGAAGTCATTCGCTCTTGCTCTCTTGGATGCAAATAAATGTTCACGTGGTATTTGACAGGGTTACTTGGTTCATGATGAGAGCTGCCAAGGGGTTTCATTCTGTATATTTTGGCGTATGTAGTTGTGATAGTGTTTTGAAGAGGGGCATGTGCGTGTAGATGCCACAGTGTGTGCCATGCACGGACACTTGAGCTACTCTGAAAAAAAGAATTTATGTGTTGCCAAATGCAATATAACTCCATTACCTGAACTAACATGCGCTGGTTCTCAGCAGGGCTCACTAGAGTGAGTATGGCACTGCCTTCACAGGTCTTGGCATAAGTAGTCCTGTGAGGTGCTTCAGTTCACATTAAATAATTTAAGGTTTATGTCTTCAAGGAGCATACTGTCCAAAATGATTAAAAGATTGCGAACAGCTCCAGAGTCAGCAAATGATACAACCTGTTTTTAATCTTAAAAATGCTTGGTGCAACACTCACATAAAGCTTCGCTAAGCAATTTTAGCTTGCACAGCCAACAGCTACTTAGGAGCTCATCCTTGGTCTTCCTGGCTTTGTTTGCAGTGAACAGGCTCTGCGTTTGCAAAGGTGAGGGCTGTTCTTGAATGGTTCTCCGTTGTGTTAGCCAGAAGTACCCTTATTTTTATTTGGATTTCACTTTTTCTCTCTGGTCTTCCTCCAGATTTCTGGGGCATTTCTTTCCACTGTGTCCTCTGAAGGAGGATGACAATGATGGGGATGATGGGGAGAGTGGGGTGGGATGGAGGCAGAGTCCAAAAGGATCAGATCAAGGGAGTGTGAATTCATAGAAACATGGAATCTTTCAGGTTGGAAAAGACCTCCAAGATTATAAACCGTTGATTTTTTTCTCTCTGGAGCTCCGTAGTGATACTCAGGATACTTGGAGCTAGGTCAGTGCTCAAGGGCAAACACCGGAAACACCCAGCAAAGAGAAGAGGATGCAGATGATGATGGGGACCAGGCTCTGGTGTGAGTTTGGGCACTGGGAGAAGGGCAGGTGTGGGGCTCCTGTGCAGGCAGCCCATACCCCGCTGCCTGGAGCGGCTTCGCAGTGGGAAGGGACAGGTGCTCCTTGACGTGCTTTCCCCATGGTGGGACATGGCTATGGGCAAGAGGCAGAGCTGTGAGAGTGCTTCCCATCTCCTATGTCAGGAAATACAGCTCTCAACTTTTAATGGCATCTCCTGACCTCAGGGTTTAACAGATGGTAATTTTAAGCAGGAGAGCTGGCTGAAGTGGCTTCCTCACACAAATTACCGACAAATTCCCTGATTGCTTTAACCACCCTTTGTAATGTGGGTGTAGCTCTTTGCCAGCTTTAATAAGGATGAGATAAAAAGTCAGTTTCATGTCCCTTACGGTTTTTATGATTTTAAAAAAATATTTTTTTTGTTGCTGGTAGCTCATCTGAACTGCAGGAGCTAAAGCAGCCATGGCAGAAGGGGCAGCCTGGGCAGCTCCGCCGGCAATGCAGGGCAGCGGGGCAGTTGTCTTGCAGTTGCCGGGAGGATGTGAGTGCTGGGACAGGGCCTGGTCTAACCTGCACAGGATCTTGGTCTATCCCCCAGTGGGGGATATTTGGAGGAATCAAGGTTTGTGATGGTGGGTGTCAACGATACCATTATTTCATTGTAATGAATGGTGATTGAGGCTAGTGACTTCAAGTAGCTGGAACAGCTGAAATCCTAATCAGCAAAGGTTTTCTCTCCAGCCAGATGTCCCTAGAATTAAAACCAGATGGAAAGAAATATAGAAAAATCTCTACTGCCCTACGGAGAAAGAACTTGTCTTCAAGGATATAGTTTTCCATAAGATGTCAGCAAGTCTTTAAAATGATGCGTTTATTTTAATGAATAATTAAAATACTAAGGAGCCATATTAAAACTTTTAAATAAAATTACAGCCAGGCCCATGCTGTATGTGATGCCTGTTGGCTGGTTTCCCCCAGCAAGAAGCTTTTTATCTCCTCTGCCGGGAGCTGTCTGTCCTACCTTCCCTGGGACAAGCTGGGCAAGCCTGAGCTGTGTTGATGTACACAGATTTCTGCAAGCAAGAGATACTGTTGTGTGCCTAATTTAGTTGAAGTTGGCTGGCTTTGTCCCTTAGCTTCTCCCCAGCTCATCCCCATACTCTGTGCTGGTGGGGTGGCTCTTTGGCGGGTGCACCAGGTGGGACCAAGGTCTGCCATGGCAGAGGGAGAGGAGGCACATGGTGGTTGTGGTCCTCAAGCACTAGTGGGCATCACTTTGAAGTAGGCTGGCTGACCAGTCTGGTCCAAGCCTGATACCCTCCCTCTGCTCTGAGATGAAGTTTTTTCATTCAAAGAAAACTGTCTCAACTGCATTTACCAGACTGGGAAGAACTGGATGAAAAAAATCAGAGTCTTTGTCTTAGTTGGTGACTTCTACAGATAGTACTGGGTGCCTCTGCCTCGTCTTCTATAGTTTTCTGTGATTTCTCTTCTAAAAAGTACATAAAAAAAAAGAATTAAAGGCAATCTGTAATTAATGTATCCCTTTTCTTCCTTTTTATATGAACAGACAGTCTTCATTTGTTTCATATGGGAATTAAAACCCTATTCTTGAAAATCCCTAAGACAAACAATGAGTGCAGAGGGGCTGTTCCTGTGCTTAAGTACTTTGCTGGGCTAGGGCCTAAACTTTCTGAATTAAATGGTGAATTTTTAAATACCTGTGGAAATCTAGTGAAGTTAAAAAAATAAAAAATAAATAAAGTGCAATACAAAAGGTTACTGCAGCAATGAAAGGAGACCTAAATAGACCGAATTTTTTAGGTCATTTCTTAGACACCTGTGTTTTTTGAAAGAGGCTGAAAGGTGCCTAATATTTCTGGTATTGTGTTGAGACGTGGGTGCTATGGAGGCTTAATATTTGTGCCACAAACACACTTGGGGGAATGACTTCTCAAGTGTTACAAAACTGTCTCCAAAATACTGAGGTTCTGGTCATAGTTCAGGAGCCTAAATATGAAAGAGCGTTAAAATATCATGTTGAGTGGTTGGTTCACAATCTAGTATTTCTGCCATGACAGAGCATTTCCTTTCTCTTTTTGAACCATATTTATCTTGGAAGAGTTTAATCAAGGCTTCAGGGAGAAATGCTAAAGTAGATATTTTATTGCCTGTAGGTTTTGTGTTGTGTTCCCAGCACCACCTCCCAAAGGGACTTCATTTAGATAATGGTTTTTGGGTGACATTAAGCAATTGTAAAACTTGTGCTAAAAATGTGCAATGAGGGGCTGCTCCTCTGCTGTAACTGCGAGAAATTCCTCTTGCTGGTGGCTCTTGCTCACAGCAGCAGCTGATGCAGGGGTTCTGCTTGCCTGCAAGTTGCCAACACACCTGGGGACATGTCCTGCTGTCCTCAAAATAGAGGTGGGAACGTGGCATTATGGGCATGAATGTGAATCATTCACCTAGCTGTAGTATTTCAGCTTTAAAAAAAAAAGAGGTGGAACGCTGTAAATTGGAAGTTTTGGATGGAAAGTCAATATAGGATTGAAGATAGAGCTTTCTGAGAAAAAAAAAAAGGAAATCTGGACTTCTTCCTACTCTTGATGGTAGCCAGCTTGGTAATCATATAAAAATCACTCTTTCTAACTTTCCTCTGTTGGCTTTGAAATCAGCTGTAAGCTTTTGAGACGAGGACTGTTTCCATCCGTGGCAGCGTGGAGCACCAGATATAGAGGGGTACCAATGTGAGCTGCGACAAGTTCTCCTGTTCATAGATAAAACAAATTTGAAGTAGATAACATTTGAAAAATTTGCCTTCAAGAGAAAAGATTGGCTTGCACAATTACTGGGGTCAGGTTCTCAAGGGATGCTGACCTTGAAAGCGGGAACAGTGTTTTGCAGCTCCCTAGAGTGGATGTTCCTCTGAGCCAAAACCCATCAAAATGAATAGAAAATATGTTGCTGGCTGAACAGGCTGTTGGTGGGGCAATGTTAAGACACATGTATCCTTTCCCTCAATTCATGTAACTGATTGCCATTGTCATGTAAATAAATCTTCTTCCATTTTCTCTGTCATTTACTCACACGTATCTCGTTCGCAGATTGTACTCTGATTATCTGTACTTTGCAAGTGCTAATAAATCTGCAGAAGATTTTCATGAAAAAGTGGCAGAATCGCTGCAGCTGTTTGAAAATTGCATGCTGGATTACTCACTGAGAGCCTGTGTCTACAACAACACCCTGAACAATGCCATGCCCGTACGTATTTCCAAGAACATTTGATCCCTTGCTTCTTTAATGATCAGTTGGGTCAAGGTTATTAAAATACCAAAATACTCAGCAAATAAACATCAAGAAATGAAACTTTCTTCCTTTTCATTTGTAAAGCAGATGACATAAGTATATATGTAAGCATGTAAAAGCTGATGCACTGGCTCAGCTGTCTCCTCAGTCTGTTCCCTGATGAATGCCAACAGTAATAATATCGTCTTGCTATTGTGCAAGCGTACGGAGAGCACATTTAGTGAAGATTACAGTTTAATGTGTAAGCTTTTTGCAGATCTCTCCAAAAAGTAGCTCTGGCAAGGATCTTTGTGGTACGAAATTGCCTCAAAATCAGAATAAATTATGTATTCTTTCGCAAGAAAAAGCTACCAATAACTAGATAAAACCTTTCTTTTTTTTTAAATTGTGCACATCAGAAAATGATAAAAGAAAATACAGAAGCTGCTGGCAGGGGAATGGATAAGTATTACAGGCTCAGTATTCCAAAATTCACATTTTTAGTGTAGAACTGACTTGAAATTTTGTTTGAGGGCGGAGAAAAAAGCCTTTTTTTTCAGAATAACATAGAAGAGATTGACTTGAAGTATCACATCTGGCCAGTTTGCCATTCAATGCTATTTTATTTGCTCAGGCTGTAAAGGACTCAGAGGGATTACTTCCCTCCTTTGTCTCCAGGGTGAAGTGCCTCCTCCACTCAATAAAATAACCATAAAAGAGTGCATCTCATGGGCTGGAGCCCCACAGCAGCAGGGTGAACAGGACATTCCTCTTACTGACCTTGGCAGGTAGACTGGAGCTGCCAGTCTTTGATGGTAGCCTCCAGGATCTCAACAGACACCAGCTGCTGCCAGGCAGTATCACGGTATTTTCCAGCCATCTTGCTTGCACAAATACATTTTTTTTTTCCAGTGCGGGGAGAGAAAGGCAGAGTGAGAACCAGAAGGAAAGATTTTCCTCTTCTCTTCGTCCTCAGGGCACAGAACCCATCTTCATTTGTTGTTTTAGGCAGCCCTCTGAAGAAGATCCTTTTGGAAATGAACAGAGGATGCCTCATTCCAAGAAGCCACAAGCAGGTGTTCATAATAAAACACAAATGCTAATTGTGCTCCTCAATGGGCTTTTTTAGCTGCTTCTTCAGCCAAGTTGCTGAAGTCTGTGATGTGCATGGTTTGCTATATATTGAAAAAGTAGCGATCATTTTCCCCAGTGAGCTCATTAGACTGTTAATTGTACGACAACTACAGAAGAATTTTGTTTTCCTATTTGTTAATATATTCCTGAAACAAAGGAGGTGGCATAAGCATTGTCACTGCTGATGGATGCTGACCTGTGAAGAACAGGGCATTGGTCAACTTGTCCTCACTTGGAATCAGTGAAAAGCATATTACCTGGAGAAAAGCACGCCAAGCCAGGGTGATCAAACCAAAAGTCCAGATGTGGATGTTATGGAGAGGAGAATGGCTTGAGAAGCTCTTCTGATGCCCTATGATGTATAGCACGTAAATAAAGAAGTCTGCTGAATGTGGAGGTTTAATGTTATGAGCAGCCAGACACATCAGAATAATAAATTATGAAAATTACTTAGCAATAATTCAAAATATGGCTTATGTTAGTGGAATTTAGGTATCAATATAGGTCACATGAGTCAGTGTAAGAAGCAAAAGAGAATGTTGTTATCTGACTTTATTGGTTCTGCAGTAATACGACTTGAGGATGTTAAGTCTTTTTTATGAAAGATGCTTATGACTTGGGATTCATGTTTCTCTCTTCTAAGCCTGAAGGGATTTAGAAAAATATTTATAAGCACAGTTGGAGGTTGGACTGTTAAGAACACCAGACTACCCTTTTTATGTTTCAACTTGTTACGTAAAATTGAGGAAGGAAGAAAAACAGAGATAGCTTGGGACAGGCTGAAAAAACTGCATTTTGACATCCCTCCTCTAACGTAGTCCGGTGTTCTCATTGCATACTCAGACGATGCACCATTGACACTGCCTATCAGCCGCTGCTACTGCAGCTTAGATCTAAATCTCATGATTGCAATCAGAGGATAAAGCAAATACACCCAAATCTAATTCCTGACACCCAGTTAGAATATTTGCACTACTTGAGGCAGTATGATCCAGTGCAGCTGATGATCAAGGTGAAATAAGCAGCCCAAGGGCCTGAAGAAGGCAGCAGGACCTAGCATCTTCCCTTCCACTGCTGCTCACCCAGAGGCTGAAAGCAGTTTGTTACTGCTAGAAGGTCATAACAGGAATTAATTTTTATTTGGTTTGGGGTTTTTTTTGTGCTTACAGGTGAGGTTACAGGTTGGGCTCTATGTTGTGTATCTTTTGGACTGGCTGACAGTTTTTGACAAAGACCAGATACTCGTTCTTCGCTTGGAGGATCACGCGTCAAATGTGAAGTACACCATGCACATGGTGTTCCAGTTTCTGGATCTGGGTAGGTGTCTCCTTACTGTTTTGAGATAAGTGCAAAAAATCATTATTATCCTTCTAGGTCATTTTTGATCTAAGAGACAAAACAGAAGCATGGGAATCTGTCTTGATGGATGCATTAATCTCATTGCCTGGAGTCAAGCAAAATTTAAATTCCCAAATTCCCATTGGAAGGCTGGTGTTAGAAGATCTGAATAAGTCTATATGAATAAAAAAAATCAAAGTCATTCAGAATGCAGGGATATATCTTACTGTACAGAATCCAATCCTGCTTCTGAAGGCAGTCAGAGCTTGTTTGTCACGGGCTTGCATAGGTGCAAGAGCCATCCCACGCAATTTAAACAACTTGAAGTGCTACCGTGGTGTGTTACCAATCCAGAATCTAAATCTGAATACGATGAAAGGTTGCGTTTCTAGCTGGGGAGAAGGGGGAAGTTGTGGTTTTGCTGTGTTGATTGAGACATCTGTTGCTAATCCTCGGAGAAACGCTGGCAGACAAAATGTTGCCCAATGTTGATTTGACAGTAGCAAAAGGATGAAAATGTGGCTACAAAATAGTCTGTCTGGTCCAAACACTGGTCTAGATGATGAGAAAGTTTGAATGTAGCAGATTGAACAGATGAAGAGCTTGGCATCTTCTTCCTGAATATGGTTTACCCTGGAAAAGTCTGTGAGTTTTTATCTTGCTGAAGTACATTGTCAAGGGCTTACTTTATTCCTGGAATAGGGGCACCACTATACCTGTGTACCACTTTGGTCCCACTGACAGCTTCCAAAACAAAGAAAAAAAAGAGCTTACATGAGGGAAGCCCTAGAGTTTCTACCAGGTGTTAGACAACTCACATCATAAAATGAAATAACAGTATAAAATTGCAGCTCCAAAATGGACAGAAAGCTGCAATGTCATGGTTGTTTTCTGAAAACAATTATTTTTTCCTCCAGAAGTGATTTATGCTGCTTCTTGTAGAGATGATTAATTAACATGAAAGGAAAACATGTTATTTCCATATTTACTAACAGTGATTTATTTGACTAATCTAAGCTTATATTCAATATTCTGAAACATCATCTCTGCTAACACAAATTCCATTTGTCTTCCCTTGGCAAACCTTCTGAGTTAGTCATTTGCCTTTTTTAGCTGGGCACTTTTTGTGAAATATTTTGAGACAATATTCTGTTTTAATTTCTGTTTTTCCAGGACCTCTAAGTGAGAAACAAGAAGCTCTGATTACCAAGAGTCCTGCATCAAACACTAGACGACCTGAAGACAGAAGTCTGGGACCTATGCTACCGACAACGAAGGCAATTTTAAGAGATTTCTATCAGCCTTTTAATACAAAACTGGCACAAGTTCTTTTTGATGATGCTTTTTTATGGAAGAGGACATAATATGTAAATTTAGTGCCACAAATACAGTGCTTAAAGGAGTTTTTATTTTTTTAAATTCTATTTTTGTGCGTGGATATTTACATTTTTTCCCATTCCAAAGAGAAGCCGATTGATGAGCTGAGACTCTCACCTTCAGTCAGCACACTTCATGACAGTTATACCACATTTTCCTTGTGAGAATGTAAAGCATCTTGCTTATCAGTTTATTGCAACTTCTTTTACCCCGGCGAAAGAGTAGAGTGGAAAAGCATTAGTACAAAGACGATGTCTTACACTCTCCACGGGGATGTTGAAGTTTAACCTTCTCTAAGATGCTGCAGCACAGAATTAGTATCAGTTTCCTACAATTACACTTATAATCTCATTTTCAATATATGTTATTCATTCGTTTTTTTTCAAACTATCAATGTCATTTAGTCATTAAAGTTTTTAATTGAATTCAACCTAAAATTTTGTTTCTTTTTGTCAGCATATTCACAAATGGTCTTAACTCACACTAACGTTTTTACATTTTGTTAATTCTGAAACAAAGATAAAGGATAATTGCATTTACATGCATTTCCAAGTCTAATTTATAACTTAAAGATAAATGGATTTTCCTAGCCACAGTTCTTGCAAAAGAAAATTTTGTATTCCAGGTAAGAATGGATAATGGAAATCTAAACAACCAGCTACATTTAGTGTTTAGCATAACAAATCCATTGTCTTCCACATTTTGATCCTGTAGATATGAATGCGTGTCACTTACTCATATCACTCACGCATTTTCCCACAGGAAACTGCTAATGGGCCTGATGTAAAGTCCATTGCTGGCTGTGGAGAGCTTTTATGGACTTTTCTATTAGATTCTACACAATTACTCTTCTCCATTGCAAAGAAACAGGCATTTTAAAATCATGCACTGCCCAGGGACGTGGTGGAGTCACCGACCATGGGGGTGTTCAAGAAACGTTTGGATGCTGTGTTGAGGGATATGATTTAGCTGAGAAGTAT
>WHYT01016359.1:137053-191642 GCA_009806455.1 Tetrax tetrax | reverse complement strand
TATACAGAATGTTTGCTAACTTGATCTGCCATTGTCCAATATTTCTGTTTAGTTGTCACCTACCACCATGATCTGATGATATTATCTTACCGGCCCTAAAAGCTATGAACATATCTGCCCTTTTCATTTAACGTGAGCATTAATTCCATTAACAAATCACTAGTTTGTGCCACACTGGTGGCACTGGTGGTGAACTCTGGTTTCTGCCAGCAGACCCATGCACTCCACCACTGATCAGGGGAATTCTCTCTCTCTTTGCTTGTGTATATAAACTAAATCAAAACATGCTTCATGGTCAAAATTTCTGCTTTAGGTTGAATCATCCCACCACCTTGCTCCATTGAGGTCTTGTCTAGCTCTGACTCACAGGAAGGAGAAGGGTTGAAGGTTCCCTGTATGAAGACGGACACCAGTGACCACAGTTATCCAAGCGTAGAAAGCAGTTGGTGTATTGAATGTCACCGTGTTGCGTGTAGCTCAATAACACAAGGGGAAGGGGCCGTAGCTGTAGATGATCTGTTAGGAGCCAGTGGTCCTTCCAAAAGTGAAGCCTCCAGTAAGGCTGCTTTTATGTCTTCATCTCCTTCATGAGCTCCTGACCCGGTTCTGACTAGGATAGAGGTAGTTTTCACCTGAGCTGGGAGAGGAGCTGGAGCTGGTGGCCCCTGTGGCTGGGGACACAGCTGGGACAGGTTACTCATTACCCAACAGCTGGGGTGTTTCACCCAAATTGGCCCAGGGGCTGTTCCACCCCATGGGGCTCCTGCTCAGGGTATAAAGTGGGGCTGGGGGTGAGGGGCAGGTTTGGCTGCTGGGGAGGGAGCTGGGCATCAGGATCCACCATCAGCTATTGCATGGTAAGTTATGTGCTTGAGTATTTTCTGTTATTGGTTTTGTTTTCCACCTCTGTATTCTTTTCCTCTGTTGTTCTGTTAAACTGTTTTTATCCCAGCCCAGGAGTTTTGCCTTCTTTTCTTTCCTGATTTTCTTCCCCATCCCACTGGGGGGATGCAGAAATTGGGGGTGAGTGAGTGACTGTGTGGTATTTTAGCTGCTGAGTGGGGCTAAACCAAAACAGCTCTGAAATGTGATCTCTTGGTGTAATGCATTGCAACCTTATACTGTTGGATTGTGGCATGACTAAATATCAAAAAGCAGCAAATTAATTGTCAAGAGGGCATCTTGAAGGTAAGGATGTTGCTCTCTAGTCTAGACTGTGCAAATAGTATTGATCTGGTGACTCAGAATAAAATAAAATAGCATTTGATTTTCTTGAGTGATGTGACGGTGCTGGGTGTCGGACCCCTCTTCACTCAGAGAGCAGCGTACCGCTGCCATTCAGTGGCTTCACTCCAGCCTCGCAGCAACTCTCTGCGTAGGGTAACTCTCACCCCAAGTTCTTCCTGTTCCCTTTATCTTTTTGTTGACAATTCTAGCTGCAAAAGAATTCAATATTATTGTTATTATTCACTGTAGCACTGAGCTGACCTACATCCCCAGAGCAGTAATTTGTCAAGAAATTGGACTTACTATCAGGACAATATATTTTCATGTTTGCCAAAACATAGCAGTGGCTCTTTGCAAAGACCTCGGGAAGTATATATTTCATACTGTGTTTTTACTCTCATCCCTGCTGAAGAAAAGTCACCAGGCAAAGATGCAACTTCCCTGAGTGCATGGGCACTGAGGAAAGGGTCATTTCCAAATGTTCTCGCTGCTACTGCAGAGGAATGCAAAATGTGTTTTCCGTAAGACCTTGTGTGTTTGGGCCAAGTATGTTGGCTGGCTGGAAGCAGCACAGTAAAAACAAAGGGTCTTCTAAGAAAAACAAGCACTGGTGCACACAGAAAATGATACGTTATCTATTGAGGCCAGTGCACAGGCTTGTATGCTTTGTCTTAATAAACTGAAGATAAACAGTGATGTTGTCACAATTCTGAATATATCTTTCTGCCAAGAAATTAAGCCATCTTCCAACTAAGCCAAACGCTATTTTATTAAGACCAGGGAGAACAGTGTCACAAAAAGTGACTCCTGCTAGATACCACCAGCACAGGCCTGTTAGCAGATGCATTTCATGAACTGTATTTTTTTTTAGCAAAAATGTTTGTGTTGCAGTACCATCTTGTGGTGAACATGAGCAATACTTTGTGTCGTGGACATATACGTGGGTTTTTTTTTTTTTCTGATGGGGAAAAAGAAAAGACAGGTGTGAAAAGAAAAAAAAAATCTACTTTTTTTCATATGCTGGCAGGAATTAAATTTCCAGTGCAGGCCAGAAGTTGGAGACCCTATGGAGAAGCGCTGACTACACACAACCCCAGTACCATAGAATCATTTAGGTTAGAGAAGACCTTCAAGATCTAGTTCAAATGTAAACCTAGCACTGCCAAGTCCACCACTAAACCATGTCCCTAAGCACCACATCTACACATCTTTTAAATACCTCCAGGGGTGGTGACTCCACCACCTTCCTGGGCAGCCTGTTCCAATGCTTGACAACTCTTTCAGGGAACAATTATTTTTTTTTGCTAATATCCAATCTAAACCTCCCCTAGTGAGACCTGAGGTTCTTTCCTCTCGTCCTGTCACTTTTTACCTGGAAAAAGAGCCTGTCATACATCTCCTCACAACCTCATGCTTTCAGTAGTGTCCTGCTGGGCACTCCTGCTTTTAAGTTGTAGCTCCTGTGGAAACAGTGCTGGCACTCTGCACTCCATCAATCAACAGCAAGGCCCTTAGAATGATTGTTAGCGTGGCAGGGGCTTAATGGACTGCCAGGCTGGAAGCTGCCATTGAAAATTAGGGGCCTGCTGTGTCTGTATTAAGCCACAATTAGCAGAAAATAAGGTTTGGAAGAAACACAAATAGTAACCACCGTATCACGTTTCAGAGGAAGGACGTGCTTTCTGTTCTTCATCCTCATATTTCCTGAGCATCTATTTGCTTGGTGGAAAAGCTCCTCGCACCCCCAGACTGTGGACGGTGGGGTCCCGAGGTGCCCATCTGCCTTCTCCTGGTGTCACCCACCAAATGCTTTTTTTCCTCCAGTGATGGTTGTGTGTACATCTGTATAATAGTGGCTGTGTTTTCACTCCTCTCATGCTGGCAAGTCCCAAGGTCATGATCTGACCGGTTCATCATCTCCAGTCCCTGGAAAAACAAGCCCCAACTGGCAATATGAGCGTGGCTGGTACCTGGCTCCGTACCTCCAGAAGAGTCACGCCCTTTGCCTTCAGTTTGAATCCCCACCCCAGCAGCAGGAACCCACACACCACAATGCTCCCCTTTCCCTGCCTCCCTGCCTGCCCACTCTCCTTTTGGCTATGGGTCACAGACGTGGAAGACGTAGAGGAAAAAAGCTGAAAGTACAACTCTAAGAGCTTGAAAATTGCGGTTTAGTCACTGCAGCAACAACTTGCTGCATGGCAACGGTGGCACTGCAAAGCTGCTGCCCGGGGCATCTTCCCCAAGGAAAAGGTGGGCAAGCACTGTCATTTACTACCAAAGAGGGGCAGATGAATTCACAGTTGTTCCCTCAGTCTAAGTATGTTGGAATGAGGAAAGGAAGGGTTATCCTGGTGCTCAGAGCATCACAGTTGAAGAATAAAAGTAGCCGCAGAGCAGCTCCCAAAACATTAATTATTTTAGGCTACAGCAGCCTAAGCCACAGGTGACTTGGAAATAACGTGGGGTCTAGCTTTTGATGAAGATAAAACTGGTGTATCCCAATTATGGAACATTTTGGGTTTCCCAGAGGCCAAAGATTTGGGGCGATCTGCATCACACGTAGCAAGATGTCATTCATCAGTGGCTGCTCACAGTTTAGCCAACCAAACTGGGTCTTTTTCCCCAGTTTTTGAAATTTTGAAAAAAGTGATTATAGAGAAAAAAAAAGTGTTTAAACTTCAGTGATTATTTTTCTTGGTTTATAGACTTTTTGAACACACCTGTAAGCCAGACAAGTGCACAATATAGAATCATAGAACGGTTAGAGTTGGAAGGGACCTTTAAAGGTCATCTACTCCAACTCCCCTGCAAGGAGCAGGGACATCTCCAACCAGATCAGGTTGCTCAGAGCCCCGGCCAACCTGGCCTTGAACATTTCTAGAGATGGGGAATCCACCACCTCTCTGGGCAACCTGGGCCAACGTTCTACAACTTGCATTGTAAAAATTTTTTTTCTAATATCTAATCTGAATCTACCTCCCTTTCATTTAAACCCATTACCCCTTCTTCTATCACAACAGGCCCTACTGAACAGCCTCTCCCCATCTTTCCTGTAGGCCCCCTTGAGGTACTGGAAGACCGCTAGATCATTCCCAGCTTTTCTGTCTTCCCAGCTCAGCCCTTATGGTGATGCACAGTGTGTGTATATTTATTTATTTATATGTATTACTCTGGGCCTGAATTTACTTCCTTTAAGTGACTGTTGCTTTCTCAGGTCTTCTATGAGAAGAGTGATTACCATCTTCCCATCAGGGAAGAGTCACATTGTTGATAAATAGGCATTAAAGAAGATACTCAGATATCTCCAACCAAGTTATCCCATTCCTGGAAGAAGCCAAGGGTTGCCTTCTGTGTTGTCTCTGCCTGGGTAGCTCAAATTACCTGGGTGGTTAATTGGGTCTACACATGGTAACTCCTCCTCTAGCAGGTTGAAATCAGAGATAGAAAGCAATGAAAACTGCTGTCTCTTTAGATTAAGGATGTCACTCGGGGCAGTGTGGCCCCATGGTTAGATGAGGAGGCAAAGGCTGTGATACAATAGCTACAAGAAGAAATGGAGCCGGGAGGAAATAAGAAAGAAATCCTGCAGTTGAGTGAAATGAAATCCTGGAGCGGTGAGACAAATCGATCAGGCAAAATTGCACAGAATGTAAACTCAAGTAAGGTAGCCAAAAAGTAGAAGAAATCAGACAGAGAAATAAGCAGAAAGAGATGTACGACTTTCAGATGAAAAGAAAAATGGATTTTTTTTGACCATCTGAAAAGGCTTAGGAAAGGAAAATAATAATATAACCTGGGGAAATGATGTCGGCTTGATTGGAAAGGTGTCAGCTGAGCCCGCTGGAGACTTGGCTTTTGTGGCGTGTTGAGCATCCCCTCCAGCTGCAGCTTTCAGTGGCCACCAGGCATTTATTTTCCAGGGGTGCAGGACTAGCAAAAAATGAGGTGTGATTAGACCAGCAGCATGCCAGAAGAGGGCAGGGCACATCTGGAAATTCAACTGCAGCTGGAAAGGCCGGTGTGCAGTGGTCAGACCCTGCTCCACTGCCCTGCAGTACAGCCACAGCAAAGGACAGCCGGGAGGTAGCAAAAGAAACCCAGGCAAAAGGAGGGACGTGTCTGATGGTGACTGCAGCCAGGTGGGCACAGGCTGCTGCCCTGGCCCAAAGCCTAAAGGAGAGCAGCTCACAAAAAGCTTTTATCAGAGATTTCCCCAGAATCACACCAACTGGTGGATGGAAAGCTGTTACCATGGTACATAACAGAAATGCACACAAGCCCCATCCCTGGAAACATTCAAGGCCAGGTTGGACAGGGCTCTGAGCAACCTGATCTGGTTGGAGATGTCCCTGCTCCTGGCAGGGGGGTTGGACTGGGTGGGCTTTAATGGTCCCTTCCCACCCAAACCATTCTGTGATTCTTTAACTCAATATAACTCATATGTAACTCAACATAAAGTAACTCACGCATAACTCGAAACTCAGTACAACTTGACACAACACAGAGCACTAGAAGAATTAGCCAAAAGGATGGAAAGGTGCCGAGCTGTACAATGTACATGCAGCATGGCATTGCTGCTATTCGCACAGAGGCACTGGCATCGCGATCCCCCCGCCTCTCTTGCATGCGCCTACCAGGACTGGGGTAGCCCCGCATCTTCACATTCACCCTGAGCCACGCTGCCAAGGACAAATCCCTTCTCAAATCTCAATGCAAGTAATTAAGATTTTGAAGGTACCAAAAGAAAATCCCAATTCCTTATTGCAAAGGGTAAAAAGAGACATGAACAATTTATCCCTATTGAAAAATCTTTCTGTGAGACTTGCACACTAAGCAGTCACGTTAATATTTATTGCATCATTAAGCAATATTTGCCAAGTTCTGTGTTGCCTCACAGTGATATTACCAAACTGAGTGGTGTTGAAGCATCTTTTCCTTCAGGAGGACTATTAAAACATGAAAAAATGTTTCTTAGACTGACCAACCTCACACCCCTTTAAATAACACCTTCCAAACAGGTGTGTATGAGGTGGTCCTTGACTGTGCTGTGCCATATGGCCCAGGGTGAATCCTGGACCATTTTTTCCCAACCCAAAGCCAAGTGTGCATGATGTCTGACCTGACACAAGAGTGAAGACGTCCCTTTCTGAAACTGGGTTACAAAGCGTATTTCATTTCAGCAGATGGTGCTGCAGAGCAGCTCTGTCCTCCTAGTTGTAGCTGAGCTTTTGTAATGCTGTATTTGAGAAGCACTGAATTTATACTTACATTAAGCTGATTTCCAATAGTTTTCCTTTATATGTGCTACAGAAATGTATATTACTTAATGAGCACCATGGTAGGTGCACTTCGCTGTGCAATTAAATGCTGGGAGGCTGAAGGCAGCAAAGCATGATGCGAGGCAGGTATTTGAAACAGAACAATTCAGCAAGCAATCAAAATTCTGAACTTCCGAAGCCAGGAAGTTCAAAGTACTTGGGCTAGCAGAAGTGTACTAGCACGAGTATGATAAAACCTCAGGAGGCAGAAGCCGTAGGTGTCCAGCACCACAGGAGGTAGGATTTGCTGAAGTTAACTACTGGCAGAGCCAGGAAATTGGGAATTTTAGCACTGTAAAGTTCAGGAACTGAAGTGCTGGAGAACTGGAGAGGTTGGGACAGAGAGAGATGAAAGGCTCCAAGTGCAGCCCTAGCAAGGATGAGGGTAAGTTGATTTATTTTAGAGAAACTGTGGCTTGTGCCAGAACGATTTGGTCCTTCCACAGCAAAAGGAACAAGCTAGTAAGAAGTGTTCACTGTTGTCTTGTCAGATATCTAAGACATTTTAGACTGTAAATCTTTAAAATTTGACATGCCCTCAGCTGTGGGTGTTTAAAAATCTGTTGATGCTCCTAGGACTACTTTTTTGAAAAACTGCATATTCTTTGTTACTCACGTTTTCTTTACTATCAAGAATACTGCACCAAGGATTTGCCCTAGACAATAAAATACCTAACTTATGGTTGTAGTCATCAAAACTAAAGGAAAGGAAGATGATCTTGCAGCTAATGCCCTTCCTTTGGATTCAGAAGATTTTAATGACTGTGCATTCCCCAAAACCCCATCAGACCTCCAAGGAAGCCTCTGACAGGACAGACCTGGGCTCACCTCGCTGGCCTCCAAGGCTGGCAAACATCAAGAGGCAAACCAGCCACATTGGCTTAGCATTACACCTAAACTAATATTCCCTCTGAGAGGAAAAGTTCACCAAGAGCTCCTTGTGTCACGAGGTAAGCTAGCACTGGAAAAAAAATAGAAGGCTACTTAGGAAATCCAGGCTGTGAATGGTCAGGAGACCACACGTAGCTCCAGGTGGGAAGAGTGAAGGACGTTCTAGAGAGCTTGGTAGGGCTTGCATATGGGCGTGGGGAGAAATTCCTCTCCTGCGAGGAACCAGCCTGGTGTTTGCTGGACTGGTTGCTTTAAAAGGACAAGGCAAAAGGGAATATGAGAAATGTAGCTGATTAAAATAAGTAGCTTGAACAATATCCTGAGAATTTTTAATACATTGAGCCAAAACCTAGTTGTCTCTAAAGCCATGACACGAGAAAATACTGTGGTTTTTTATCATTTTCTATACTTGGAAACATGCACATTGTTCAGGAAGTGTAATTTTGCATACTTCTCCTCTATAGCCATCCCCTCTCCTCTTTTTCCTGAGAAACAATTAAAGCCTATTTCAAAAATAGGTGCCTGCTATCTCACTGGTGCTACTGCAAAAAAAAAAGAGGGTAATTTTCTGTATTAATAGTTCAGAAGACAAGAAATCTATAAATTGCATGAAACTCTGCAATGTTTTCCATTTCCACAGCAAATAACAAGTTCCAGGCATTTAGATAGCATAGTGCTGTGATGAACAGCATCAGTTACTGGTGCAGCACCTCAAGTTTTCTCTGTGCCATCTTTGCAATATTAACATAGATACTTTGCAATATCAATGTAGAAAACAGGGGCTTTCAGCACTACATTATGCAGAAAAAAACCCCAAACCCTCTTAACTCACTAAAGGATTTTATAACATATTACCAGTCTTGCTGTGAAGAAATATCACATTTTTATTTAGCCCCATTCAGACCTGGTTTTCCTAGTGTGTTTGTCCTACTTTCCCCTAGAGCATCTGATTTCTAGCTACATGCTGCAGATTTTCTGCTCTGCGGCTCACGCACGTCCCCGGAATTAGCCGAGCTGGTTCCCGGTTATCCTTGAAGCATTTTCACAGTTGCCCAGTTTTAATGAGCGGATGTAACACAGATAGCAGGGGCTCAGGTTTGCAAGTCAGGCTGGTGCAAATACTTGCACCATGCCTTTTTTGAAAATAGCACTTGAAAAAATCTTCAGTATAATGAATATCCCCTAAATAAAGTGTACATTTAAATCCAAACCTATGATTACTGAGCCCAAAGGTGAATGTGAACACAATCAACGCTGCCAGCACAGTTGTGAGAGGGCCAAGCTGGATGCTTGGATGGGGACACGGAGTTGCTGCCTCACAGCACGTTTTGATGCCAGTGTCTTTTCCTCCACTTTGTAACACAGGAAGGATATTAAAGTAGAAATATTTTTTCCTTAAATTATAATCTTTCAAAGTTATTCCATGTTTAGGATATGGAAAATATATACATTGAGATGCAAGCTCAGAGAATATTACCCAAGAAAAGCATCTCTGAGTGAGTCACAACAGGAAAGTTAGACGTTTAAAATGTACATGTTTTTATGTTCATTGCAGTTTAAAAATCATTTCACATGCTTAACAACAATTTGAATAGGACTGTAAGGCATAGAAACACTTATTTCCAGCATCTACTGTTTTGTTTTTATGATTTATTGAATATATTTGGGAAAAAAAATAGTTTTCAGGTTGTTCCAGTATGAGCTGTTTCTTGCTTTGGTGGTCCCAGCCTAGAGATCTGCTGGGGGAGAGTAGCAGGGAGGTTTCCAGCAGCGAGGAGCTCTGGAAATGCTTTGGAGCAGGGATCTGTGCAGGCAAAACACCCACTCAGCTGGTTGGCAGCCCCTGCAGCAACAATTTTGTTGCTTGGTTTGAGGCTGGTATTTGGGGACTTGACATTCCACTCTGAAAATAAAGGCTACACGAAATAACATTGCAGACTTTACCAAGAAAAATGGAACGATGCAATACAGCCACAGTAAAATGAGGAGAAAGAAGATTCTAGAGGGAGGTAGATTCAGGAAGAAATAAGGAAGAAATTTTTTACGATGAGGGTGGTGCTGCACCGGCCCAGGTTGCCCAGAGAGGCGGTGGATGCCCCATCCCTGGAACCATTCAAGGCCAGGTTGGATGGGGCTCTGAGCAACCTGATCTGGTTGGAGATGTCCCTGCTCCTTGCAGGGGGGTTGGACTGGGTGGCCTTTAACGGTCCCTTCCAACCCAAACCACTCTATGATTCTCTGATTCTATGATCAGCATGCACATTCCTCCCAGAGATAAACCCCAGATGTGCACCATGGGGTGTGTGGGTTGCCTGCACAGGGACAGCAGGAGAAGATGGGGCAGTGCCAAAGTCATCAGTGGAGAGAACAGCAGAAGCTCCTGGGAAGCTCTGACTTGGGCCCCCTCTCGGTATTTCTTTCTTCTCTACCGATCCACAAGGGTGGGATGGCACGAAGCCCGCTCCCTCGGTCTGCGGGGACCTGACTCTTTGCAGGAGCAGAAAGTCCCAGCTGTGGGAGGTGTTTCCCCACTGGTGGTCCCACCACGCGCCAGGGCAAGGTCACAGCTGAGCAAGCCCTGAGCAGACAGATGTGCATCCAACGCATCTGTTGGGAGCCGTCTGGTGAGTGGGAAGGCGCTCGGCTGCTGCTGCAGGGACACTTCTTGCAGCCAGAGACTTGTTCTTACCAGCCAGCTAATCCAAACAGAAAGCGTGGCTTGCTGTCTCGGCCATGTGAGTCGATAGGCTGAAGTGGCCTAGTTTTGATAGAAGAGGCACTTTCAGGTGAAATGTTGAATCTTCTCAACCCCGGGAGAACGTCTTATCAAAATTTTATATCGCCTTGAGATCTTGGTGTTTTATAAACAAGGCATTTCCAGATGCACAAATGAGAAAAGACTGGAATATTACAAGTTGCTCATCTAGGGAAAAAAGTAAAGGAAGAAAGAAAAACTCAGGAATTTACTTAAAATATATAGAAATTTATATACACGTTTGGGAGTTTTATCTAGCATCACTACTGTTGCTCTTGCAGGAAATTAGAGTAACTGGGAATTTCTGACACTGTTCCTTCTGTCTCCCTGGGGTATTTTATAACACGACCTTCAAGTTGAGGTCCTGAGTGTGTTGCTGGGATAGGTGGTGCAGTCTGTGGGGTGTAGGTCACCCCAGATAGTGTTTTAGGGACTCTTCTGAACTTAACATCCATTTATATGGCTCCCTTGCATTACATGGGATGGGACTTGATGACTTAGGTGGTCCCTTCCAGCTTCTCATGAAAAAAAAAGTAGTGAAAGAAAAGTTTGTTGTTCTAGGGCTATTTTTTTTTTAATTGCCACGAGGAAGATCTTATATAGTAAAGAAAATATTATTATCAGTCATAATATTGTAATGCTAAAAGAAGGTTTGATGCCTATGTCCTTATCATCTGCCTCCCTAGTGACAATAACGTGCTTTTCCTTTACATGAAAAATAAAACACAGCCAAAATTACCATTAGTGTTGGGGTTTTTTTCCAGGCCATCTATAAAAAAAAAAGTCATTTTCCAAAACTACAAAATATGTTTCAAGTCTTTAAGGAAACAATAAGAGATCTTTAGGCTGGTATTGCTAAAGTACTCCAGGGTCTTTAAAACACTGCATTAATTCCTTCCCTAATATCCTTGTAATGATTCAGATCACCTTCTCTGTTGTGTATCACTATTATTCACAGCCTAGAAACCTGGGGAAGGAGTAAGGCCTTCAGTTCTTGTGCTAACACAGAGTGGTAGAGGCAGCCCTAGCTTAGGGTGTCCCACAGCCTCTACACACACATAGATGCTGGTATTTCCTAATTTCTGAGACTTTTTGATCACAGTGCTGTTCCAGTATGGGTTTCGGTGTCATATAGCCATGTTATCCTTGGCAGGCAGTTGTATAAAGATCCTGATTAAGAGATCATTGTGAGTTCTGGAAGAAAAATCTTCCTTTTAGAAGAACAAGGTCCTTGACTCCTTTGGATAACCCAATTCCAATGAGAGGCTACTCCCATTTTTGACTCAGCTCTCAGAGTATTTCACAGGTACAGTTGCTTTTCTGGCAGCAATATTGCAGTTCCTAGCAATTTTCAGATATACTGTACCCCACACAGCTACTGAGTGAACCTGGAGGTTACGGAGTGCTGAAAACCAGGGAAATGCTTGGAAGTGTGCTTGTTTGGAAAGGCTGGGTGAGGCTTCCATGTCCCACTTCCTCCAAATGCCCCATGTCATTTGAAAAAGTTCATGTTGGTTTGTTAAATCTCTCTGATGGTAGCATGCTCCAAGTGGTCCTCTGTTGCTGGGAGCTGATGTGTTCCATCACGGAGCTACACAGCAGTGAGTGCTTATGGAATGGAAACACAGCAAAGACTGCCCATTGTCGATTGTTCAACACGTGGAACGGTCAGCGCCGACCGTAATGCAGCACCACACCTCCCGCGCAATCCCTGAACCACAAGCAGAAACCCTGCGATAAATACAAATAAAGCCGAGAAAGGGCAGCTGAGATGTAAATAAATAAAACCATCTGCTAAAAATTGACCTCACCTCCCTTAGAAGAGCCCTTCCTGAAATGGAGCGTGGCTGCCAAGTGCGTGCTTGCTGCTTGCCTCTCTTAGGGAACCGTGATGGATGGCGTTTACAGGCTCGGAGTGGATCCTTGCAGGTTCAGTGCATGAGCCTGGGTCGTAGCACCAGGATTGGATTGAATCACTTTTGTGTGGGAGCTCTTCTCTTGTAAAATTATGGTTAATAGAGTATGGTATCCAACCTATCTAGTATCTCCTCCATTTAATGGCAGTATGAACAGTGTAATTTTAATGGCAAGGTCATTATCACAGTTCCTCTTCTTTACTGAACCTTGTATCATGGCCCTAAATACCGAGTTATATTTTCAGATGCTAAAATTCCCCCTCCCTTTCTTAAAGTATCAGAAATGTCTGACAGAGTGAGCATCCAAATGTTTTCCCACTGTTCTGCTGAATTTGTCGGCTTGTGGGTTAGAATTATTTGAAGCCCATATTTGTTTCAGTCTCACTGGAAGTTCATTTTCTGTCAGTTCCTCTCTGCTTATTGCTGGCATTTCATCTACTAAATTTAAACTGCATATCACAGTCTGTTTGTAAGAAGTTCTTTTTTTTGGCTTCAAACTGTTATACTAACTAGCTACTGTGACTAACTGCTGTACAAACTATTCTACTAGAACTAAAAATGCAGCATTTGTTTATGAAATTGTCTTTAGAGTGAGGGAAACTTCCAAGTCAAGGGATGATTTTCTATTGAAATCTCAGCATTTGGAGAAATTTGACAATGTTTCTGTCTTTATAGACATTATAGCCAGCTTTAATTTTCCAGTTCTAAGGAAGCACCTTTTCCCAGGCCATTTAGATTTGGTCTTATTTCTTTTCACCTCTGAATTGTCCTCAGGTTACTTGAAACTCACCATGTTTTCAGCTTAATTGTGACTGAGTATTACTTGATACTACTACCAAATATCATTTTCATCATTATAATTATGCCTCACATCCTCAAAGCACTACTCATTAGTGGGAGGAGTTATACATAATTATTATGCCAAACAAGTATTTTTTCAGGTGTCAAACTACAATGGCAATAGATCTGCAAATCTCTGTGTGCCACCTGGATTAAAGCACTGTGCCATCTTGTAATCCATTACTTGTGCAAGAAAATCCAAGTAGAATTTTAACTAGATGAAGCAAATGTGAATTATTTTGCTGCTTCTAAGTGGACTGCACGCAGGTCCAGATTTAAAAATGTCTTTGAAAGTTGACTTGGAACTGCTAATACTAGACTGATTCTATTAATCCATCCAAAATACTGAATTTTATTGACATTATCAAGTACAAGGCCAATGTTTCTTACTAATCCTCAGCTCCTAGCAGTCTTTACTGTTGTATACCACCTCTGTGTTTGTATGTGAAAAATCAAGAAAGCATCTTAAGTTTTATAAGCCAAAGCATCAGTAGGACATCTCATTTGGTAAGGGTAGTGCTTCAGAGCTCTGATAAACATCAGTTTTACTGAGCAATCCTGGACAAGTTTGGAGATCTTCACTCTTGGATCACCATGTAGCTGCAAGAAAACAGAAAATCTCTAAATAACATTTGCTCATGTAAGAAATCCTATATTTTCAGTTAATTCAGGTTTAATTAAAAGGAAAAATACTATATGTTGCATGTGCACTGCTGCTAAGCCCATGTATTGAAAAATATGAGTCCAATCCCGCAAAATGTGACATTAATTAAAGTAAAACATTTGGGCTTTTTCTGAAGCTTATGTTTCCCCATTATCCACGGGTTTCTCGTTTCATTTTCATGTTTGCCTTCCCAGTCATGTGGGCCAGAAGCTAACCTCTTTTCGACAGAAAGTTGAGACTCTTACACATTTAAGAATTTTACGTGACAGGCATCTAAAGAAAATGTTCATTACCAAGCGACTCATAATAAAATCTTTAATCAGTGGCACGGCATGTGCAGTGTTGTTCTTCACGGGCTGGCTCGGGTGCTTGGTGTACGTTGTTCTTAAGTGGCTGGCTGACCTCTTGCATGGTCAAGGCAAACTTTGGAAGCCTATGCAGTGAACACAAGTCCGTGCATTGGCCTCATTATCACTGCAGGTGACCTGCTTGCTCTAGAGGTAGTGTTCCTCAAAAATCAAATATTTGCATTCATTTATTTTTACAAGAGATTCTGCTTATACTTTCAACCTTAAAACAATGTCTTCCTATGTTTTTACCGTGACAAACACTATATAAATAAAAATGTATTTTTCGTTCTAACACCTGAGACTCTTAGGAAATACCAAATCTACGCTGGGCTAAAGGAGGAGGAACTGCTAACACAAGAAAATAGAGCAGGCCTTGAACCAATTTGCACCACATGTTTTCATTTAATATATTTATTATGGTTTCTATTAAAAAGCCAGCACTTGCCCGGTTACATAATGCTATCATTTTGTGGATGGCAGAACTGTAACTCTCTTTATAAAATGTGATATTATTTTGGCTCATTATTCCAATAACTTTTTCACTTTACTTCTGCTAAGTTTGAAGAAGCAGAATGAGGCTGGTCCTGATAGTTTATAATGAAACAGGTAGAAATTTTCTAAAATAGGATTTGAATACTAGTTGTAGCGGTGAAGTGAAATGTATGGGAAGACACTGTCACAATTCCAGTTTTCACCATGTTGTGTTGGACACCATTGATAGAGAAAGTGGAACAAACACACAAATCAAACATCTTTACTGCTGCACAGGGTCTGCCACACAGCCTGGAACAGGTCCAGAGTCTCCAGATGGTCTCTTCTTCGTATTTTGTCTCACTCCAAATTATGCAGGCTCTTCACCTCTCTCAGCATGAGCAGGATATTTTCCACCACTGATGTCACTAAGGAAATACTCCCTGTGCTGCAGTTGAGGCTCACAACGAGGTCATTTTCTCCAGGCTGCAAAGGTGACTATAGCATGCCATCCTGAAATGATAGGCTAAATTTTCCTCAGGCTCTTAAAATAACATACCAATGCCCTAGATTATAAAAATGAAGGCCTGCATAGTGCTTTCTCAGCGCTGGCTAGGGAGCTTAAATCTGTTATATCTCAAATCTTAGCTTTTATCACCCCTTGCTGCTGTCACAGGCCTATTCCCAGTCCCCTAAGGCAATATCCCGAAGGATGACGGAGCTGGTGAGTGAGTTGCCGAGAGTCTGAGAGGGGAATACTTAGTTATCTATGTTGACATTGTTGAGCTGATATCAATGTACATCCACAGAATTATGTCATCTAGAGATCAAGGCTTGGAGATGCCCCCATGACTCAAGAAAATAATACAGCTCATTGTGCTCTTGCCCTTCTCTTCTTCTTTCCTACCACTCTTTATTTATCTCAATATTTTGTTGCAAATTCCTCTCCCCTTTTGACACTATTTTCCATAGCCTATTATGTTACCTTTATTTTTGGGTTTGTACTGGTACATATAGACTCACCATATACATTTCCATATATGTTTCTATACAACGTAATGTAAACATTTCTAAATTGTGACTTACATGAAGAATAAAAGGAATGAAGTCAGTGGCTGGTTAAAATTTTCAAAGTTTGATGTAAAAATTAAAGGAAGACAGGAAGAGTAAAAATATGAAAAAAAGGCTAGGAGAAATGTCATTTTGATACATCATTCTGAAATCCCCTGTCTCTTTGCCCTGATTGATGGTTGAACTGTTTCCCAAGACCCTCATCCAAATGGCCTTCTGTCTTTGCAGAGCTGGCATTTTACATCTGAACACAGGACCAATTCCACTGATTTCCTTGGTTTTACTTGAGCAATAAGCAATGAATTGATATGTATTTTTTTTAAAAAAGGAAAATTTATATCTAGAATCCGAACTGAGATCTCTTTTCCTATGAATAATACTTTCATTGTCTGATCTCCTTCTGCTTAATGCCTGACAGTGCTATAGTCTAAGTCCTTATTACTGAGAAATCATTCATTTAGATCACCACAAAATCATAAATGTCTGCAAATGGAGTACTCGAAATTTTCTACTGTTCAGGACAAGGACTGTATCTGTAACAGCCTGAGTTTTGAATATATGATTTCTTGGCCTTATCTTTCTAAGTTATTTAAATAGAAGAGTGGAGTTTTGAGGATATTGTCTTTGGAAATTTCTGCAGTGATTACTGTGGATTAGCACATAACATAATCACAGCCCTAAAAGTGTTAGCTGTTCTAAAAAGTAAGATAAAGATTATATTCCTGATACACCGCCAACTAGAAAATTACCCTTTTATTGATACTTTAACCTGAGAACAAAAAAACCTATGAGTCAGGACTCATTAGAACTTAAAGAAATGTAATAGGACCTTTTCTTCTTTTTTTCCCCCCTCTTTCCTTCAGTGATAACAATAATAATAATAACAGCAACAATGCAGGCTCTACCATTTATAAAATTGAATATATTTTCTTGATTGCAATACAGTGACTTTACTTAGCCTGCCTGGACTTAACATGCATTTGTTTCTGTAAATTTTGATTAGCATTTCAGGTTAATCATAATATTTTTTTTTTTTTTTTAGATAATCAGAAAATTGGATTAATTTTTCTTCTTTTCAAATGAAAGCTCTATCTAAATGTAGTCAATGGGACTATTGACTGCAGCACCAACGCCACCACATTCCGTATGTGTTACCCATGTGATGTACCACACAGCACAGTTATGACACAAGGACCTGGTAGCTTCAGAGGTGGGCCACCAAACTGTCCCAGATCCCATGTTCTTGGTGTCCCACGTCCTTCTCCCTAGCACAGGGAGAGAAGGATGCTGAGTAACATCATGGATTTGTTCCTCCACAGATAGCCGCATTTTCTGCTGGGAACTGCAGGTTGATGAGTGCAGGCTTTGGGGTAGGTCATCAACAGTTCTGTGGTTACTTCATTGACCTCTTCTCAAGCAGCCTTCACAAAGGCACAGAGTGTCTTTGCTCGGCTGGGCTAGAGGAATCAACAACGATCAGGACTCAAATACGTACAGATCAATGAGTGCCACTGAAATCCCTCTACTGGGTTGATCTTGTTTGATTTTCTTTACTTCACTTGAAGAACGTATCTGGATGTACTTTTGTTACTGGAACAACCTCTGGAAAGTATAGGGTGACTGCACGCAACAAAACATATTTTATTAATGTACCATGGCTGATTACCAAGACATGGTTGCAAATTTGGAAAAATCTGTTCTTATTTACACATAATAAACAAGCTGGGTTTGAGATATGCAAAAACTGTTTAATAATATTCCTGTTGCTGAGTCTGCATTAGTTCACGCTAACAGATACAAATAATAACTTTGTGGAAGTTGCCCTGGAGGAAATGAGTGGAGAAGGAGAACTAAGGAAAGGAATCTGAAGCAGAAACCACAGCCTTGTGGTACAGGAAAAAAAGGACAAATAATCTGTTATCTGTTCTAGTTGTCCATTGTAACTTGTACAGAAAATTTATCTATCGCACTGGCTTTTTGAGGCTGTAGTTGGGGGTGCTTTGAGAGTAAATATTATTATAGAAAGAAAAAGAGATTGCTGGGTCCTGGTAAAACTGGATGCCAGCAACTTGATTCATTGCTTTGAGTAATTATTGCATATAAACAGAAACCCCCAAAGCCACTCCTGTATGCTACTGAAAGTGTTCACTGTTTTGTTTCGTCAGCTGGATGAAAGTCATGTCTCAGTTTTTTTAAAGAAAAAGCTTTTTATTTCAGAAAACATATTCCTCAGTAAGTCACAAGTGACCCGTCTGTGTAGCATATAGTGCAACAAACTCAGATCTAGAGTAACCCTCACCCTGAGAATACCAGGGTGAGGTAAACAAAACATTTTCTAACCTGCGAAATCTTTGCCTTCCTTGGACATTGTGTGATGAAGCCATAATGGTTTTACCTTCTAACACAAATATGCCGGTGACATTTTTTTCCAGGAAATTGCAATATTTTTGCCTTTAAACTCTCTCTCCTCCCAATATTTAAATTCACATACTCTTTGGGATCTGCTAGACACGTTTCAGACATGTCCTTTACCACTCCGTGGTGAGGATAAAGAAGAAAAGAAAAACCAGCCAGAAAAGTCCAGCTCTTCCAAGAGAGCAGTTAATAGGACAACTCAACTTCAAACACCCTGCTGTATCTTGGGAACATTATGAATACTTCTGGCTTGGTATTTTCCCAAAAAGTCAAAATTGTCCAGACACACTAATGAAAAAAATAGAGAACAATCCATTTCATTTCTAACTGGAGCAGATCAGAAAACACTCTTGCATTTATTTTTCTTGTCCAAGTCCCAAACAACATCCTTCAGCTCTGCGTTTTGGTTTTGTGAGACTGAAGTCAGACAAAGAATGAAAAGGAGCCAAATATTGAACAAACATTTCTCAGGGAAGGTGACCATGATAGTTAATCCGTCATAACTGCCTGGCTTAGTCTCTTTTTAAACTAAGGGGAAAACCTTTTGTTACACGGTAATTTTCTACAGATTTTTTAAAAAGTAATTTACAAAGCTGGTGAACATCAGCCTTTTACAATTTGATCAAAATTCTGTAATTTTAAAAGATATCTTAGATGCTCTCTGACTAGCTGAAAATAGAATTACCTGAATCATCCTTTTTTTTTTTTTCTGTTAAGATGCAATTTTTATTGAAAACGGATGTTTCCATTAATTTTTTTTTTTTCAGTTTTCTCTCTTTTTTAAAGATTGGCTTGATGCCTCTGAAGTCAACTGTGTGCCTACGGGCTGCACAGACTATGGCCAGAGGCAGAGTTCTGCCAGATTATTATTGTAGTAAAGAACTTTTATTAGAATATAAGGTACAGACAGGCAAAAAGAACTTTATTTCAATGTGTCTGAAGAAAAAACAATTGAGACAACAGGTCATCCAGGCTAAAGAACAATGACTAGGCTGAAGACAGTAAAATTAGAGATGGTTTCTCACCTTCTCACCTGGCAAAAAGTCTAAGTTGGCAAGTGTTTGCTTTCATTAGTTCATATTCAAAGCACAGTCATTGCTTCTTTTTTTTTTTCAAATGCTTTGCAGATAGTAGACTGAAATCGGCATCTCGCTAAGCCTTTTTCAACCGTGGTCTTTGCCGCCATGTACCTAGAAGATGACTTTCATTGTCAGAGAAAGCAGGAGGTTGCTGTTCAAACACAGCACTCTGAAAAGGCAGCTGCAACTCCTCACCCAACCAAACCCAAGAATTACTCATTTTCCCATTAATTTACCCATTGGAAAATCTCCTGATGATTAAAGCATTTTAATGGATGGGAGAGACAAGAAAACGGAGGCAAAGGGGGGAAAATACTTTGCCTAACACTTGTTCGTTAGTTGAGATGGAGGCTGGTAACTGCCTCACATATTCACACCTTCATGCCACATGTTTTGGCAAGATCTCAGCCTTTCTACCAAACCACATCAAAGCATCAATCAACACAAATGATCTCAGCACTCGTGGCCTCCCTCTCCATAACTGCCATCTCCACAGAGCTCCCATGGTTGGGCAGGTGGTGGGACAACCTGCTCGGGGGTCAAAAGTGAACATGTTGCAAACCTGAGAGTTCCATCGAAATTGGCAGCTCTCAGTTCAGTGCCCTGGTACCATGGTGTGGGAGAGGTGAGGTTTATGGGGGCATGGCACAGCATGGCTGGCTGATAACGACAAGCACAGCAGCACAAGCTTGGCGGTGGATGTAAAGGAGCATTTCCTGCGTGGTGCAAAACCTGCACCCCTTTGACAAAAGTTGCTATTTTCTTTCACATTTGCTGATGCAGGAACGTCCCTGGGGCCTGCTGGGTTTCCCAGCTGGTGAGCTCATGATGCTTTTAATAATCAGAAGGTATTCCCAGGTGGCTGGGCTGATAGACAGACTGACAGGGTCTACCTTCAGGCAGAAATTGCTCTGAAACTGTAACAGGAACACTGAGGGACTGATGGGAAAGGGTGCTGGGATTTTACAGCTCCCCAGGAATCTGCAGGAGTAGGACTGCTCTGTGCCGGTGCAGGATGAGAGGCGGACAGAGAAACTGAGCTAGAAGTAAACCCAGTATTTCTATTTTTTTCTTTTTTTTTCCCAGGAAGCAAGCCCTCTCAGCTGCAGGCTTATGCTTGAAGGAGTCCAAAGCCCTCCCCATTGCACACTGATTTCAGCTGCCGCCAGAAGAGAAGCCCCTGGTCTGCAGCCAGGGTGGTCATGGACACAGACTACAAAGTGGGGGGGAACATTGCTCTCTTGTCCATCTCCTCTGCCTTTGTGCCCAACCCTTTCCCCAGTTTGTCCCTTCTAATTTCCACCATTTTCAGCATGAGGATTTTACTGTTAATTTTATTGCTTCTTCAGCTATGCTGTTTTCTTCTTATCCCCAGAATTCCTGAAGCTGTACATCCTAGCAGGATGGCTGTAAGCTTTGCTTACGCTGGTAAATCTAAATTATATTCCTTAACCCCCTTTGTATGGAAGACTAGTAGTAAAGCAGGCTGAAGAGAGACGGTAAGCCAATCAATGAATTAACCTCCTGGTTAAATGCTGTAGCGTGTGGCAGGACAAATGCATCATGATCCCTCGTTGGTTTAGAAATGTAAATTTCAACAAGGGAGATTAGCACAGTTTATAATGACCTAGAATGTTTGCCTTAAAAAGATGATTCCCCAGATGTTGGCCGGCAGACAAGGATTCAGCCTCGAGAGTCTCAACAATATGCTTACAACATGAAAAATGTGCTCTTATCAAGGGACGGAGACTCCAGGCTCAGTATTGATTTAAATTTATGAGCATATTTCAAAGGAGGCAGAGGGTTTATTTAGTGCAGGCGACTGGCTGAAAACAACATTTAGCTTGCTTCCCAGGGCCGAGACAAGAGGTGCACATGCAAAATTGTACATGTAAAGCTGTTCCCACGTTGTACAAAGGGGGAAACCCAATTCCTTCCATCCAAATGACAGAGAAGAGATATCATCCATGACCCTTGAAGGAGCAGCTCTGGCACAGGAGCTTTGCTTTGAGTCCTCCTGCAGTACTGGGGTATTAGCTGTGGTGACACTGAAGTCTGGGCCACTCTTCAGTTTCACATACAGAAGGAGAGAAGACAGCTGATCCCTGGTAGCACCTAGATGAGCTTCTTGTGATTAATCAGGGTTGAAGAGCATCCTGTCCCTTTCCTTGCGTTCTTGAAGAAGAGACGGCTTGTATTGAAAACTTACTGTAAATGTCCTAATTTCTCTGTGGATTGGCCAACTGTGGCAGACAACTCTTTCTAAGGACACGCTCTTCCATCATGGTCCATCATGGATTGTCTCACACCATTCTCTTCAGCAGGCTCACGCTGTTTACTTTGGCTGCATGTAAACTATCTCACAGGTCAATGTAACAAGAAATTAGGCTAAGGCAAAGCCTTCAGCTTCTAAAAAAAACCCTTAGTATTTTACTATTCATTGATTGTCTCAGACTACTTATATCTATTTTAAAATGAACATGATATATTTTTTAGGAAGGAATTCTAAACTTAAAAGCTGAATGAAGCTTATACATTTTTTAACATACATTTTTAAATTTTAAGGGAAAGATTTTAGATTTTCTTTAAAAATTAGAACCTTCCTTATTACTTTTCAAGATTTTCAGCTACTGGTTTCCCCAAACTCCTGAACTTTCTAGATGTGCCTTATTTCTCTCCATTAGATAGCATATAGGTTTATCCATGAAAAAATACTGGAGTTGAGTTCTCAAAGATTAATCTGACCTTTTTTCCCCCCTTTGATTTGCATTTTTAATCAATATAGATCTCATTAGGATACTTTTTTTCAACAACAGAAGCATTATATGCCTTTTAAAATGTACAAAGACGTACACTTTGTTAAATACAATAACTAAAAGTTCAGATGTCTTAAACTGTTTTCTTTATAAAATTCACACTGAACAAAATTTATGCAGGTGACCTTGATATCTGAGCCTATGCAGGATAGACAGCTCTAGGTGAAGCTTAGTAATAGCCTCACAAGTTTTCCTCCTTCACTCAGATAACTCAAAGGGAAAGAAAGAAACAAAAGATGGAAGTGTAGAAGACAATGAACATAACTCTGAAATAAAAGAGAGAAACTGTAGAAACAAATTATTAATGGAACAGCCTTGCTAAAAATTATACAGTCCTTTAAAACCATAAGACAGTTTTCAGGAACAGAATCTTGTTGGCTTTTGGAATGAGATTACTATTGCATTTAAGTGAGATTGAATTAGTCATGTTACAGAACTGGAGATCTGTAAAAAGAGATAATAATTCAAAGGAATTCAGTCCTTAATGGAGTCTTCCTGGAGAAAAAAATCCAGTCTGGCCACAGTGAGAGCCCTGGCATCTACAGGGAAAATTGCCTGAAGGAGTCCAAAGCTAGAGCATAGCAAGCACTGTACGTCTGCCATTGACATTCCTCAATATCCAAATAAAGACATCCACTCCAAACCACAGGGAACTAACTATATCTAGAATTGAATTAAAATTACCAGTAGAGATAGAATTTTTAAAGAAATTTTTTAAAATTCAGGGGGAAAGTTAAAGACAAAGTTATTTGTCATGCAAGGGTCACTTGCCAAGTAGTAAAGCAAAGGAAATAGTAGTGAAAACTAATATGGTGACAAAGAAAAATGCAGTGGAGAGTGCTGAGGTTGTACATAACTAAATGAAGTCCCTTACTCCATGTCTTTGGTGAGACGTCAAAAGGTGAAGCTTTTATTTGTAATCACTTTGCTTCCATAACGTTGCTGCCCATTGTCATCACAAAGTTCTAGCTGAAGCTTTGTAGATTAAACATTTCTCAACCCTTCTGCAACTCAGAAAGCATTGACTAAAATTTGTGTTGTGGTCTGAGTGGAAATCCATTGCTGTTTTACTAGAGAATTTGCATTTACGTTCTATTTGGAGGACTTGTACCTCTCCTATCTATAAGAAAAGTTTCGACCATCTCTAGATACATCAGAGGCAATACGTGGGAGAAAATAGAGAAGAAAACTCATGGTTTAGCTCTACGCTTAGATTCAACATCTGGTGATTTAATCTAAATGAAAGCTTTTGGAAAAACAGAATATTTTGATTAGAAGGGCCAAGGACTTTTCTGTTATTCTAGATTATTTTAATAATTTAACAAGTATTTCTTTGCTTTACTTACAATTAGGAAAAAAAATATCTTTTTAAAGGTATATTTTCTTGTTGCAAATGCTTATGCAGTTAAGACAAATCAAAACCCCCACAAAATTCTTCATGGCAATCTAGGAGATGTTTAGAAGAGCAGAAAAATTGAGATTAAAAACCTGGCATAAAAAGTTAAGCTTGTTACTTAACAAGTTCATAATAAAGGTCTTTGCTGCTCATATGATGTTCATAAGCATGACAGTAAAAAACACCAGCTCTGTGCAGTGGTAAGTACGATGTGTCTGTCTTTTAAGTTGGGAAGGTTCTCCCAACTGAGAAGTGTTACAGCGTGAAGACACTCCAAACTGCACCGTGCAGAGACATGTATATTATATACTACACTCTATTTTGCAGATAGACCCTGAAGAAAGAATGTCTCACTTAAAGGGAGACTAATTATATGACCTTTGTATTTTGAGGATCCATTCAGAGAATTTTAATCATTCAGACAGCATGAATGGTTCAAGTCAGCTCTACTTAAAATCAATTACAACGTGTAAGCAGTTTTATCGTTAGCACAGGCCAGCAAAAAAAAGGCACCTTGATAAAAACAATGCTGTTTACACTGCATGCTAGAACGTGTATTAAAATTTATCTTTTTCCTGATGTTAATCAGGAAACCGGGAGAGCAACCCTGATCAATATATAGCAGCAGTGGCAATGTTAGGGCAAGCTGGGACTGAGGAGCAATGCAACAGATGAGACGCATGGAAGAGAGACATTGAATGGAGAAATTGCAGTTTGGATGGTGATAGGAAAGGAAGAAAATGAAAGACATTAGTGGAAGTGTTATAAAATGCTTGTGCTGCCTCCACTCTCTGGAGATTTTATACGTAGCTGTGCATTTCTCACAGTCATTAGTAGCCACCAGACTCAGAAAAAAGGCTTTGTATGCCTTTTCATAGGCTTGCCAGCTAAAGAGGGCAATAAGATCACTTATCCCCTTTCTAAACGTAGAATAGATTAGATAGAGATAACTTGTCTCTGTAACTTGCGAAGATGTTTTCAGTGCAAATGAGAGACTCTCAATCTTCACTTTTTAAGCAGAACAAATGTGAAGTTTCTCATCTCTTCTAGGCTTTGAATTACGTATTACTTTTTAAAAGTTCTGCTTCTTTTCCTTTTCTTTGTAGAACTTGCATTCTGCTGTGGAACAGCTTACTCCCAGTTCCCATTAAAATCAGAGCATCAAGCTACTTTTGAAGATCCTGGCTGGAGAGCTTACAGAGTTCACCAGTGACCGGTATGTTCCTCCTGACTCATCTTTCTCTTCTGATGCCTCACATTTGATAACATCCAGCTACCTCAGCTGCATTGTCTGAGGTTCTTTGAATTATAACTGTTTAGTTTAGTAAAAGGTATAAAGAGACTGTTATGGATACTGCTTAACAACAGGTTATTACGTGTTTTCTGTTCCATTGTCCTGTCATTAGTTTTATTTCTTATGAAAACACTCTGAGTGGTGATGTGTAGGAGGCAAAGAGCCTTTTACACCCTCAGAAATGCGAAGTTCTTTTGTTCTGGAGCAGTTCAGTAAATTTCCCTAAAAGACTAACTTGGCTCCTCCATATTTATAAAGATGAATAGAATTTACTGTTTGTTATCAGAGAAGCAAATACTGACTCAGGACTGACTCACAGCTAAGAAAAGGCCACAAAAGGACAATTCAGATCTTTGGGATTATTGGGAGCTTCAGACATAGAAACTCTTCCATTACCATTGCACTAATGGTGAATATAGGTTGTAAGAAGCACAAGACAGGCAGGATGGCATCTCCAGCCTTTTGCATATCAAAATACTGAAATTGAGCTCAGCTCAGCAATGGCAGTTATCTCACCTTCCAAACATGGCAGATCCTTAGATCTGGGTTCATGTGGTGCCTTCTCTTCCTGGATGAATCTAAGACCAAAGGAAATATATTACACAATTCCACTTGGACCATGGGTCACAAATCAAATGAATAGCTCATCCTTATTAAAAGTTTTTTTTATATCCATTATATTATGAGTTGATTTTGCAAGATGTCCTTTGTTATGTTCTTAAATACTTGTTTGGCCTCCAGAAAAAACACCAGCAGCAAAAATGGGGTGTGAGGATTCCCTAGGACAGAGCACCAAACCCATTCAAATCCAAAAAGACGAGCACTGAACTGGTGACTTTGATTTGATCCACTTCTGCATCCACACCTAACACCAGAAATTCTTGTTACAGGTTTAGGGATATCTATAGTAGTAGTAAAAATAGTAACACGTGGCTAATTTGAAATACATTACCATTTCATTTCCATAGACAGACTCTGCTATCCGATGGCGACAAACACAAGTGAAGCTGGCAGGTGGTTAAAAGCAGCGTTTGTGAGATAGTCATTACCCAGGCCTTGTGTCCCTATTGCTGCTTATGTTGAAAAACATACTGGTATAGTTGAGGGCGTTCTAGGAATTTGAGTCCTACGTTCCTATAGGGGAAAATTAAATAAATATTTTTCCGTTTCAACAGCTGTAGAAAATGCTTAGATGTACCCTTTAATTTCCTTCATCAATCAGTTCAGATTGTTTTTAAATGGAGATCATAGGGGAGCCATATGCTCAGAGATATTCTTAACACATTGCTCAGTCAAACAGAACTGAACTTGCTCCTTAGGAGGCTAATTTTTCACTGCAATGCTGCATTCTAATTGAATTTCCTAGCAGTCGGTGGTTCGTTACACGGTACAACAAGGGCCATTTCAATGAACTCCAAGTAAAGCGGCAGAACAGCTCTGGTCTCGCTTTCTTCTAATCGCGTGAAACATCTCCATATGCCAATGGCAGCACAATGGTTTTGCAGCGAGCAGTCATAAAGGTAGCTGATCAGATCAAAGTAGATTGTTGTGAGATACTCTATTCGTTATTTGAAGAAAGTCTTTCCTTTGACACAAAGGCTCAGAAATGTGGCATGACCTGCTTTCTACTCTCAGAGGGACAATGCATCCTTCTTAGGTGGGTTCTCACCTCTCTGAGCACTCACCAAAGTCGAGTGCCCCCTCTCTTTTCCTTTAATCTGTAAGCAACTCTTCCATGGGGTTTAAGCTCTGCAACGTTAATAAATTGAAGGAGATTATACCTGCAAGTCCTGCCTCAGATCCCTTTGTGTGTGAAGGAGCCATTAGCTTTGAAAAGTTGCTAGCATTGGAATGCCCACAATCATTTTGAGAGAAAAATATTCACAAATGTCCATTTTTTTTCCCAGACTTTCATTGCTTATGAAGGAGATCCAGGAGGGAAGAACGGCCACTCACTTGCTCTTGCTCTTGAAAGGGAACAGGTTTCTGCATGAGCCTCAGCCCAATGGCTGGGAGCTAAAAGATGACATTACCTCAAAGGAAGAGGAGAATGAAGGGTTTTCAAGGCTAATGGAAATGCTGGCACGAGACAGTGCATAAACATATCCTGCTCCTTGTTTCAGGAACATGTAAATCAAGACTGAATCCACTCTGATGAAGAGATAAAAAAAATATTAACTGCTGTACATTAAAGGAAAAAAAGGCAAGAATACTGTTTCTTTTGCTAAGGGCATGTGCTCTTTGCAGCCTCAAATAACAGCTCTCAGCATGGGAGACATTTTATATAACAACATCTGGTTACACAGTGCAAAGAAAACAACAATTCACACGAGGGCATGTGAAAAGGTTTGACATATGGTATTTATTTATGAATTTTGAAGAGCTGCCTGTATTTAGTTTTCATTCAAATATTCCCTGTGTCCCGTGAAGAGACTGCATGGATAGACGGTATACATGATTGGATTGTTTCGGGGTATTTGTGCACAATGAACAGCTAAGGTAATCTCCAGTTGGCAGATTCAGATTAAACAGAGATTAATCACAATTTCCATCCAGTACAGAGAGATAGGGCAATGATTTCTACAATAACTGCGAGTATCAAGTTCAGAATTGAGAAAAAAATTATTCATAGAAAAGGATTAGGCACCAAATACATGCTGCTTACTTTATTGTAAGAAACTTCTTGACGTGACATTAAGCACCAAGCATTAATACCAAGTTTTGATCTAGAAGTGTCATGAAGACTCCCATTAAGTAACACCACTTTTTATTGTTTAGAAGGAACATATATCAGAGCACTTTCCTAATGCTTGCTTTGCTGAGACAAGATGAAATTTGCCTAGTAATACAGAAGTCATGTCTATGCCAGTCATCGGGTTGAGATCGTGATCAGCCACCGCAAGAGTATAAACTTTCTGCATCTACATGTACATCTGCTCATTTCTGCTCTTATCTTCCAAGATCCTGAGTGCACGAAGTGGTCTTAGGAATAAAAGATGCATGACTAGGTAACTTTATTGTTACTAAATTACAAACCTGTAATGGTCACTTCATGACTTTATGGGAAAAAAAAATGTATAATTTTCCAGTGACCAAGAAGCCTAAGTTAGCTGATTTCAACTATTTTACCCTGATTGCTCTCCCAGCCTTAAATTCAAGGCTCAAATGGCATTTCCAAACACTTTGTAAACATATCAGGCTGATGAACTTACGTAACAAAACTCCAACCAAATGTGAAAATTCTGTGGATAACATTTCCATCAAAACAAATTTATAGAATATCAACATACAAAACATAAAAATTAGAATCATGTTAAGCCCCCATCCTCAGCTCATGATATTTTCCATAGAGGAATGAGAAGATGTAAATTTGAGATGGAGTTTTATGATTGCACATTTTGATCTACTACACAATACAGGCTTGAAAGGGAGTTTTATTAGATTATTTCTACACCAAAATTCATAACTTTAAAGACATTCTCATTTCTCTGTCACATCTGTCACCAGTTAAGTTGTTCCAACAAAGTTAGCCTTGCTGTTAAAAATGTGCAGCTCATTTCTGTTCTGCTTGTTATTTGTTTTATCAGTTGATTTCAGCTACTAGAGCTGATAATTCTGTCATTTGCTGAGCCAAAAGAGCCCTCTGCTGTTGGAAACCTACTTCCAACCAGAGGACCTCTAGCCCACAGTCCAGTATTTGGTTGCACAGTGAAGAAAAATAGAGGTTTTTTGGTTTTTGGAAGGCGATATTTCTTATACTGGCATCCTCCTTCAAGTTCTGTTCCAAAATGTTTCTAAAATTGCCAACAGTTGTGTGGGTTGGCATTGCGAACACTGGCATTTCAATTGTGGTGAAATTCAAAAATACTTTCTCCCCTGTCTCCCTTTCTCATTTTTTTTAAGTCTCAGATTTCACCTTGAAATAGTCACTCTTCAAAACAATATTGAGAAAAATGGCTCAAGTTGAGACATTGTCTATAGTGTGAACCAGGCAACTGCAAGTGAAGATATGTATTTGACACTGTTCACTTTCTGTTTACAGTGAAAATTTCTTGGCAGCCTTTTCCTCATCCAATCAGAAACCACCTTGTCACAGAAGGAGATCATGTCAATCAAGTAGGACCTGCATTTCGCTGACTGAGTCTGATCACCTGGTTGTCCTGTACGTACCATGTGGTGGCACTCAAGACAATCTGCTCCATAACCTTCTCCAGCACTGAGGTCAGACTGACAGGTCTGTAGTTCCCCGGATCCTCCTTCCAGCCCTTCTTGTAGATGGACGTCACATTTGCTAACCTCCCCGTTTAGCTGGGACTGCTGGTAAATGATGGAAAGTGACTTGGTGAGTACTTCTGCCAGCTCCCGCAGTACCCTTTGGGGGATCCCATCTGGCCCCATAGACTTGTGTGTGTTGTGTAGAGCAATCCATCATGATGCTTGCAAGGATGAAATGAGGATCCTTTCTGACAGGCGGAAGAAGCATCCCAGCCTGTTACAACCATCTCCCCACCAGAAGTATGAAGGGGCACATCAAAGAAGAGAAAGGAGGAGTGGACAGGGCAAGCTGGCTGCCACATCACTGAGGACAGTTTTTCTTCCCTCAGACAGCTTGGTGAGTAAAATTCATTCAGTGGAAGCCAGGGCTGGGTCACCTATTCCAGAAAATCTAGGCAGCCAGAATGAAATACTGATTTTCTCTGCACTTTTTACCTACATGTGCTTCAGTCTTTTACGAGCAGTTCAAACCAGCACGCTCAGTGTGGGTAGCTGGGACAGCATGGAGGGGTCTCAGCATGAGCCGTGCTGGAGGTTGGGTAAATGGACACCTATAGTCCTTGCAGCTGCATTCTTTATTAATTACAGTGGGCATTTATGTACAGTCTCATTTAAATGGATCCATCACATTTGAGATGATTTCAAGGAAATGCTCAAGAAGCTGAAAGTAAGTAAGCTCCCTTGAGTCGTACAAACTGACCTTGGTTCAGTTGCTGTCACTGACAGCGCTGCAGAAATTTCTGTGAATCTTACTTTATAGTGCCTCCTGCATTAATTGATGCCCAAAAGTCAATCTGAACAACGGTCACAAGATTTTCCTTACCTTTTCCTAACATTCAAAGGAGAATCCACAGTTTTAATCCCTTAACCCAAATCTTTGTAACATGTGATTAATTTTATTAGTACTCTGGATGTCATTATCAAATCCCAGTTTGATTCTCTAATTAGCCTGTTTTGTTAATTAATTACACTTTTATATCTCTACTATGAGATTGTTTTCTCTAATAACTTAACTAATGTATCTGGGGAGCTCTAAACCACTGACGTGCACATGGTGAACCCCTAGAGAGTAGAGGGCTGTGCACAATAACATGCTAATAAAACAGGGAGGAAAAAACTCTCAACGGCACATCTTCCCCGAACCGCCCATTGAGGTCCTGGCAAAAGCTTGGCATGGTGATGGACAGACAGCACTCTCAGGAAAACCATCGAAAGCAGAGTGGGTTTCACACTCCTTTAGCTATTTTCACGTGAAGATGACTTCTAGGCTGCTCATGGGGCTGATCTGGGGCATATGGTAGCATTTTCCAGGCATCTTCTAAAAATTCCATTTAGAGTTTAAATTAATCCATCAACCCTGGGCTTGTCACGGGATACATGTTGGGAGGATCCAGGGACTCAAGCAGGTCTGGACAGGAGGGATTGTTTTCAGACCAGGCATCAATACAATTCAGAAGTAAAAAAAAAACCCCGAAGCTGTGGCTGCCTGTACAGAGCGGGACACTTGCACTCTCTTACTAATGACCCAGGGTCGTTATTTGTATTGAGCTCATTTCTGTGTTATACTTAAAGGTTGGCTGGGCCATTGCTGCTGTTTATTTGGTATTATGATCTGCATTTACTCAGAGATGCGGCAGTGGCAATTTGAGCTAATCCCTTCTGACCACTATCATGCGACAGAAGTGTTAATCATTAACGATCCAGAACCATACAGCAAGAGGAGTTAATTAATACTGTAGGCACCCACACATATCACCCTTTTATTAAGAGAAGCTACATGATGACATCAACCTTTGAGAATGTCAACAGACATTTTTAAGAGTTTCTGCTGCTTTTGTCCAAGAGCATTCAGCTCCTCTGAGCTTCTGTAAAGGGAGTTAAATATCCAATTATAAAAATTTTTACCATCCATATCATGAGCCTATTCTTCAGAATTAGCCTGAATTAATGATAAGTGTGGAGAAAGGAGAAGTTACACATCATTATCAGCTGCCTGTTTTTCTGGACAAAACCAAATCCCTGACCTCATTTCTAAACCCTCATTAGCGGCACTCGTAAAGGAGGTCAGTCCGCTACGCACCCAGCCCAGCAGACAGGCGCTGCACAATGTCCATCGGGCTCTGGCTGCAACACCTTTTCCTGATGCTTGGTGATCCATCTGACATCTAAACTGACAGCGATTCATGGCCAGCACCTCCAAAAAATCAGCACTGACAAAGCCCACTGCCTGTGAGAAGTCCAATTTACACCAATGTGCTCTTCTTGTGATATTAACCCAAAATTCAGGAGCTGCAAAGCTTTCAGAAAACTCACTTTTCTTTTCTCTTCCCTTCCTTTCTTATATCCACTCCTTCCCTCTCCGGAGGTTTATCAAAGAGCTCGTCTTTCAACAGCAGCCTTAATAACATGATTTGCTGGCAAACACAGTCCAAAAATGAGCTCCCAGCTTCATCCATGCTGTTTAGTACAGCTGTGCTTCCTAATAGTCTGTATTATTATGTTATTTCATATATAGCATACAATACATATTGCAATTATAAATGTACATATATATAAAATACAGCCACCATCATATAACTAAACATTTGAGAACACTACACTTCAACAATTTTATAGAAATCTCCTAAAACCACCAAGCAATCCTATACCTTTCTGTAAAAGTATATGCACATTTGTTACAGGCAGAAAGTTATACTGGCATGTGTTCAATACATAAATGCACATGAAAGTACAAGTGAATAATGTTAATAGCTCATATCAGCTGCATAAAAATAATAGACTCATAGAATGTTTTGAGTAGGAAGGGACCTTTAAAAGCCACCCAGTCCAACCCCCCTGCCAGGAGCAGGGACATCTCCAACCAGATCAGGTTGCTCAGAGCCCCGGCCAACCTGGCCTGGAATGTTTCCAGGGATGGGGCATCCACCGCCTCTCTGGGCAACCTGGGCCGGTGTGCCACCACCCTCATTGTAAAAAATTTTTTCCTTATATCCAATCTGAATCCACCTCCCTCTATTTTAAAACCATTACCCCTTGTCCTATCACAACAGGCCCTAGAACATGAGTTACAGAAAGTTTGAGCAATGTGGTCAGGTTCACACAGCAAGTCAGTGCCAGAGTCCAAAGCAACGCTCAGCTCTGCTGTTCCTCAGCTTTCTGCGCTCGTGGCTGCACTACGTGTTGCTGCTTGTGCACAGTGAAAGAATGCAAGGAGCGCTCCTGTGTCTGGGGAAAGGGAGAAACCTGGAGGGGAAAAAAAAAACTTTCCTCTCTGCACTCCTAAATCTGATTTTGAAAGAGTCCAATATCACTGCTTATCTGTTTAAAGATGAACATGCACTTCTGATGCTCCAGAATTAATAGCTTTTGATATTTGATTTGTAGAAGCACAATTACAGTCCACTCAGAACAGACCAGATTCGCAGCTATCCCATTTTAAACCTTTCTTTATAGCACAGACATTTATTTTCTGCAAGGAAATGAAAAAGACTGACAGACCAAGGAGGAAACTCTGTCTGTAAAAGCAGAGCTGCCTCAATAGATTGCTCTTGGGTTGATAATAAAACTTCTGGTTTCATCCTATTTTCTTTGCAAAAACAGCTATTGGGAAAAAATTGGGGCATGGAGAACACCAACACTGTAAGAAGTGGAGTAAGGAACCACGTGAAATGATGGCACAGACATTAAGGACCAAACTACAAAATAACTGGGTTGCCTGAAAGGGAATTGAGATAGAAATTCAGGGGATTGTTAATTGATGTGGCTGGAAGAAAAGTCTTTTTGGCCTGATGGAGCTGGCAGCACGCCTCAGCACCGCGGGGCAGGGCTGCGCCGCCGGCTGCTGGACTCCCGGCATGGCTGACACGCACAAGCGGGACTCTGTAAACATCAACTCATTAGGGCTTTCGGAAAAGAAAATTGTTGTAAATTATAGCTGGGAATGATGTTTGCAGAAGGTTTGCAGCCAGTGGACTTCAAATTCCCAGCAGGTCACAGGCGGGATGAGGTTGCAGTTTGTGTCTGAACCTTTGCACGTGATTCACCTCTTCTGCTGCTGCTGTCGTAGAAGAGCACTGGCAATGCTATTTATGAAGGAGCACTTAAATACTAGAAAGTTTAAACCAATAGAAACTGACTCTACCTTCCAATAATCCTAGAAATTTCAAGGATTTATTTCAGATTAATGATTACCTGTGGAACTTGGCTGTCTGTCTGGAATTTACTGTGTCTTGCTTCACGGTTCTCTACCCTACTGTGTTGTTTTAAGCTTCTGGTGTTTTCCAGGGCATTTTCAACATTGCCTTTTAAGTATTTTTTCTTTCGTGACAGTCTTAGACAAGTAGGCAGGAGGAATTTACACATGATTGGGCGAAATAACAAGAAAAAAATATTTTCCATCGCAATTGCAAGGTTGGCCTCCTCATATAAATTATTTATGGAAAAATACACTTAATACAGTTACCCAGATTTTCCAAGATAAAGGAAGATGAGGCTAAACTTGCTAAGCTGTAGTCCATTAGTCTGGTATGTATGATGGATCACAGTTAGAAGCAAACCATGTAGAAAGTAGCTGTAAGTGATCCTCCAGCTGACCCAACCTCTTAAAGCTAATTTTTCACTACCAAGGTGAAGATACATCTGCTACAGCAGAAGAAAACTTTTTAGGCAACTCACATCCTTCTTCCTTGCTGTGCTGGCCCTCCAGTTGCTTTGACACAGTTTGGCGTGCAGCCCTGGAGGTTTGTGTATATGGGAAGGCTCATGACATGGAGCATTTCACATCTGAAAATACGACACTGGAAAACCCTCAGTTTGTCTGAGTGGATTCTTGAGTGCCTTGAATATCTAACATTGCCCTGCAGTGAATTGCTGGGACGTGCAAGGAGATGTACAGACATGAAAGGGAGATGACATGAGCTTCATGTCTACTGAAGCATTCTCCTCCTCGTGGCTCATGGCCCTTTGCCCGTACTCACAGACTGCCAAGTAGCTCAGGACAGGGAAGGACTTTCCCACCCCGGTCAAACGGTACTCACTAAGGTCTCAAAGCAAAGTGCCTGGTGAATCTAGAAACAAAATAATTGTAACTCTGAGATTAAAGAAAGAAGTGTCTGACATCTCGGCTCATTGTAAAAATTCAGGGAAGATGATCTGCTTCATATCAGTTTATGAAGCCAATCATGACGCGTTCTCACAGCTGTTAAAAAGCCCAGAAGTTCTTAGCTGCGACCTGAATTCCACATATGGCAATTTCATTGGTAGGACAGGTATTGTGAGTGAAGTTTCCTTTCTCCTCTGCACTTAAGATGAATATATGTGATTTAAATCAAATGTGCCTATATAACTCTCTTCCGTTTGGTGCTGTGCTGCCTACATGTCTGGAACCTCGCTCAGGAAGAGCTTTCAGCAGTCTGCCCTCCTCCCCTGCTTGTTAGCCCTGTGAGGTGTGTGGAAATCATACACCAGAAATGCCGGTGCAGAAATGGCAGCTTTGGACCATCGTTGGCTTTCTCATGAAAAGAGCAGCAATACCTCCACTCCACAGATGGTGCATTTTCTCACAGAGGACACCTGTGACACAATAATTTGGCCAGGGGCAGAGGGACTGGAAGATCATTTCAGCCTTTGGGGAAAGGGAGGCTGATGTAGAAATAACAAAGAAGCCCTGAAGCTTGCAGCGAGTGTCCTGGGGGAACTTGAGGCATGGGTAGCATGTCCAGGTGGAAAGAACGCTGGACATTTCTTCTGGATCTCCATTCTGTGTCCCCTGTATGGCTCCTCTCTAATTACTTGATGTCTATGGCTGCTCATCGTGTGAGTTCAGTTTTCCTTCGTATCTCCTGCTGCTCTGTCCTGATTGAGTACCTTTGGTTGTCTTCCACACCCCTAAATTGCTATCTGGGCAAGTGGATTCATGTACTTGGGTTGGTCAGAAGCTATCTGTACCTTGAGAAATCAGCTAGCTAAACAGAACAGAAAATTGTTAAATTCACAGTGCAGTTTTCCATCTCTGAGGTTAATAATTTGGCTGTGTTTTCACTATTCAGCCAATTTTCATATTACCTGAAGGGAATTTATTTGCCATCTTGATTTTTCCATTCAGTTCAAATGAAATGCAGCAGGGATTCCAGCATCACTAGTGATGAGGCCACTGCAGATGGACAAACATGTGGGAAGATGAGCAGACAGACAGCTTGGTGACAGTGCGACACAATGGGACAGGCGTTTCCAAAGACCCTACTAAATAAATTATCTTCCATGGGGCTTGAGGGAGTAAGGATGGGAAAATGATGCCTCTGGAACATCCTTGGCAGTTTGAATTTGTTGGAGATAATCCAGATGTATAGGAAAGCTGGGACATCTTTTATATAATCAGTTTTCAGATGAGCGTTTGCAAGTGACTTCTACAATTTATAAAACATCGTGACCTCATATGACTGTAATCTAATTTAAAATACATGTAAAGTACCCTTAAAACCTAAAGCTGTCACTCAGCATTAAATAATCAAAATATGTGAGTGTATGATGGAGTTCTCTGGAGAGAAAGGAGCTAAGTTTTCGTTTTTTCCTCATTTGCTGGCAAAGAGGCCTTCAGTAATGTTCCCTGCAAATGATCTGCAGCCTCTTGTGAGTTTCTGATGGGATTTTGTCTGAAGTGAGCAAAATACGGATGATGAACGCATTTGAAAATGCTTATTTATATTTAGAAAAAGCATCATATTTAATACAGCTTCAAACCACCTGAGAAACCAAAGGGGAAAGATAATTATGGTTCAGTGTTATGCCTACATAAACATCAGGTCAACCTCAAGGCTCAGGTCTGCAGATGTCCTATTGCCCAGATTGCCAGCCTCACAGGAGGTCCGCTGATCTCAGTCCAAAACCATTGCAGATCTCCTGAGATTTCCGATGAAACGGAGCCTTGAGACTGCGGCCACTGAGAAGCAGAAAGGAGCAATGAAGCAGAGACATCACAAACATGAAGGTAGGTCTCCATCACAATATTTGTATTAAAATCTGGGAAAGTGGTACTGAAGAATCGAGGAGCCTGCTTGACTGTTTAACATCTCACTATCTGGAGAAGCAACGTGGTCCTTGCTTTGCATGAGTTTTGTTATCAATCCAGTTATAGCAGGAAGAAAGAAATAAGAAACTTGCTCATCTGGATACTTTTGCAAAGGAGGCGGCAGTTCTTCTTACTATTAGTCACAACTTATTTCCTTTAAAAGTATTTTTATTATTGTTATTATCATTATTTCTGAGATAAGCCATTTAAGTCCTGAGTGATGCTTCTGAAAGTTACTCCCTACTCAGCTGACAGGCTTATCTGGCCTCAAGTGAAGTTGAGGTATTTTACTTGGATTGTGTTTGTCCCAACCGGTACAAAGCAAGCAAAACCAATCTGAACTGCATTATGGAGTGTATTTGTCTAGGTTTCAGCATTTCAAAAACTCAAATTCAGTAACCCACACGTTAAGGATACTCTGTATGATACAACTCTATTGAAGTCAGTAATATCTCTAACAGTGTTGATCACTTTAATGAGTGCGATATACAACCAGACTATGAGAAATAAACTCTATCTTAGAGTTCAAACATACAAAGGGGATTAAAAAGGGAGATGCTGGTCTCCCAAATGTGCCCTTCAACTTAAGCTATTCTAGGATTTTTGTAAACGAAATACTTAAGATAGATTTTAAAAAAATTAAAGTTTTCGTCACTCTACTTCCTTGGCAGAATAAGTGACAAGGACCTATGCAGAAAAAAATATATTACTCCATTTCAAACAGTTGGGCACTTGCGATATGATGGTTGGACTTGATGATCTTAGAGGTCTTTTCCAACCATAATGATTCTATGATTCTGTGATTCCATATGAGATGACAAAATATTATCCGGAACTTTATAATTTACGTTATGCAACATATTAGTAAACATCTGCATAGCCTTAAAGCTTCACTGCATCTTTAAAGCCTATCACTTCACCTTTCAAACAGCTTTACCCAACATGCTGGTGCAAGCCCTTTTTTAATGGCTATAAATCAAGTTCAAACAAGCTTATTACACGGCTGTGAAATTATATTGGCATATCCGGCTGTGTAAGTCTGACATGAATCTTTGATGCCTTCTGTATGACAAGTGAAAACTCATTTCAGATCTTTTCTTTCCCGTAAGTTCTTGCATTTTCATTGTTTTCATAAGGGAAGGCATTATGGAAGGTATTCCCAGCATATTGTCAAAAATACGTGATTATGAAGATAAACAAAAACAGCACTTCTCAACTTGAAATAAATACATTAGCTATAAGCCATGAAACTTCACTAAATCACATTGAATCTGTTTGGATTTGGACATAAGCTATGCAGAGACATAGTTATCATATGGAACTATCACATTACGTACTTATTCACCCAAATGGATCTCAGCCATGAATACTACTTGTATCTGAAAGGAATAATTCCTTGCTGTTCCGTCTTTAAAACATAATCCTTAAATACAGAAATTACAAGGATTATTTTCTGATGGAGTTGCATTTCTCAGCTCTGCATTTAGTGTGACAGAGTGCTCCATTTACGTGCTATCTGCAGTTCCCACTGCACTTTTGTCCATGACTGCTCAGGCTACACTTAGGTTGTGGATATTGAAGAAATCCCAGGAAAAAAAATGGCCTTTGAGTAGGTTTCAGACAAACTCTGCGTTGCATTTCCCTGCTGCTGCCTGGGATGTGTTAAACATACTGCTTACACTCCGCATGGCACATGTACAGCAATTTTGGTCCAGGAAATACCAGACCGAAATGTGAGAGTCATTACTTTTTGAAATTCAAATGTTGGCAGGTAGGTGATGTCCATGGGAATTTGTTGGAAGTGGCTGTTTTCATACAAGAGAACTGAAAGGGGCGTTCCAGCTGCACATCACCCGCAGTCTGGCTGTGTGCACAGCGGGGGCATTTCGTTCCGTTTTTTTTTCCAACTGTTCCATAAAACTGCTGTCATCCAGTCATCTCTGTTGTCTTAATGCTGGCTCAGTCTTCCAGATAAAATAAAATGCACATAAAATTTGCCCATTTTTGAACAATGCTAAAAACTTGAAACCATTGATTAGTGCAGACCTACAGCCTTTCAAACGCTGATAAATCAACCAAAAATAAACAGTATTAGAAAAAAAAATATTAATTGTCCTTTTCATACTGCTAGCATTACAGATTTTTTAATCACAAGGCAGCCTCCTCAGTCCCTTTCCTGGTGATAATCCTACTGGCTTTGGTCCAGCAGTGGCTGCCAAATGCCAGGACAATGTGTCGTCAACATAAGATCTACAGGCACTCTGGGGTATGAAGAAATGTAGTTCCCATTATACAAAAAAAAAAAAAAAAGAGAACTATTGCATTCTTTGCAAAAATGCCAGAAATTCTTTTTGGCTTTGTTTATGTCACTGGTTAATGTTGTCTTTCTTAAAACACTGTTTCTTCTCATCTGTTCAGCATGGAAGGAAAAAGTAAAAAAAAACTCTGGAAAAGAGTACATAGAGATTTTTCATTTCTCCAGCAGAAATGAACTGGTGCAAATGTATCTGATGTAAATATCTCCAAATAGTAATGATGATGGGTGCAGTGTCGGCTCCATGTTCAAAGCATTTCTGCCATGAACTGAGCCATCACCTAAGATCATGACTTTGGGATACTCAAAACATGAAAATCCCAGAATTCCATTTCTTGCAAAGAAAAGTGAAAATGATATCATAGCACAGGGAAGTATAAGAGAACAAGGAACTTTTGTTTCCATGGCAATCCGAGCTCCTTCTTCAGACCCAAGCACAAAGGTAATATGCTGAATGATTACCTGAAGGTCATGTTGTTCTTATGAGAAAAGTCAGAGAATACACTGGGCTAATTTCCCCAGTCAGGATGCATTCTGCATTTCTAACCAGTTCAAATAAGCAATTGCTAGAGGAAATAATTGTCATCATTAATGTCATCTGTTTATTTTAAAATCTGTTTTCCTGAAGGAAAAGCAGCCCGCTCGCGAGGGAGGGGAGCATAATTGGCTGTTCTTTAGGCTCACTCATATTTTGTACCACTATTTCACACGCTTAGAGTCAAATGTTAAGATCCCACATATTTTCGGCATCCCTCATCTGGTAAAATAATGACAATCCCTGTAAAGTCAAATGCCTCTTAAAAATGAGGAAAATGTCTCCGTATGAGAGCCTGGATACTGCAGGGATGCACACAGTGTACGCAGGTAAGCAGAAGGACAAGTAGTGAGAGTACCTGTCCCTGTTACACATGTAAGAAACAGGCATCTAAGAGACACATAAATGTCAAAAGCAGTTTGCTTTGTATTTCCCAATGTCTCATTTAGGTTTCCATTTCCTCTGAGATGGCTTGACCTTGTTGGCAGCAGAGGTAAATGCTTTATGTGGAAGAGAAAATCACTGTTTAAAAAGTGTAATTCTGTTTTCTTGCTCCGTTTTGTGCTCCATGCTTTACTACAAATCTGAAGTACTAATGAACAGAAACTTCAGTGGTGTTCAGAAGGAAAGTTATTTTTAGTGTTGTTTTGTTGCCAAGGCGTATAGAAACCTTATGTGCTACCTCAGAAAGTTACCGTGGAACGGCAATGAAGGAGGAATGCCTATTTCTTCATCTTTTCTTTCCAACCACAAAGCTTTTCTCCAATTAAAAAATGATGCATATGTTCCAAAGGAGAAGCTGCAGGAGTCACCAAGCAATCTGAAGTTGAATTAAGCATAAATGAGCAATCATTGATTGTGTAGTAAAAATATAAATGAAGATTTTGAACCAGGACAGTGCTTACACATACAACTCTGCCTCTCCTCAGTAAAAATGCATTCACAAGTCTGAATTTTGTGAAGTTACCATTGCTGACAACCAGATAAGGAGAAACAAGGCTGCAGAGGGAGGAGGGGAAGAGTGCGACACGTAGAGCACAGTTCTCCCAAACACACCACTAGTTCCACTAAAGCCATACAACTTCAAAATGGTATATGTGAAATAAGAGCTGGGAAACACCACCTCCAGGCATGGGAAAGGCAGGAAAGGATGGCACCTGAGCATCACTATGGGGACTGGTCCAGCTGAAGATAACTTTTTGCCTGTGGCTAGGGGCAAGGGGGGCTGGGAGTGCCTCTTTTTCCAGTGGGTATTGTTGAAACTGGCTCAAAATACACAGCTTGGGAAGTGTTAACTCAGCTTAGAGGGTAAACCACCACCTTTTAAATAAATCTTGGGAACAGAGGGGGAAAGCCCTGCTCGTTTGAAGATAACAGCATGTTGTGTTTCACTTTGGCAGGACAGAGATTCAAAGGAAAGCTTAGAATGACTTACACATTATAGCTGGCCTCGGTCCAGGAGGGGAGGATAATGCTGGTTACAGTCGTTCTACAAAAATATTAGTTTGCTTAATCTCCTTTCACATCGACTGCAAGTTTTTAAAAGCTATTGTGATACTTCACAGGCAAAAATAAGGAACAGCCCTTAGGCCAAAAACATCTGAGACTTCAGTGAACTTAATAATCCCAAGAAAAAAAAAAACATCTCCTTTCCTGCAAGTTGTATATTGCTAGGATGTTGACATAGAGGAAAAATAATGGTAAAAACATCTTACAATGAGGAAGACCAAAATTCTGCCTGGAGACAGGCTTTTGTGTGGTTCCCGCTGGCTGGATGCATGCACACCCAAAAAGCAGAGGTGATTCTGGAACAAGCAGCAGTGCATCCATACGCTCACCCACAGAAAGCATTCAAATTCAACAGAAAGAAATATGGGGGAGCTGGTTATGGATACAGGTCAAGATCCAGGAAAAGGGATTGATAGCTATGTTGCGGTGAATAAATCTTTCACAAAGAGAGAAGAGAGAGAGGAATTTTTGGTGACTGCAGGAGGTGAAGAAACGGGTATGGCACTGCCTGAAGTTCTGCAAAGTTCTTGCCTGCAGAAGTGGAGGTGCGCAAGCAAACCTGCCATTCCCCGAGTCCCTCACCGTGTCCTGCTGGGTACATCCTCATGCCTGACATCAAGTTTCTCACCAGGCTTCTCTTCAGGCTCGGATGTCCCCACACTCGTGCATGGCTTCTCCTGTTTCCAGCCATGTGCAAGCTGATCTGCTGACCTTCCACCTCAGCTCACTGGGGGAGGAGGCCCTTGTGGGGACTCTCCACTAACCACAACGCATGGAAACTTCACGGAGATCTTCACAGATTTGACAAAATTTGCTTGTAATCTGGCAGTGAATTAAGAAACTATTAGGGGCAAGATGAAAGAATGAGATGAAACACTGCTGGCACATGATTCGGCCCCTAATTTTACCACCAACACCTCACTTGAACACCATGTAGTAATGAGTTGTTTGGTACACGGATAACAAGGCATTGTGATGGGTGATCTGGATAACATTTGGGTTGCTATTTGTGTCACTTAACTGTATATTTTTACATATCTTAAACAAGTAGGGGTTTGATACTGGCAGGAGAAGATTTTTGCTGCTATACTGTATGTTATAGTTATGTCTTGACATGTATACAGCTACTATGCTATTAAAGAGGTCCAAATCCAATATGGCATATAATTATAATATACAGTATAAATAAAAAAATAAACCCACATAGTTGTCTTTTTACGGAACAGATACTATTTTCCTGAACCAAGCTCTTGTATGTGAAAGAAAATCCACGATGTTTACATACATACATTATCGAAATGTACACATGTAAAGTTGCCAACAGCAAATCACGTAAAATTTCCCCAAATCACATTCCTCAGGACTTTAATTAATGTACACTTGACTGTATTTTATGCAAATACTTCCTGTTATATTTGGAAATCTAAATCCTCTTCTATTTCTATGTATCCTTCAACCATGGCAATGAGTTAAATAATAATTTGCAGCTAAAGCTCCTTTAGTGACAAAAAAATAGGTCATTAATGATGCCATGGAAAAGTTTATTTTTCTATTACTTCTCTAGGTATGTGAATTTCTACATTTGAAAAGAGTGACTGTGCTGCAAATACAAAATTATACACATTTTCTGTAGCTTGTCCTCTGCCCTCAGAATTTAGGATGAAGGGAGGAGAGGACTGGATACTTTGGAAAACGAAAATGAAGTAAGAACATCTGTGAAATCGCTAAGATGGGATATCCAGGATACTCAGCCTGTCACTGAACATAGAGAACAAGCAGCATCTTTCTCACATCATATCCCCTGGGTCTTGGCTCCTACACTGCACCCAGTCTTTATGCGCTCCATGCCAAGGGTGACAAAGCCATCTGTTCCAGATCAAACTATCTGAAAAGTTTGATGGGAGGCAGTTTTTCATCAAATGAAATTTAAATATATATATATATATATAATTCAGTAAAGCAGTGAAAAAGCAAAGTATATTTTATTCTAGTTTTAGAAAGCAATATTTCCTATATTTCAAATAGAAAAAGACAGTTTTCAGTTTTAAAAAAATGTAGAACTGAAGGATGAAAATAAAATTGCTAGTGAAAACATACTTTCATCCATCTAAAAGTAGGACCACAGACAGAATATAATCACTGAATTGCCTTTAGAAGTATGGGACTGGATCACCCACAGTCTGGAAACCAAATGTACCAAGAGATATAGGTAGTGAGATAGGAAATGATGCTTATTATGGTATTAAAATTATGAGAAACACACACAAAATGTGATTGCACAGGCAAAATAAAGAGGTAGGTAAGAGATGTAATAGTTTCTCCAAGCTGACTGGACAACGGCAAGAAATACAATATACATGATGAAAATATAAGCTGGTGTTTTCAACACGGGCCTAAGGACTCATATTTCATGCAAGCCAACTGCTGTACAGTTCCTTCAGCACTGAACTTTATTTTAGAAGTATGAAAAAGATGAAAGATAAGATTTTATCCTCAGCCAAACCGATTCCATTAACGCCACTGGGCTGCATGTGTGCAGCTGCTAGCGCAATACTTCCTGATCTGTTTAGAAGATGTTTCAGAGAGAAAGAAAGTCAAGATCATTCCAAAAAGAGTGAGAAAAAGGGCTGCGGATGAAACATGTCCTTCCTTCATGGGTTTCAGCTGGGCTGAGCCCAAGGAGCTCCCATATACCCTAGGAGAAATGTCTTATCAATGTGCACACGCTATGTGTTGAGTTATATTAGAGATACAGGTGTCCCTGCTCCTTGCACGGGGGCTGGACCTTTAAATGTCCCTTCCAACCCAAAGTATTCCATGATTCCATGATTCTATAAATGAATATAAGCAAGGGAGGCTGAGATCGGTGCTGGAGAGGGATCCTACACTTGTAAAAGCTAAAAAAAAAAAACCAAACCATGAAAGGGAATATAGCACAACATACATGGAGTGAGGATTATTTGCCACAGGCCCACACCACACGTGGCTTCTTGCATGCCCAGGGCAAAAGTGCAGATGGAAGAACCCTGCCAGATGTAGGCAGCGTCGGTCCCTGGCTCCGCGTGCCCACCCCCATCTGCAGAGCATCTCCTGGGGGAGGGAAACACTTCTGTACGTGGGCTGGGAGACAGAGGCTGGCTGCCAAGTTTACTTTTCTTTGAATAAATGCTCTCTTGGATCAGCTGCGTGAGGGAAGGCTAAAGAAACTGTTAGGGGTGTTAGCTGAAACTCTCTTGTAACTTTTTTTTTTTTTTTTTGAAGAAAGCAGCAACGACAAAAAAATGAAAGGCAGGAAGGGAAAAGCAGCAAGCTAACCGTGCTGGAGATCCCACCTGCCAAACGCCGACGGAGCGGAGCGCTTGTCCGTCTGTCTGGCTGGTGAACCCGACGATCACATGCGTCCCCGTCCTGCCCCCTCCCTCCGCAGCCCTCCATCCCGCTGCACTCCTCGCAACTTTTGCGAAACTAGCCCAAAGCAGAGACGCTTTCCGACGGCTCCCCGAGCCCTCGGCGTCTCCTGAGGGGAGTCTGCTGGCTGCCAAAGCTTGCTGTTTTCCCAGTTTCCACACTTTATTTGGACTTGGAGAGGAGATTTCTGCAAAAAGGATAATGCTTGCCCTTCGCGAGAAAAGCTCGTGTTCTTCTCCACTCTGCCTGGCTCTCTGCGCCTTTGGGCTGGCATTCCTGGGGGATGTGACCCGGGCAGTACCCATGGACGATCAGGATTATTACCTGCAGGAGATCAGCAACAGGGATCATTATTATTCCTTTCCTTATCCCGGTGAAGAGTTTTTTCCTTTTACGGAGCAACCTGGAGAGGAAGGACCTGTCCGCACCGCAGAGGAGCACCCAGGGTTCAAACCGGGCAGGAAAGAGTTAAAACCGAAGAAAAGCAGCAAAAAAGGAAAATCTGTTCTTGAAACTCCACCAGGTAACTTTCCACCTCCTCCTCCAGAGCTAGGACTTTGCTGAATCTCATGCTGACTGTGACTTTTAGCATTAATGAATATCCAGTTAATGGCAATAATTATTGGCAATAATAATAATAAATGTGCTCGCGGTGATGCTGGTGACAACACATTAATTTTTAATATCCCACAGAACAGCTCTGCAGAACTTTTATAGGCTTTTTAACCCTTTCCTCACCAAGTAAAGTGATTTCAGACCACTAATGTATTAATTACGCTGCACTCTAGCTAGTTTAGGGACTTTTCCTTTTTAATTACACTTGACAGCTGGCTTGCTGTTAAAGCTGGTGTTCTATAAGCAAAAGAAGACAGATTCTGGAGTAAAAGCTGATTGTATAAGGTGATACCTTACTTCATCCTGTCTCATTTTAATCTATGAGAGGATCCTGAGTTAATTTTACTTATAAATCTGTGATTTTCTTTGAGATTTCACTTTAAAGTCCTCCAGAGGGAGATATGTAAACAAAGATCTTCCTGTAAAAGCCTAAGCTGTAATGAGCTCAATTTAATTACTGGCCTGTAAAATAAAGAATTTAAACAACAACAAAAATGCCTTGTAATAAAAAAGCCACACTTAATTCCATTTTCTATTTTCTGCATTTGATTGTGTGAAAATATGCAATTATTAAAGTTTGCAGAAACTTGATCAGCTTTTACCATCTAGTTGTTCCCATTAAGAGCTAATTGCACCACCCTGCAAGGAAAGTAAATTTTTTGTTCTGTGTTTCCTGAATTTGTGGTAGGTACTTTGATCGTTGGGGCACTTAGGAGTGAATTTAGCCCATGAACTTTACAATTGTAAAATCTGGGGCCAAACCCCACTCCACTACAGCTGGAGTCCCCTTTACTTCAGAAGGAAACTTTTAATGTTAATAGTTGGAGCATACGGCACAAAATTTGCAATTTAGAGACACTAATAGAGGCAAAACAGGAAAACAGAGGATCAAGGGCTGTAGAGTGACATCAACTTTTCCCAGTTACATCTAGCAGATAGTAAAAAAAGTGTTTTCAATTTCACGTTAACAGTAATATAAATTAATTAGCCTTGTATTAGCAAAGATATGAGCTTTTATAATAATTAATAGTGACAAGAAAATATCATTTCTGAAATCTGGAAAATCATTTGTGGGGCAGCCAGTTTGGATTGCCAGTGCAACTCAAGGCTGAAGTCACAGATGACAGCAAATGCCCCTTGTCCGGGGGATCAGAGACACGGGACGTCTGTGCCTGCAGCTCTCACAGAGGCCAGCAGCCAGGCAGGTGATCCTGCCTGGGCCATCTCAAGAGCTGGCTTATTAGGTTTATTAGCTAACCATGGGCAACACATGGATTTTAAAGCCAGCTAATGAGGTACCAGGCTTTTTCTTCTTCAGTGTGGTGGAGACAATGCAGATTTCCAGCCTGTAGTGGGATGTTCTGCAGTTCAGCTCTGCTTTCACCTTTCCTGTTGGCTTTTTCCCAATTACCCCAGCACCATGCCATTGCACCAAACATGACAACGATGTAGATAGCATCCAATCTGTGAGTGCAATGTTCATTTATCTTTACAGACAGGCATCTTGTTCCCCACCCTCACAGGTGTGGAGAAGGCAGAGGCAGTACCATAACTACCATTGCGCAATGCTCATCCCTTCCCAGCCTGGTTTGGTTTATGCACTGTAGACACAGCAGTGCAAAATTCATACTATATCACCCTGCTGACCTACTAGGGGAGCATACTGAGGTCTTACAAGTAGTCTGAATTTGGTAATTTCCTAAGAATGTTTGATTTAAAAAATGGAATTGCATTCATTTTTCTAAAGAGGTAATCATGGGCCAACCAATTGACATGTGCAGGATTCATGTTCTAATTTACTGTTTTTTACTCTCCACCGCTCTCTGAATCCAGAGATTCATTTTATTTCTGCGGTCAGATGAGGTCCTTCCTCAGCTGCCTCCTCTTCCTTGGCACTGCCAAGGAGAAGGTCAAGGAGAGCACAGGAGAGGCTCATGATCCACCACCAAAAGCAGCTGGAAATAGTTCAGTCCCTCTGTCCACAGCAGGCTTCTGCTCTTTTGACACAGCTGAGCTACCAGGCTCCAAGCTTTCAACAGCCATGTGCAACAAGAGGTTTTAAAGCCTACGAGCTTTTTAAAAAATAGCTGGAGGTAGAACAAAAAAAACGGAACCACTCTGCCAAACTTCTGCTCCTTGCTCTGGCACATGGAGGTTTGACATCAAATTAGACAAACTGGCTGTCAAACTTACTTTAATATGGGAAAATGCAGTGTATTTCCTCAGGCACAGCTGAACTTATTTTAATTGAAATGGCCATAATAAGCCCCAAGGCAAACACCCATCAAAGACAATGGTCACTGTTTGTTACAGAGGTAAGTGAAAATTGGAGGTTTTTAGCAGGAAGTGTCAGGCAATTTTAACTGCAGACAGTGTAAAATGTTTTGGCTAAAATATTTGAAATTTCTCCTTTCTCCTCTCCCAAAGGGCCAGGTCCTGCCAGGGCAGGGACTCCAACTCTTAGTGCCATGACACCATGTAAAAAGAAGTGTCATGTGTAATCATGTGTCACATTGAAACCATTATCTGAAAATCTGACCCCTTGCAGAGGTGCCTAAATGATAATACATACCTATAATTTCTCATGTTTGGCCAGTTAAGAGGACAGCCAGAAATAATAATAGCAGTTGCCAAACAGATATCCATGAATAGTAACTATAAATCTGGCTGCATGTGTGTGTTATGTATATATGTATACATTTATGTGTTTATACATATATCTGGAACTGGAATTAATTTATTTGACATGCAGTAAATACAAAAATTTGCTTTATGTGAGGCTGTCTGGCAGCCGGGACATGCGGGATTAATTAGTTGTAACAAACAATAGTCTGGCTGGGAGCTGGGATGAAGAAAGCGGGGGAATGGGAACGTGTGATCTGCCCTTTGGCTGAGCAGCTGGTACCCATCAGCCATAGCTTTGAATCAAAGCTGAAATCAAACGCAGTGGTCTGATGGACACAGCATGCAAGAGATGACATGGACTCCATTTATTTAAGCTAATTACTGAAAGTAGTAAGAATATAGATATTTTCAATCTGTGAGATATTAATGTAGAAAGAAATCCTATTGATGCCAGTGAGGTTACAATTTTTTTTAAAGATTATTAGAATCAATATTTGCAAGTACTTGATTCAGATAACAGTTAAAAATACCGGTCTGCCTCCTCACCCTTTAAATGAGTCAAACGAAGCAGCACTAGGTCATCCTTGGAAGGTAAACAGTTTGATTGACAGGTTTCTGTATATACATATGTCTATTTTCTAATTCCATCCTTTTTTGTTTAGGCCTCTATACAAAGCCTATCCAAATCAGTGGAAAAAGTCTTGTTAATGTCCATGTTTTCCTTTTATGAAGCCTTTAATAGAGTTTAATATACGCTGTCTCAGCTACCATCCGTGGGGCAGATCCCTACAAATGGTTTGGAGGTCTGTAGGGATCTGATGGATTTATGGGCTGTGGTCCCCACAAACGCTGCTCAGTGTTGGACATTGCTCTGGGTCATGACTGAACAGTTTCCACTGTCAATCCTATTGCACCCAACTCTGCCGCAATTAAATCCTCAATTATTTTGATTTGATTTACAAAACTTATATTTGTTATAGTAGCTCTTGTTCTGGCCATATCTCAGTTCTGACTGCCTTTAGAAAATGAAAGAGTAAAGTTTATTTACATGGCAGTGCTCAGAATTATTTTTAGTGTAAATTTGGTTTGTATTTCACAGATCTTCCAGTGTTTGATTGCTGTGCAATCCAACATACGTGTCTGTGTAGTAGTCATGATTTCCTTTGTCTTGTCTTATCTGTTGCTTTCCCCAGGGCTGATGAAACTCTTCAGAAACATCACTGTTTACTTGCCCCCTATTTGTTTATTTTTGTGCAATGTTGCCACTTGGTTTTTGCTCTGTTGTTTGTTTTTTTTTTTTTAATTTATGTAGTGCATTCAAATTTCTTGGATGGGTCAGGATCTCACTGGACCACGTGCCTGAGGAGGAGTCAGTGAGAGAAGGCAAAAATAGGATAAAATGGCCAATGCAAGCAACCATGAAAATTATCTTGTGGAAAGAGTTTGAATATATAAAAATAGACTGATAGTACATTAATTGAGGCGTTTATCAAGATATGAGATAATGAAGAGTTGGAGAGAGATCAGTGAATGAATAAGGAGGAAAAGCTGAATCATAGATATGTTACTCATGAAAAGCTGGAAAGACTTTGGTACAAAGTGGTGATGAATACCTGAAGAGACTGTGAAGTTAAAAATATGACAAGTTTATGGTGTTACTGGCATTTGAATGGTGAATTTATTCACTAGGAAGAAGATATTAGGATATTGAATATTAGGAAAAAATTCTTTACTGAAAGAGCGGTCAGGCACTGGAACAGGCTGCCAAAGGAAGTGGTGGAGTCACCATCTCTGGAGGTGTTCAAAGAACGTGTAGACGTGTCACTTCAGGACATGGTTTAGTAGGCATGGTGGTGTTGGGTTGATGGTTGGACTTGATGATCTTGGAGGTTTTTTCCAACCTTAAAGATTCTATGATATGAGAAAGTGACATGTAAGGCATTGAACTGATAGCTGAAAGCACTTAAGAAGAGGTCATCAAGATACACCAGGCTTCCAGCTAGAAGAGAAAGAAACAAAGAAGGAAAAGGTAGCCTGTGACTCAGCATGGCTTGCCAAATTGTGGTTTTGGGTGGGATTAGCTAGAGCAAAGATGGACGGGGAGAGATTGAAAACAGACAAGCACTCTGAGGGCGTACCTAGAGAATTAGGAGGACATCTAGGAGCAAAGAGAGTCGTTGAAGTCAACGTTTTCCAAAGACATTTGAAGTCCAGGCTGTTGAACTTTGCTGGCATGTTGAAGATGGGGTAACGCTTCAGAGCTCTGGCTAGGAAGAAGTCGTTAAAAACATTGGCAAAGTGCCCCTGCGTGGAACGCAAGGGCCAAAAGCCAGACGGGGCGGGTGAGTGGCGTGGGTCTGGCAGGGAGCAGAGCCAGCAGCGGCTTTCGACTGCGTGTCAGGGAGCTTAGAGGGAAAGGTTTGAAAGGAAATGGGGCAGGAGCTGGAAATACAAAAGAGATTCAGGGGGAACAGGAAACAGGCTTTTGGGTTAGGGAACTGAATCAGCAGGTAAAATGAAGACTGGGGGATGACTGCGTACTTGGGCTGGTATTTAAGGGAAGGCTATTCAGTGAGAAATAACCCATGCAGAAACTAAGAAGAAATAAGCACAGGATTACCCATATGCTGGATAATTACCAATGCTGCTGTTTTCTAGCCCGTTGGTATCCTCCTTCTTAAACCTTGTAGCTGGCCTCTGTTCCTGAGAAGCGGAGAGAAAGAGGAGCGCTCCTGTGACCTAGAATGTAGATTGTCATTTCAAAGCTTTTGCTTCAACTTCTTATACTACCAACTTTTAAGAACAAATTCATTGGCCCTACATGCATATCCCATGAATTTTAATATGACCTGTATCACATCGTAATTTCCAGATGTGACAGGCAATTATGAAAATGTGGTTTTTAATGAGCATTCTTTCATCTACCAGCTTCTATTTTCTCCTCAGCACTTCTACAAATCTGTAGAATAATGAAATGTAACACAGGCATTCCATGTAAGAGGCCATCCTCTAAAGAATGTCACAACAAAAGAGGACAAAGGATGCCTAAGAATGAATAATGAGCAATGCCCTCAAAATTGGCCAAACCTTTTTGATTAACATCTTTCCTTACCCACGGCTTCGATGAATAATGTAACATGAGGAAAAAAAATCAGAATAAACACACTTGATTATGCTAGAGAAAACCATTTTCTAAGATAATTCTCCCAGCAGCCTTCTTTAAATTCAAACTAATTTTTAAGGTGAGAATAATGCCTCTTTAAAAAAAAAGATGGTTTCACTGAATAGATTTTAATAGCATGAACCTGAGTCTAGACTTGTTCCTGAAATGCTAGCATATTACGAGTCACTTATTGGAATTTGTTCTTGATTTTTAACGTTATTGTCTGTTCAGTGAGCTGGCTAGACAGGTCAATCTGATAGTTCACAACCAAATTGCATTTATTTCTGTTGGTTTTGAAATGAAGACTTCTGCCAGCTATGTGAACTTAAAATCTATCAAAGAGATGAAGCAGTGAAAGGTATGATGCAAAAGAAGAAATTTCTTGAATTTTCAGTGTTTGAGCCTTTTCTTCCTGGAATTCTTGAGCCTTGTTCAATTTATTTTCTCTGTAAAACATAGACTACCAAAAGACTTTTTGTCTGGGTACAGAGTTGCGATTTGATCGTCGTATTCACACATGGTGGTTACTTGTGCTTTTATAATTGTTATGTAAAGGATGCATCAGGTCTGGTCTTCTTGTCAGGCCTCTGGTGAGGTTATGTCTTCTGGTACTGCTTGTTTTACAAAGTAAGGCTTTTTGATATGAGTATGTGCCCTTAACACTTGGGTTTTGGGTACTCAAGGAAACAGGAATAAGCAAAGCTCTGATGTAGCTGAAATTATCTGCCTTTCAAAATCCATTAATTACACATGCAGAACACTCCATAGCCTTTCCTCAGCTCAAACAAACATTCACTGAGAAAAAACAGAGGTGATAGGAACAATCACTCATGCCAGAAACAGACATTCACCTGTAATCATTCTGTACTTGGGAGCTGCCTCAATGGACAATTTGGTCCTGTTTAATTCAATAGGCCGTGAATCAGAGGCAGCATTCGCGTTTCCTTCATTTTTGCATGGGATTTCATTCAGAGATGGTCACGGCCATCATAGCTGTGCAGTTACACCGCCAGTGTAGAAGTTACTTCCCACTAACCTGCCTGAACATGCCATCCATGCCCAGGCAAGAATGCATGGACAGTGGAACAAGGGTATGCAGAGGACACTGTGGCCAGGCCCAAGACAGGTATCTAACACTACTCCCGTCTGATTATTTTCCTGATGAGGACTTATTTTGCTGAGCCACAGATGATGCTCATCACCGAGCACCACAGCTGCCTCTTTCAGGGGCTTGCCTAGCTCCTCTGGAAGCCTTTCTCTGGCTATTTCTGTTGACTTCAAAAGGCGTTTTGTGGCATTTTCGCAGAAATGACCAAGTAAGAAAAAGACCTACATTAAACCACTAGTAAAATACGCTGCAAGGTTAATTCATTACTTCTGATGCAAACACATTTCTAATTTCCTTGTAGCACAGCAGAAGGAACATTTACAATTCCATTCCCCTGTGGTTTTGTCATCTCAGCATGGGGAAGAACAGGGTACTCTGGGTGTTTGCTGTGTGCTGGAAGGGATAGAGCATCATCAGAGAGCAGGAAGGCGTTTCATTCTTCGTGCAGTCACCAGGCAGTGCTACATCAACTTGACAGGTGTAAAAGGAAATCTATTTCTCTTTTCTATCCATAGCTAAAAATGGCAACAAAAAAAAAAGGTGAGAAAAACAAGAGTGGGAATGAAGAGATGCCAGATGGTGACTCTGAGAGTCAAAGGGCTTATGAAGACATCAGAGGAAGTATGTGAGGATCATTTAAAGCATCTTTGGAGTACTGGGGTTTAGCTGTTAATCTCTCTAGACCTGCTTGAATTAACTTACAGAGGATATTCTGGAGAATCTGCTGATAGATGTCTAAGTCCTCTTTTGGACATAAAATAGTTCCCTTCTGGTGGGTAAGATGCTAGCATTGGCAAGCAAGGATTTGTACCCTGTTACTGGGAGTTGGACTCAATGATACTCCAGTATTTGCAAATTTGCTGCTGCATCCAACAGTCAATGTAACAAGCAATGTAATAAAAGTTCTTGTATACCTAAGTTAAATACAGTTCATGTACTGGCAGCTTACACTTCTTTTTAGTTCTTTCTGCTACACAGTGTGTCTACTGTGTAGTTTCTAGCTACTGACAAAGAAAATATTACTTTCAAAGTGAATAGTGGGGGTTTTTTTTGGTTAATCACTTAAAGATCTATTCAAGGTTCATCTTCTGATTTTCATTGATATGAGTTGCATGACAGACTTCTTGTATGACTATATGTCAGCCTTGGGCTGCTTGTGAATTATGTGAGGTATGTACCTGGCCATAGTGTTGTTTTGCTATAATCAACATAATTTTCAACCAGTGATCTCAACTAACAATGCAACTTAAATCTTCATGAAGTTGATATTAAAGGGTTATGTGCATTTTTATATTTATAACCTTCTAAAAAAACCCAGGAGTTTTGAGAGAGGTGTGGTCTTGTGCTCAAGTTAACAGATTAAAATCTAAGAGAGAAGCTCCTGTCCTTAGAACAATGGCCACAGGTAGTGATGGTTTTGGTAGTGATGATTGAAACTGTTGTTGATATTTCTTAATTCTCTTAGTTTAAGCTCCAGAGTCCTGTGTTCAGCTTGTTCTTTTTGACCTCAGTAGCTCGTCCAGACAATGTCTTGAAGAGCTTCCTAAATCTCAGTTGTTTGCTCAGATCACGGGCCTTGAGCAATTTCTTCCTCACGTTCCCACTTATCCCAAATTCAGTAGTTCCCTAGTAGTTTAGGCATTTCCCTTCTTTTTGGCTCTGCAAGACTGATCCTCCTGGCTGGGACCTAAAAGGGAACCTAAGGGGGAATGTCAAATATTCCTGCTCGACTTCCAGAATTTTCTTTGGCCTATGAAGTGGCCCAGACCCCTCCGTTGTCCTCAGATTTGCCTTCTACCAGTTTCCACATATGAACTTTACAGAGCAAAACAGTAAACCGTGTCAAGGGGAGTTACATTTGACAAGAGAGTAGAGAGTGAGGCCAAGTATCTCCTTCCTCTAAGGTTTGCTGTAAACTGCCTGAGTGCGTGCTGGGAGACAGCGTTGTTTGCAGTGGGAGCAACTGAAAACCAGCTTTCCCATTCTTTCCCAGAAATTAGAGCCTTTTTATGTCCTCCTCTTCAGAGATGCAGTGTTTTATGGTGACAGGTTTATGGCTCTTCTCTACAGTCAGGGTCCTCTTAAAACATCTGTCAAATGAAAGGAAACATTCAAAGCATCTTAGAAAAGTTGATCTCAAATCTGGGTGTAATCACTCCCTACCACCACCATTATGACCACCTTTTACGCCAGATTTGGCTTTAACACACTCTTTTTTTTTTTTTTTTTTTTTTTTTTTTTTTTTTTTTTTTTTCCCCAAGATAATACCCAATAGTGTAATGAGTTTGCCCCATGCACATGACAGAGGATGTCTGAACACAGGACCAGATTTCAACCCTCCCGAAGATTTGTCCTTGGCTTAGAACAGAAATTTCCATTTCAGCCTTGTGTATGTGATTGTCTAAAAGCAGAACTTAAAACTTCAGCCTTTGACAATATGATTTTTCTCCTTTTTGCTTAATTGCTTATCTACTGAGAAGTTACAGAAAACATTTCAGAAACAGTTAGAAAGATAGTTGCCATCACAAGATGGATGGTAAGTACTCTACCCCAAAGGACAGATCCAGTTTTATCCCATGGAATATTTAAACTGGATTTTCTTTATGCACTTCAAATTCCAAGCAAAAATTCCATTGAGAACTCTGCCAGAAGTATGTCTGGGTTATATATGGCTTATATACATGGCTAGAGGGAAGGCTGGAATTTCCCACAGTAAATTTGAACTCGGATCTGCTCCAGGATGCAGGTGACCAAGCAGCATGGGGACGTGTCCCGGTCTCAGTGCATGTCACTGGAGAAGGAGGCTTCCCCTAAGGTGAGACAACAGCTCTTACGCTTGTGGTGGATAAAAGACTGAGGAGAGGAGAGAACGAGGAGCCAGGGCCCGTTGTAGCCAGGGCCCAGCACATACCCTAGCTAAGACAAAGAGAAAAATACCTTACAGCTCTTTTGGCAAATATATTTTTTTTTTCAGGCTCCTCTGAATGCTTTCAGATCCCAGCAGATGACCGTAGTCCAAAACTCTTGCATGCTCCTCAGATGAGTGTCTCACATCTGGTCCAGTTCCTTTGTATCAGATATTTCATTAGATACATGTAAGTGACAGAAAGGGGCCCCAAAAATCTTGTCTCCATCCTATAGTGGAACAGATGTTTGGGGGATTAAATATAGAGGCAGAAAGCTATGAGTCTTCTTCCAAAGACCTTTGAAAATGCTGACAAAGTGAGCCCAGCTACTGCAGAGGCCCAGAGATCGGTGGGGTCCATGAGGCTCAGAGAAGAAAATGGATAAATTCCTCAGTTGCCAATCTTGCAGGCCAGAAGAAATGGGAGTTGAGGTATCTGGTCCCTGAAATCCCAAGGTATAGCATCTCTTCTCTGCTTCAATGACTGAATTATTTATTTAAAAAGAGAAGAAAATATGAGGGGTTATATACTCATGATCCATTTTTTTTTTTTCTGTAAA
>WHYT01016359.1:124184-135390 GCA_009806455.1 Tetrax tetrax | reverse complement strand
TTTTTTTTTTTTTTTTTTTTTTTTTTTTTTTTTTTTTTTTTTTTTTTTCTTTTTAAATAAGAGTAGTCACATTTCAATCCAGGCCTGGATTTGATTTTCTCAAATCTAACAGATTTAACAGTTTCTTGAAGTTTTACTTCCCGTTGCTTTGAACTCTTAAATACTCTGGTTTTAGGGTGTTTCTCAAGGGTGCAACAGCTTGGACGTGGGGTGCATTAAAAGAAAGAAGAAAGCTCTGTTTTATGAGTTCCTAAATCTTTTGCTTTTCAGGACTTCTGGGTGTATCTATGTGCGCCTGGCCAATTTTTTATCCCTTCACTGAAACAGTTTTCCCTTGTTCAGGACTTTATATGTCTTAGCCACTTCTGACCTTTCAGTACTGTCTTAGAGCTGAGCTTGAATCAACCATGCAGTTAAAAAAAAAAGTCCTTCAGAAAGCGTAATTAAGTGAAAAGCAAACAAACCGACTCAACCTATTTTCTCTTTTACTGTGCTCTAGAAAATACAAAGTGATTCCTTTTTCGGGGTTGGGAAGGAGCACCAAGTTTGAGCTCAGGTTAATTGTAAACACACATCTTTCTTCTGAAATCATTGTCTGAGCAATAGCTCCAGGCACTATGGTGACTGCTATGCTTTATAAGAAGTGTTTGTTTTCATTCATTCCTCTTATTAGTTCATATGAAACAATAACAACAGATGTGATTTTAGAAAAAAAGCATATAAATGTCTAAACTCACGGCTAAAGCAGACATACCAGGCCTCCATAAAACTGGGACTTACACTTTATAAAAGGTTTTAAAACCAAGTTGGATAGATTTTAGGTATTTCCTGTCACAGGCTGTCTATATAGGTCAAGTATTTAGCCCAGATGTGCAACCTGGAGGAGGGCTAGGCAGCAGCTGAGACCAGCCTGGGCAGGGTGACGACCCACAAATAAACCCCGAGGCTTGAGCAGCCCCTCAGTGATGCTTCCTTGTAGCAGGCAGCACTGTAACTGCTGAGAGAGAGGAAGAGATATTAATTGCAAGGGGTCTAAGCACAGTTGGGTGCTGGGGTGTGACAGTTGGCTTGGCAATCTCTGCTGAAGCGGTCAACCTGCCTTTGAGGGTCTTCTGGTTTGTGCACGGAGGTGGGGCTGCAACTTTGTCTACGTGTAGAGGAGGCAAATTTTAATGTCACTTCTGATTAGCAGCGTGTTCTTTCGGAAGATTTTAAATTGGCAAGGATTAGTTTTTCACAAGCCGGCCAGGGAGGAGTGACTCTCAGAAATATGATCCTGTGCTATTCACCTAGGTCTCACCGCAGATACGTACTACTTCTACTCTACATTCTGTTGGTAAATGTGTATTTTTAGTTTTAATCATGAAAAAAATGAAAGATGACATTTCAACTCACAGCTAAGATGACTAATGACTGTCTGCTGCCTAAAGGCATAGCTCATACTACTTCATCATACTGGCTCTGAAGTTTGCTGGCTTCCACCAAGAGCTAAGTCAGAAAGCTGAACTGGTAGAAAACAGCCTCCTGTGAAACCCCAAACTAAATAGCAGAGTGATTCTATCTTCAGCCCAAATTTACTTGTGTTAAGCTTTGGACCACTTCATCAAAGGAAGCTAAGGCATCTGTTTCAGTATCATAGTCAGCGTATTTTCCACCTTATAGCAAATTAAAATAAATACAATTTGGTCTATTCTCAAGTTTAACTTGATTAAAAGCTGAATGACATTAAGTAGTGTTGACCAGGAAATGACTAATTTCAGTCTTTCTCAAGTGTAAATTCAGTACTTAGGAATGGAGGTACCTATAGTAGTGGTGATAAAATTTAATGGCTCATCGGTACTAATGAGACCTCTCTTACAGTCTCTCAAGTTTTTCCTGCTCTATGTGTGTGGGCTTCACGTGTGTGTTAGAGAGAGTGAGAAGGTGAAAACTGGGTGATATCAGAGTGATGCCATCCATTTCTGTGTAATTAGGTGGTTTCAGAGATCTGCTGAAGTTGTTGGTATGTATTTCACCACCGGGTCTACTGTCGCCCTATGTGTGCAATTCTGATCCTCATGATGGAGGACACACAACCCCTTTCAGATGTTCTCCCACCGGGATAGTTCCTTGTGCTGCCTGGGATTCTGGTTTTGCTCCAAAAGGGTGGCTCTGCTGCGAAATCCCTAAAGCTGGCAGAATTATTGGTAGATATCTGTTTCCAGAACCAAAGTTATGGACATTTTCCAGGTTATTTATATTTAAGGAATTTCCTGACTATGCTGTCGCTCTATAAAATTGCATAGTATATGTGCTATACCTAACTGCAGATATATTTACTTCTGTAAAAGTTGCTGCTACAGCTTTCAGGGAGGTGGGGGGAGGAAAATAATTGGATCACAAGCCAATTTTATACAACTAGTTTTATGCATTTGTACTATTTTTAGTAAAATATGCTCAAATGGAATTGTTAAAGTGGTTAAACTTTAGGACTTTTAAGGTGTCTCATTTATTGGGCCAGGTTAGTATCTTAAGACAGTAGCTATTTTTTGTACTTGGTGATGCTATTCCAAATTTCAACTTTTATTTTTAATGGCTAGACTTAATGCTTATATTGTAGACTTTGATCTTGCAGTATACCTCAGTGATTTGATATTTTAAGGCACTTCTGGCATGAAGACATTGGACAGAGATGCATTTTTAATGGTAATTTTAGTCCTATACCCAGCCGTTGTGCAAGTGATCCGTCTCTTTTTTTTTTTTGTCCATTGTTTGGCTAAGCCTATTTGCTTGGCTTTGGAAAAAAAAAAAAAAGGATGGTTCTCATTTTTGTACTCAGTTTTGTGGCTTTAGCTGGAATTACAGAAAGTCTTCATCCTGTGCTTCAGAAAAACATCAGAGAAGTTTAAAATTAATAGCACAGAAGCCAGCCCTAGTCAAAGCTCATAATAAAAAGTTAAGAATTGATATTTTATTTTTCAGGCTATATTTTTGAGGGGCATTAAAGGGAATAATACATCTTTTTTAGAGTGACTAAAGACACATATTCCTATATAGAGAAAGTGGAGGACCTGTCAGATTTAGATACAAATGAGAGGGTACCTTCTATCACGAGCATCTGGAAACCTCTCCTGGGGCTATGCCTACAGTGATACTTCATGCCTCCATACGCTGATGATCCACGCTGAATACAGCTTGTCCTTACATTGTTTCTTTTGTTAATGGCCTGGATGACACGACCAGATTTGCAATAAATTCCACCTTCATCCTTTCCCATGTAAGGCCATCGAGGTGCCATCCCATGGGCAGCAAGGCAGAAACTCTGGGGTGCCTGCCTGCACCACGCTTTCCTCTGCTTTTACCTTCTCCTAAAGAGATGAGGGGAAAGAGAGGTGAAGTCAGTTTAAGATATGCAAGAGCTACACACCGTGTTTCTGTACCTACCCACCTCTCCATCTGGAGGAGGATCCTGCCTGCAGGCAGGGTGTAGGTATGGTTGTTTCTTCCTCCGGAGCAGAAGGATCACAGGCAGGAAGAACCAGAGCCAGGAGGAAAAATGGGAAATTGTTCTTGTGCCCAAGCATGCTGACTGTGTGCATGCGGGATTGAGCTCCTGTATTGTCCATGTCATAAATCACCTCATCTCCAATAGTGGCAGTAGGCAGCTCAGGGAATGTCATATGGTATCTGGAGTTTAGATAAGCCTCCTGAGTCTGAAAGCCTGGCCAGAAAACTCCCAGAAAACAATCTCTCTGGAAATTCCTGCTTCCAGCTGTGCCAGGAATAAAAGAAGCTCCTCCTACTAAATGTGCTGTTCTGTTGCATCTAGCACCAGCTACAATCTGGGTCTGTGACGGAGAAAAAATGTGAAAAAAAATGTTAAAATTAGTTAAAGAAAAATAAAAGTATAGTTTCTGAATCTTGGAAAAGTCAAAACACAGAAGAGGTGTATTTGATCATCAAAAGTAGCTCTGACATACCAGATGGGTAACATTTGTGGGAGCCTCATGTAGGCTTTGCCCTCACCTAGAACCCATGAATATGTCCTCCTGATTTAAGGAGGCTTTGGATCAGATCTCTAACAGAGCTGGGCTTTGTGGCTTCTAACCAAAAGTGTTGGTGGCTTTTTTTTTTTAATCTTCAACAGCAACCATAAAGAGAAGTGTACGTTGCAGTGCTGTGATAAATATTGCCCTTTCCTTCTGAGAGAAGTCCCCGACATCTTAAACCCCCATGCAGTACTTGCTGCTTATCCTAGAAAAATAAACAGCTTTGACACAACATTAGAGAATAGTTAGTATTGTCTTAAGATAAAAAAATTTTACATCTATTTAATCTTTCATTTGGTCTTTGATCTGGGACTATAATTCAGTATTTTAACTTCTATATAGGAGATTTGTGGTACGTGTACTTTTCTTGCTCCGTTCTTTTAGTGCCATAGGAATGGATTTATAAGAAAAAGCAAATAAAAGCAAACTGTGTGTGCTTGAAGAATCTTCATCTGCCTGTATTGCTTCAGTTAATTTAGGGTGCATGGGGGCTGGCGGCCTGAATTCAGAGTGTAAAATATACTAGTATGTCTTGCTAGCAGCACTTTGTACGTGAACAAAGTCAGAAAACTGCTCAGAGTGAAATGCACGGACTTGTTTCTAGGGGAAAGCTGGGCCACACCAAGTATAGAGTGTGACTCATGAACATCTGCGGAAATTTCACACTTCCAAAACCGCATCGTCACAACAGCAAAATTTAGCTAGACTGCGTTCCCTCCACAAATGTCCTAAGACTGTAAATATAACAAATTATTTAGAAAACAGAGAACCTTTTTCTCTTTAATTCAGCCCCCACAAAGGCTGTCCATCACAGAAAAGCAATCGAAAGATATTTTCAGCAAGTAGCAGGTTAGCAGAAATGTGCTTTAAGGATTATTTCACCTCCCAGGTGCATTGCAGTATTAAACTACTTTGCATACCTGTGACCTAAGTATTACTTTGGACACAGAAATTAGATTGCCAAGGTTTCCCTTAAAAATTTCTGCTGTTGAGAGATGAATTATCAGCCTTTTCATAGGAAAAGCTCTGAAGTTAGCTGTTAGGGTAAAATTTATTATATGGACATAACTAAGAATTTTTTTCCTAGACCATAAAGATCTAAGATTAGTATGAATAATATAACAAGTGTTAAAGTCTTTATTCCCAAAATATATGCTCAATTGTTCTTAACTTACCTATATCAGTAGCTTCACAGATTTGCATCTTCTTAGTTAACTGTATGTTTAAGTGTTTTGCTTAAACAAGACCTAAATTTGGGATGTGCTCCATCACTGAAAATCATACTAGCAGTGTATGTTTTAATGGAAAATGCACAGCTTAAATATATCAGTCACACTCGAAGGGTGATGAGGTCTGCATATTTATCATTGTGAAAACCTGATCCAACTTCTGTTTGAGTCACTGGGAGTTCTGTTGCAAGCTCAAGCCCCAGATGCGAAGTTACAAATATCAACAGCAATCACAAAAAATCCTGGCACTAAAACCATTGTTTGCGTAGAGGCAATATTGTGTTAACTCACTGTCAGTGCTGCCCTGACCTCCTCTTGTCTTCTCTGAACTGCTGTATCTCGGTAGTGTAATATCCTTTCTTCCCAAAGGAACGTTTCGAAGTGCAAGGGGATTTTTATGTATTTAAAAATGACAAAGCTCCTGGAGTGAAAACACATTTAGAATCATAAAAAATAAATAGTCAACGTACAGTCTGCCTCCGAACATCAAGGAGACTGTCAGACTACACGTGGCCGATATTTCTCCATTTCTAGATCTGGGTATCACTGTGTATGAGGGGTTAGACAAGAACAGACTTGCGGGAATTGAAAATGATTATAGCTACGGCTCTTAAAAATATACGTGAAGAGGAAACATGATGCTTATTTGTTTCTTGCCATTTGAAAAACTGAGCATATTCCTAAATTGATGGAAAATATTCTTTAAATAAAAAAATCATTTGGCTGCTGTGCCTCTGAAGGAACAATAGTGAATTATTTCCTAAATACATCCTTATTAGATACAAGAGCTATAAAGACAATCTATGCTTATCTGACAATTGTTATTTAGACTAGAAGAAAATGAAATAAATGAACAATTTATAGAACAGGAAAGCTATTTTGAAATGGAAACCTCTTAAGAACACTGCTCAGGATACAAATCTTTTGAAGTCTGAATCCAAGCCTTGTCTCCTTTTAGGTCTTGAATTAATTAATTTTGTCCAAACACCTTATTAATGATTTGTTTCTAAAGTGAATATCTATTGATGGTTGTAAATCACACACAAACTCATGGTTAGATGTTGGCCAGGAAGAGAGAAAAGTCCATAACTCAGCCTCTTTCTCGCACCTGCAAGCTTACTGCTTGCTTTTCAGTTGCTCTAAAATGTAAATACTCTACCTGCATTTTGTCAGTAAGTTATTATGTACATAGTATGTGGATTTAAATGTCTTTCAAAGCCATTGTTGAATTTCCTGTATTTTATAATGATTACTTTTTCAACCATTTAAAGAAACGACCAAATAACAAGGTCATTTTCAGTTGAATCTATAAGATATGAACTGCTACCCAATTTCTGTAGCTTCTGCAAGTGATTTTCAAACCAGCATGGAGAATACAAAATCATTAAGACAGTCTTATTGATTGTGTGGTAATTTTCACTGCTATATGGAAGATTTCTTAAAGTTAAGTAAAATATATTAAAGCAATACTTTAAAAAGTACAGTCTTTATGAATGTTATAAATCAGCTTCTTTTCCTATGTGTTTTTCAAAAATAGGTTGTTCTGGTTATCTCTAGCAGTTTTAAGAAGCAGAGAGGGGACACACCAACAAAATAATTTGTCTAAAATTAAATTCACAGTATGACTCAGGTTGGTTTTTTTTCAGTGGTGAAATGGCAACTTCAGGTGGATTGTGTTGGATTATAATGAGTAACTTGGTGTTAATCAGGTGAGGCCATACTGAAAAATTTGCTGCACCACCTCTGTACATTATGGATGGCTGTTTTGGTCTAATATGCTCCTCTTTTCATCCCTTTATTGACTCTGGAATTCATATGCATGTGGAAAAAATTAATATTCCTAACGTGGTAATAGTAACATATTATGGCTATAAATAGAAGATCTGATTTCATTTAAAAGCAAAATCAAAGTTCTTCTCTTGTGGAAAACAGCACAAATTCCATACATCAAAGCTACTGCAAACAATAGGTTTGACGACTCCAAGAATATCATCCCAGTGCAGAGCTGCACAGACGGAAACATCTAAAGGTCAATGGTCTTTTATGGAGAATCCTACTGCTCTGTTCCCAGTTTGGGATGGTCACTGCAGAAAGAGGGGCCAACTGTGAAAGGAATGCTTTTCATTCATTTTCAGTCAAGTATTGGAGCAAAATACTTGATTTTTCTTACTGAGTTTAAAAAAAAAAAAGATCTATATGTGATTTGGTAAGTTAGTGAAGTGACAGATTAAAGTTTTGTTCACTTCCAGAGAAAGCAAGTTAGATCCTCTCCTACTAATTTACATAAATAACAGGAAAAAAATAAATTCTTAGATACTATTTAATTCATGGCAAAGATCCTAATGATTCCACTTAAAACATCATAAGTCTTGGGAACATTGAGAAAGGACAGCGTTTCATTAACAATGTATTGCTCAGTTTTCATCAGTTATCTATACTGCGTATCGTAGAGGTCTCCTGCCTGCTCTTAGAGCCTAATCTTGCTTTCACTGAAAACTCCCATTAAATTGAGCGTTTCATAATATCGACCTGTTAATCCAATGTGTTCACAGACAATATAAATAATTCATCTTTAAAAAATAAAGTGCAGTCAAGCATGTTTAACGGAGATCCATACGAACATTTTTGAGTCTACTATTAGGCTTCAGTTTCTCTGGAAACAGAGATAATAATACACACAAATATATGCAGGCATTTTTTTTTCAGCCTGTAAATACCCATCTTGCAGTCTAAGAAACTCTCCGTGAAATCCACAGGTAACCCAAGAACACTGCAGTTTTATTGTAAATTAGTAATATTTCAGTCTGAATAAAACCAAGCTCACCTCTTATACACACACAGGCAGCAGCCAGGCTCAAAAATTCTGCCTTTCCTACAGGTTTCATGCGGTCTCTGTACAGAGGAGGGCAATGGTGAGGAAGGGAACCGCAGCTCATGTGGCCGTGTGTCCTATGGAGCAGTGATGTGCTCCCTAAGCCCTTGCTCCTGTTTGGTAGTGGAGAACAGGTCGAGAAATGCACTCTGGAAGAGTCCAGGCTTTGGTGGATCCATTGCTGATGGAGCTGGCTGTTCACTTTGCGGTAAATGTTCTAACCTGTAGGTTAGCCTCGTTAGGTACAGTATAAATATAGAATTAAATGAGTATGTAAAAGCAGCTTGTTTTTATTTCAGTGCAGACCTGGCACAGGTACTTCTGGGAGCCTTTTGAGTGCCTGGGAAGGGTGAGACTGTTCACAGAGCAAAATATATATAACAAAGTGCAAAAGAGTTTGCAGGACTACAGCATGAGATTGATTTCCAAACCTGTCTTGAGGACTGAACTTGTTAAAGAAAGGCAGGCAGTTCCCAGCTATGTAATTTACTCCCAGTAAATCTGTCACAGCCTGAGACTTCTTCCAGTTGGAGTACAATGAAAGACGAAACACTCTATAAAGAAGTGCTATGAAAACAATCAGCCAATGAAACAAAAATCTTCTGAGCTACTCCTTCCTCTGTCTTTCCTTATACATCCTGTCTCTTCTCTGTTTTGGATAATAAGATTGAAAGCTCTTCGCAATGAGGAACCGTCTACGTTTTGTCTCTTGTGTAAGACTAAGATCGCTGTTGGTACTTAAATCCATTAATATTTAGATTTTTTCTTTACTGCCTCTGCTGGAGACATTTGGCCCTGGATTTGTGTGAGAACTTTCCTAAGGATGAGAACATACTACCATGAATTGACTGCAAGTATCATTTCTCCTGAGCATTTTAGGTTGTTACGAGCTAAGGAGGCACACAGGACATGGTTCAGCAGGCATGGTGGTGTTAGGTTGACAGTTGGACTTGATGATCTTGGAGGTCTCTTACAATTTTAACACTCTATGATTCTATGAAATCTCATTTATTTTGCCAGTTTGCGCAGTGCAAAATCTGGTCTAAACTAACAAGTACCTGAGCTAAAGGATAAGCATGACACTGCTTTCCACCTCTGCCCTATGCAGACTTCCCAGTTCCAGCTGGCACAGATTTCAGGGTCTCCGATTTGTGCTCAGTTGTACAATTTAGATGCTCCCACCATGTCTCTCTGTACTTTTGTTCACCTTCTGTGAAACAGCAGAGAGTGGGTCTTCCCCACCCCACGGTATTTTGAGAGCAAATACACTAAGCATTCTGTGGGACTTAAACACCACGGTGGCTTGGGTTGTTTAGGGCCAGAATATTTTCCCAATAATCATGAAGTAGATGCTTTCCAAAGTCTTATCTTCCAAAGCTAGAGCTCTGGGCTGCAGTTTGCTGCATTACTGGCTAGCTGCTAAAGTAATGGCATCTACTTGTCCTTCTTTGAGGCTCTGGGCCTTAGAACGATGGCCCTGTGTTTCAAAATTCCTCTCTTTGTGCTTAGTCACTACTCTGCAGAGCTGGGCTGTCTGGCCTCCTAGGCCTCTGTAACAGATGCTATTGTGCAACGTGAGGGACTGCGATTGAAGTTTCCAGAACAGATTTTAATTAGAAACATAACTTTATACAGTAGCTTGGAATGAATACAGGTGGGGGAAAGAAATCAAAACAAGAGCTGAAACAGAAAATGCCAAAAAGAGAAAAATAAAAGGCTGTTTTATTGGCATTTTGTACTGAAAAGCACTTGACAGGAAATACTGTGCATATCCGTGAAAAACTGAAGTATCTAGCAAGCAGCAATAACTGAGATCCTCCAAAAGCCAGATCCTCAGCTGGTGTAAATCAGCATTGCTCCATTGATTTTATGAGAGCTGCCATTTCTCATTGACCTCAGTGGTGCCATGCTCATCTATATCGGCTGAGCCAGTTTGTCACAAGTGGAATCCAGAAACTTTGAATACTTTTTTGTTTTGTGTTGGGGGTTTTTTTTGTTGCGGGTTTTTTTTTTTTTAATTAATTTTTAATCAATCTTTTGTTTTGTAGATTGTCCTCCACTTGGTCTAGAGACATTAAAAATTACTGACTTCCAGCTCCATGCCTCTACAGCAAAGCGGTATGGCCTTGGGGCTCACAGAGGAAGGCTCAATATTCAGGTAACACCGATTTTTCTCCTAAGTTGGAGAATGGCTTAAGGTTGTTCTGTTGTATAAAGAGAACCAATGGACGGTGATCGGTTCTGACTGCTTTGTCAGCTCATGTAATTCAAATGAAGGGGAAACACTGGAATTAGAGAAGTGAGAGAACCCTCCAAACTTAGTGTGCTGAGGGTGCAAATCCAAGGAGAGCTCTATGAGCAAGCCAAGGTGAAGGCAGCCTAGAAATGCTCCCAGCTCCCTTAGAAATCATTCTGGAAGGAAGCTCACACAGCAAGTTGCTTTTTTGTTGTTTGACTAGTGAACAACAATGGTGAATTGAAAGCGTGGTTTTAAGTGAAGTACTTGCCCTAAGGCAGCTTTTCAGAGGCAATGATTAAATTAATGCTACTGAAAAATGCTTCAGTTCAGAAGTCACCAGCACACAATCTGGTTTAGCTTCTTTTATTTAATACTGCAGATGTGCTTAAGTGCTTTATGGGACCAAATTCTATTTTCTCATTTCTTGTGTTTCTGTTTTCTTTTTTATTAGTGCTGTTTTCTGAATTACAGTCTTTTCCAGTGTAAAAATGTTACTTCTGATAATAAAGTACAACATGGAATCATAGAATGGTTTGGGTGGGAAGGGACCTCTAAAGCCCATCCAGTGCAACCCCCCTGCAAGGAGCAGGGACATCTCCAACCAGATCAGGTTGCTCAGAGCCCCGTCCAACCTGGCCTTGAATGTTTCCAGGGATGGGGCACCCACCGCCTCTCTGGGCAACCTGGGCCAGTGTTCTACATGTAAAACTCAAAGTTGTAAAGAGGATACTTGCACCAAGAAAATGGTGAAAAATCTCTAATTGTATTTAATTTATTAGTTACCTTTTATTATTAGACCTTTCATTAGATTTTTTTTTTTTTTTTTTTTCCAGCTAAA
>WHYT01016359.1:28741-124164 GCA_009806455.1 Tetrax tetrax | reverse complement strand
GTTTCACATGGTGCCCATTGCAGTGTAATGGTGGGCAGCTGCTGGAAGGGTTGGGGGGAGGGGGGGGGGACTGCTCTTGGTTAAAATCCCATGGTGCAGTTAGGATCTCTTTCCTTCAGCTTCTTCTGTGCTTCTGTACGAACAGGTCTGTAAGCTTCTCTATGTCGGGGGAAAGCCTGAGTGAGGTGTCTTGCTTGTTTACTTCATATTCTCTGCTAGGAAAAAAAAAAACCCACAACCCTCATGAACACAAAAATAGCATGAAGATGATGTTCAGATAAGTTCTATAGGAATGTTTAATTATTTTTTTTTTTATGGTTTTGTTTAGATAGTAGCATAAGACCAAGATAGTAGCATAAGACCTCTGAATTCTTTGTTGGTTCTGGTTCCTCATTTTTTATGCTAGTGTTAAAGTCCAGTTTATTTAAGCACAAGAATGACTGTGCTGGTTTAAACCAGGAGTCCATCTAAGTCAGTGTCCTGTCATCACCAGTAACACTGACTTAAAATAAAAAAAGAGGTGTAAGAGTCTTGCCTATGGATGATATTTTCCCTCCCTATAGTCCAGAGCCCCTAGCAGAAGGGGACAGTCTCTTGCTGGGAAGCAAGCAGAAGTGAGATGCCACTTGGCTCCTCTTCCCAAAAGCTCTCTGCACTCAGGTCGGACCAAGTGCGTTTTGTTTCCTTTGTGGTCCTGATCCCCTGGGACCGCGTTTCCCATCCCACCTGCATCTGCTGGGCCTGGCTGGTTATAACAAAGATGCTTCCGCTGGTTCTGTGGCAGTGGTTTCTTTTGCGTTTACAGTGAGAACAAGGTCCTTGCCTCCACGGTGCAGGGCTGTTGTCCTCTCCCTGCAGCGTTGCACAGAGTTGGGCATAACGACCATCTGTCCTGTGCAAATTGGGTTTTAGTCTTCTTTATCCAAACAATGGTGCCTTTTTTTCTTTTCTTTTTTCTTTTTTTTTCTTTTTTTTTTTTTTTTTTTTTTTTAAACTAAGGCTTCACAATCTGACACTTCTGCTCAATACAGACTTTTATGTTGTCATTTTCTTGAGCTGCATGAGTTCTACATGGGTTTATTCTCCTTATTAACCAAAAGCTGTGTTTACTTTTCTCTGGTATAGGGACTGAACTGATCCCAGGACTGTGGGAGGCTGACGTACAAATAACCTAACAACACCTGCCTTACAGCAAAGTGACTTCTCTGGCTTAGTTTTCTTGTTTAAATGCAGCCCCTTTTCTCTGCTACATCTTTACCTCTAATAAGGATATTTAGTAATCCTCTAATTAAAAGCTTTTACACTTACTGAAACCTTATCAGTATCCTACAGGTACAGTAATTCCCTAAATGCCCTGGCCACTTAGTTACAACAGTGACTGGAAAATTTAAAAGTATGGGCTTACATTTATTTTTTCTTTAGATGCTGCTTCCTTTGGGATTGGCTTAAAACTAATAGCACTTTGAATTTTTTTTTTCAGAACCACTTAGAATTTGCAGGTCTACCCCTTGTCATTTGGGTTTTGGTGCTTAATTTTACTTTGTATTAAGACTTCTGAATTTCAGTAGTATTTAAAACATACATGCTTATAACCAGGAATAGGTACTACAGGGGATGGATGTGTCAGATGGGTAATGAGGTCCCTGGCGATTTCTCTTTGCTGCTCAAGAGGTTGCAGCAAGCTGAGGAAAGGCAAAAGGCATTGGTATTTAAGCAGCTGTGTTTTCATGCTGTTTTGTACTGTTCATGAAGAAAAACACTTGGCCCAAGTCAGAGAGACTCTGAGAGGCCGATGTGCTGCTCAAGTTTCACCGGTGTGCTATGCTAAACATATGATGATGAGCAATTTTATGGGCTGCCACCTTTGCGGCACGGCCCAGGTATCACCATGGTGCCATTGCGATATTCATGTGACTGTTATGTTCCTCCCCGAAATAAGACAAAATCCACTCTCTGCTCAATCTCATCATCTGATGCAAAGTCAGCTGAGAGGCTTAGGGCTCTCCCCAGGGAACTGGCACTACCTCGATGCACAGGGGATTCACAGAATAATGAAGTTTTTCAAAGGCTTCTGAGGGTTGGGTTTTTTTCTATTTTTTATGTAGATTATTTGAAGCATATGAAATGATTCAGGCAGTGCCACGTTTTATTCCAAAGAAGGGCAGGTCTAGCAGGACTGGACAAAATCACCTAGGATGTGCTTCTCCTGTGGCCTTGCGCTGTCTGGGACCTGATTTTGCTCCCAGTCTGTATAAAACAACATTCAGTGAGGCACTCTGCCTTCACAGATAAAAGTCATTAGTATTTGTCAATTGCAAAATAATTAGCAGTGGTTAAAACCTAAAAGAATTAGTGAAGCTATGTTTCTTCCCCTTCCTCATGTTCCTGGTTGGAGAAATCCAAATACTGAAGATGACAAAGCAAGGCAATAATGTGTATGCAAATAAACAGGATGTATTGCTTTTTGGTTTTTCAGAGGCAAAAGAGAAAGATTATTGAAGTTCTGCGTTCAGCTCGAGTGCATTAATTCTTCTCTTTCCCACTGGCAGTGGCTGCTATAAATACCTGTGATGAGTTTTTTTTTTCTTCCCAAACTTCCTGTGGTAAAATAATGTTTGTGATCACCCTGGTGAGAACAAAGAATTTAAGCAGAAGTGGTTTAATATTAGCTGTATTTCTGCTGCTGCTCTAGCTGACTTGTGGTAGAAGACTGAAATTTCTTTCCTTATTTGAATAAATTTAGGCAGTAATATATTTCTCTTCATTATAAAATAAGATTTTTGGAATAGTGATAATGTGAGCAAGTGGTTTTTTTCTGTCTTGCATATTTCTAACTCAGAAGAGAAACATGAATTAAAATCAGAAGTTATATAATTTGTAAAGGAACTGTAACCTTTTGATTCCCCTTTATCTTGGCTTCTGGGTACATAATAAGCAGTTGATTTGTTTTATTTGAATTACGATTTTCAACATTCACATTTTATAAATCACTCAGGAGTGACAGAAATAAAGTCTATTTTCCTATAACAAGAAGGTATTTCTTCATAAGATGCTGCATATTGAGAAGAGTTTTTGTATTTGCCTGCAAGCGAAATATAAGCTGGGTTAGACTTTGAGTTATTCTTGAAAACTCCGTGAAGGAAAAAAGTTTGTGTAAGACCTAGTCCTTATTTCCAGTTTTCATTAGCTCCTTCACTCTCCTACTTATGAGGATAATGTGTTTAAAATGCATAGCTTAAAGTTATGTATGTCATAACTTGAATCCATTATCTCCGTTAATTCAATATATAATTTTTAAATTCAAGTAAGCATCTTAGTGAGATCTATATTCTTTGATCGAATATTTGGTTATAATTGTTCTCATTTTTCAAGAATGAAAGTTTTTCCAAGGAAAATTAATAGCAATTTTAACTACTAAATATTTGATTGAGTTTATAAGGTTTTTTAATAGAAACAATATTTTGAAGTGCACACAGGGCAATTGCAAAACTTCAAGTCCCTTAAGAAAAAAATACAAACTTGAAGCTTGAAAAGAGACTTTTCAACATAAATTCATTGGAATTACTTTCCATACTTCTAACATTGATTCAACTCCTCTTTTTTAAAGTAGTACTTTGTTGTAGTTATATACAGACACTTGCTTCTTTTTACCTAGTAAAATTATTCTTTTAGCCTCAGAGAAGCTGATGTCAGGGGATAAGAGATGTCAGGAAATAAGAGAGCAGGAAGAAGTAGTAGCACATTTTCTTTTTTCTTCTCTGCTCTCTTTGTACCTATTTAAGACCACAGTATTTTAAGCTGTGCATAACTGTAGGCATGTCCTTTAAAATCCCCATATTTGATATACAACTGAAACATCTGCTTAGCTTTATCTAAATTCAGTTGAAACCATGAAGATTTAAGTAGGTAATTTGGGTTTGTTTTTTTTTTTTTTGGTTTTTTTTTTTTTTTTTTTTTTGCAAATAAGCTCTTCTTTTTCTCTTCTGCTTCCTTCTCACTGTAATGTGGAGGAGAGGTTTGCACCCTGAGTGTCACGTCGATGGGAAATATGCTCGGTCTGAACGAGGACCAAGGATCCCAGCTGAAGCAATGAGAGATATGGGTACATGGTTTGCAGAAATTGGTGGAATCTCATCTGTGTGAAAGGGATTAGCATGATGCTGGTTCAAGGTGCTCTGCAGATCTTAACACTTCCTGGCAAGCATTGGTTTTAAACCCTAAGGCTACTTCAAATTCCATCTTCTTTTAAAACGCATCGAAACCTTTTCTTGAAAAAGGTTATAACTCAGGTCAGTGATCATATTTGCATTCTCAGGTTTTCCCATTGTTCAGCTCTCTTTGAAGAATTTATCTTCCATTGTTAATAAAGTTTTTCTCTGTATCTTGTACTTCAACTTTCATACGAACTTCACTTTAAAATATCAGAGTTAATACATAGAAGTAGGTGGCTTAATGTAACTTTGGTAGGTGCAGGAAAAAAGTAAGTTTTAAGCTGCCGTATGTCTCATATTTGAATACCTGAGAACATTAGAAGTTTTAGGAATTGAATCTGTATCTATGTTTTGCTGCACTTCCTTCAGATGCCACCAGACTCACGCTGGGAAAAGGGATTAACAACTGCATCCTCTCTTGGAGTCAGACTCTCCCAGTGCCCATTTTGTTAGAAACAGTTTGCAAACCTGGAGGTGTACGGACCCGTCAATCTCTGCCACTGTAACTCAGCTACAACTGTGATATCTGCCAATACTGCTCAGTGGGAAGCTGAGGGATAATTCAGAAAATTTAATTGACAGTTGTGTTCTTGGGTACTTCACTTATGTTTTACAAATACGCGTGTCAACTGAAAATATACATCAGACAGTAGCTGTATACCAGATCTTTAAGATCTGTCTCTAATATAAACTTACAAAGTTTTTGAGACTCTTCATTTATATTTGGGCAATATTTAAGGATATCCATTCTTGGAATTGCATGGATGGCAATGATAAATCCACATTAAACACAGATGAAATATGATAAAAATACATGTAGCCTCAGAAAACCACATGGAAAAGCTTCTGTGCTCTCTGTAGCAGTAGCCAGCTTGGTGCCAAACATTTCCTGGGCTTTAGTAACAGGATAAATACCTAAAGACCTCAGATGCTATGTTTCTTTAAATGCTATTTCAGATGTATTTAGAATACAGATTACTCAAAATGCCTTGCAGATACTTCTTTGAAAATGTTGAGAAGGCTGGTTTTGATGGTTTTACCAGAATGAATTGGGATACAGATTGGTACACAAGTTGGAGCACAGTTGGGCATTCCTGAATTTTTAACCTTTGACACTCTAGTGGTGAAAATTAATAATTCTGGGACCAGAAATTGGTGGGAAATTGTATTACTATTTCCATAGACTACGCTCTCCTTTACTGCTTCCAGGGGAAAGAGATCGCTCCGGCATTGACCATTATTTACATGGGTTGGAGCTGTTTTTTTAGGACTTTCATCACTGTGAAGACCATGTGTGTAATTTATTCTGGATAAAGGTTCTATCAGGCCACAGGCACAGACAGGAGCACTGAACTGAAGCTTTTTTTATGCTTCCTAACTCTAACTTAAATTTATATGTAACGGTTCTTAGTCTTTAAAGGGACTTTGCTGAATTTCCCTCCCTGCTTTGAGTAAGAAAATATTTTGGTTGCTCCAAATAGCTGTTGAGAATGACAGTCTCAGGGGTCTTAAACTGGCACCAAAGGAGTAAGAGGAATGAATGATGACTTCATGTGTCCTTTTCTTTTTCCCATGAAAGACCTTCAGTTTCTTGGTTCTGATTTGTGAAGACAGTTTTTCCTTCCTTTCAGGCAGGTGTTAACGAAAATGATTTTTATGATGGTGCTTGGTGTGCAGGAAGAAATGACCCGTATCAGTGGATTGAAGTAGATGCTCGAAGGCTTACAAAATTCACTGGAGTCATCACACAAGGAAGAAACTCTCTCTGGTCGTAAGTACACACTTACTTTTCTCCACGAGATTCTGAGTTTTCAGACCAAGGAATTCATGCTGTATTGTGTTTTGGTTCTTCAAGGAAAAAAAGAAAGAATGGAAATGGAGTGTGACACCAAGTAATTGAACAGAGGAACAGTGAAAAACAAAATGATTGTAGATGGCATAAAATACAAGTTTAAGGGTAGCAAACTTCTAGAGGCATCACCTACATCTGGCAAAGAAGCCAATATGATTGTCTCAGGTTGTTTGTCTTTATACTCACCTTGTCAAATTTGCTTGTGTTAAACTTCCTAATTTTTTTCCAATATTTAAATTGATTAGTTTAAATACTGATACTAGTTTAGAATAACCACTCATCTTTGGGATTTCCTAAAATATAGACAATAGCCAAATAATAGGTCAAACTCAAAAGAATATGATTTTTAAATGAGCAGATACAACAAATTTTATATCTATACTTTTTTGTTCTAAAAAGAATTTGTAATATCACCAAAAACCACATGGTATATGTTGCCCAGGACTGCAGTGTTTGGTAACAGGCTTGTTGTGCTGTGTTTATGGAAGACTCCATGCAGTTCAAGCATGCTTGCTAAGCAGCTTTTAGGAAGGTGTGCTTGCCATGAATAAGGTAGCTGCACTGGTCTAGAAAGTCAATCCAGCTACACATAGCCCAGGAGCTCGGCTTTGGTTGGAGGGTGCTGCCCTCCTCCAACGCTGAAAGCATTCATGAGATTTCTGGTTACTGCTTGTGTTACAGAAGGAGTACATGGTTCTAGGAAATAACTGTTTTGCACACACTTGTGCAAAACTTTTTTTCTTTTACATGATTTACTCATTCATGACCTGCTTCTGAGTGTAGGTCCCAGATTGTTCTGTATTACAGCCAGTGTGAATGAGGGGAGAATTGTGAATGAGGAATACAGCAATCAGCTGGGATAAACTGAAACTCAAGGTGATGTTTGTTTTTGGTTTTTTCCTGACCTTGGCAGTGTTTGTTCAGTCTCTTAATTTTTTTTGTTGAGTTTCACTGCATTATGTAAGCCAATAATTCCACTTGTGCTGCTAGACATTTGACCAAGTATACAGGAGAACACAGCCTTAGGTCCTTTCTGGTCATACCTCTCACTTGAGCAAATGAATGTGTCATTTAATAAAAGGCAAGCCAGAAAAATAGCACTATATCTAAGAAAAAAGAGGGTTTTTTTTTTTCCTTCTATAGTTTAATTTTCTGTGTTTTTTAAAATTTCTTCTAACATTGCTGTGGGAGTAGAAGCCTTTTCGGCAATAAGGTTTCTATATTTATTCCACATTGTTCTGTGTTAGGTTGATAATTACTTGTACCAGTCTTATTCTTTTCTATATTCATACTCCTGACACTGCTGTTCCTGTCAACACCAGTGCTGCACTGCCTCGTCTTGTATTGCTATTTTTAGTTCAGCTCTATTGTGAGTTTACAGCAGGACCTGACGCTCTATTTATAGTTGATATTCACAGTCGTCTTTTTTCAGTTTGGTTTTTAAATTATTGAATCTTGCTTTTGCCCTTTTCATCCACGAAGAGTTGGTGGGCAGAAGCCTGAGGGTCTGCAGGAAGAGCAGGGTTGGTGCTGGGAGAGCAGGTTCAGTCTCCTCCTGGATTGTTTTTTTCAGATTTGCAGAGAAACAGGCATGTTTCTGTCTCGTAGCAGCGAAGATGGTTTCAACAGGATCAGCTGCGCTGTGAGGCAGGCTAACATCTCCTGAAAAACACATTCTGCAACACTGAGGTCTGCCCCATGGAGGGGCCAGGGGAGTGGGGAGAAATAGTCGCAGGAAGGGGTGACCTCCAGCTTGCAGACAAGGGACTTCCGTGGAGGTGGCTCTTCTTGTCGAAGTGTGATGGCCTCCATCTCACTTGGTGTCTCATGATACAGCCTTGGCTGTGGGACCTGGAGTTCACTTCATTTCTCTTGAGAGACCTCATTTTCTCTCTTCCCTCAGAAAACTGAACAAACAGAATCAGTGTAGGTGATGTTTGTGTGCTCTACTTCTGCACGTGTAAGTCTTTAGATTTTAAAAATAACTTTGTACTCCCTGAGGTACCAAAGTAGACGCTCGTGCTTTCAAAAGGGTTTAGACTGATGTATGCAGTCCTCACTGGGGCTAGGAGTGGTGTCCTGGGCTTTCCAGAGCCTCAGCACCTGGGAATATCGTACCCAGGAAGCTGACAGATGTTGCTTTCTGAATTAATCATGTTGTTGTGTCTGAAGGATGATTTTCTCCACATGACTTTCTACCCCAATTCCTCCAGCAGTCAAAAAAGCGAGAAGAAAGGAAAAATGAAATCCTGGTGTGGAGAAGAGCTATGCAAAGGGAAATTGAATCCAGACAAGAGTAGAGACCTTGAGCTTGGAGCAGAGGTTGCCTTAGGGTGGGATTCAGAGGCACAGGTGGAAGCTTTGGTACTTTGGCCATCGGAAGAGACAACGACCTGACCATAGCCGTATGGCTTGCATGGAGTCAATGCAAGCCAAACCAGGAGAAACAGGCTGGTAGGACTTTTACTGGTGTGGGTAGGTCCTTTTGTGACCTGCTATAATGAGCAGTTGAAGCGAAGGAAGCTCATCTTCCTTCTTTTGTACTTAGCTACTGACTTGTGATGGTATCAAAAAGGACAATTTATGATATGAAGGTTTGTACAAAAAGATAGCATTCTGTTACCCGAGGCATCTTCCCAACTTCACAAAGTTATGTGACAAGAATTTAGTGCTTTTTTAACTAATAAAAACATATGTTGGAGAATAAGCTTACTTCAGGTCCGAGAGCCAAAAAACACCCCTCTGATCTCTGTTGTATTAGAAGCAAAAGCCTGCCAAGCTTGAGAGCCAAGGTAAGATTTTTATTTAAGCCTTGGAGACTTTCCCAGCATTATTCGGAAAAGGAAAAAAGAATCAAGCTACTAGGATATATGCGAAGTTCACTGATGCTATTGTGTGATGGTGATAAAGAATCAGAAAAGCAACCTTTTTTTTTCCTCTTTGCATTGAACAAGAAACTTTTTAAAAGTGGAAGAATTTACATAACTGAAAGTTCTCTCTGAGCTTCTGCCTAGATCAGATTTTTACCAGTCCTGGTCCCTTTTGCTTCCTGCTGCTGACTTGATGAGGACGTGTAAAATGACAGGGGAGGGCAGACGAGGACACCCTGCTGAATCCTGCAGCAAATAACTTTGCCCCTCGCTGCAGGGCTGCAACATCTGAATTATTAGCAGTCTGGCTTTTGATTCCTCATGTGTCTGATGCTGTAGCCGGGGCTAGTCTACTGGTGGTGGAAGCAACATTTTTTTAATTTATTTATTTATTTATTTATTTTATTCCATGGGCAACAGATGAATTGAAGGTTACTCTTGACACAATGCAAAGAACACATAAAAGCATGAGGCTTTCACTTTCTGTATGCTGACAGGAATTGCTTCACCTCAAGGTGAAGTCAGTTCTTTCCCAGCCTCACTTGGAAACTCGCCATTTCTTGTCAGTCTTTTCCTGTGGGCTGTGGCTCTTCTTGCCTGTCCAGGGCTCTTGAGACACAAGAGCCTTGAGGAGGAAGAGGCCAAGGTGCAGAAATAGTACTTTAAAGCACAGATGACCTGACTAGAGAAAGAAGAAAACTATGCTTAATTAGTAATGAATACTTGAATTGCTTAATCATTTCCTTTTTAAGGAAAAACACTTCTGGGTCAAATTTTGTGTTCTAACTGCCTGGCTGTGAATTTCATGATAATCATGTGGAATCAAATATTTTTGCTTTGCTGGTTTGTTTGTTTGGTTGGTTTGGTTTTTTTCCCTCCTTTAACAAGCAAAACCAGACTTTGGACAAAACTTCCTGAATTTGAGGAGTCTTTCCTTTTACTAGTCAAAGCAAGCACAAGGTCTCAATGGCTGTTGCTGCTCAGGCACCTCAGGCATTCCTGGGAAACCTGAAATCATGGCAAAGCACTCTTTTACTATCTGCAATGGCACACTCTGTTTAGATTATCCAGAAGATCTGTAGATGTTGAATTTCACAGATTAAGTGGGGCCCAGATGCAAGAACAAGGACTTATTTTTAATTTTTACACCAAAGAGTAAAAATCTAAGTGGCACAGTGTGGGTTGATATGAATAAAAGTGAACACCTTGAGAGTGGGCAGAATATCAGTTCCTGTGTAAAAACTGAGAACATCTGGAGATCTGTGTCTCTGGGCAGTCACCGTACTGTTTCACTATAAATATCCAGTAGTTGACAGATGGATGTTGGTGACATCTCTTTGCAGAGATGCTTTGTTTGCCTTCTCAGGCTAGAGAAAGTTGGGAGTGATATGATCTTTTAGGAAGGGTTGTGGCATCCTCTGAGAGATGAGTGGTGCCACGGTTGGGCTACAAGAGGGTTCGTGGCTGAATATTTGGGGGGGAAATTCTTTATATTGCTGTAATTCTTTATATTGCTGCCAATACATCTTTCAGTTTTATGAACCAAGTATCTTTAAACACCTGTTCAAGGCTGTGGAGTGGGACACTGGAAGCATCACTGTGGAATTGTGCCATATATTTAAAGCAAAGATGTAATAGTTTAAAATACGCACTCTCTTGACAGAGGGAGGAAAAATATTAATCACTCCTAGCAGTTTGGCGAGAATCTAAAAAACATAGGAAACATATTTCCCGCAACCCAAACAATCTTTTGATAACTCAGCACAGTCTTTTGCATCAAGACAAAACCCACGTGTCCAAATAGACTTAATGTGTACTGTCTGTAATACAAAGCTTCAGGCTGTTTCAACACAGAGTATGTTTTGATCTGTAGAAAGGGATGAAATGTATTACTCAGTGAGATGTATTTGTGACTTGATGCATTTGATTAAAATCAGTCTTTCAGCCATGTTAAATTATGTACTATCACTGCATGTCAGGAAATAACAAAATGACAAAAATGATAAAAAGTGTGGATGGAATAATTGGTGCAGAATGCTCAAATTCCAAAGCAAAATTCTCTAATTTTTAGACAAAATCAAAACAGACTTATTTCCAAGTATGTTTTCTCTAAGACCTTTTAGCCTCATGAAAATATAGAGGAATTTTTACTCTTGTGTAAAATATTTGTCTTTTAGAAAAAAAAAAATAATGGGGCAGTGGTGGCAACTTTCAAAGTCTGATTCGCTAGAAATTAGTCTTCCTTGCAAACCTGCACTAGGGCTTAAAAGGCTTGTTGCTTGGAGGAGATAACAAATCGATGGCATTGCTGGCTGGAAGGAATAATTACAGCGACTTACACATACTGCTTGCTTTTAAACTGACCCATTTCTAAACTGGTCATTTTTGTCTATCACTGTTGAAGCCATGTTTTAAGCTAGTGTAGACACCACCACACGTCCCCTACTGTGCCACTTGTTTGATTTCCTTGTGCTACTCTGTAGGGATAGCAAATAATAAATATCCAACAGATTTGATTTTTTTTCTCTTGGTCTAATCGTGCTTTTCCTAAAGGCAGGATATTTGTAATCGATTAGGGGAATAATTTAGTAATTTCTGTAGTACACCCTCAGCCTTCTCTGTCGGCAGTCCAGCCCTTCATGATGCCCCAGCATCCCTTTTGACAAACTGTTCTTAGGCAACTGTTGGTCTGTAGCAAGCTCAGAACCTTGCAGAGACATAATTGAGGATAAATTTAGGTCAGTGCAGTTTACTTGCTTCTAATGTTGGCGCTACAGCATTCTGCTTTTCCTTTAGTCACAAAATGAATATGTTGCCTCAAATTTTAATTTATTGCACTACTCACTTGTGATTCCTCAGGAGCTGAGATTTGCTTTTATGGACAGTCTGTATGTGAGGATTACAAGGTGACAAACTTCCTTGCTTGTAAGGGGATAAAAATTCTTGCTTCTTAGCCAGTTTATCAGCAATTCATGGTATTTAGACCATGATCTTAATAGTAAGGTTTGCTTCATGAAGAGATAATCACATCAGAATCTTCAGTATTCCAACAGTAAGAGTATAAAGAGCTGTGATTATTCATTCAGTGCAACTATGTTGGCATTTGGGACCATATATAATTACCAATATATATTTGGGTTGTTTCTACAGATTCCTAAGATAATAGAATTTTGCACTTTACATGCAAAGAGGGTACAAAATACAACAGCGCAGTGCTGCTTTTGAAAGCATAACAGAATAAACTCAAATCCTGTCCAGCTCACGAGGAGAACAGACATACGTAGCATTAACTTTCAAAGCACTACCTCGTGTCGCCACACAGAGACTGTGAAAACACGCCCTGATGAAACTTCAGCAGATTAAATTAAAATGTCTTGGTGTTTCATCCAAATCATGTCACAAAATAAGCAGCTGCTCTGCACCGACATGAATTGTTATGGCGCATCAAATCAGTGCAAATTGTTATTTGCCCTGACTGGGCGACAGGACCGCAGAGATTATTACAGCTCACACTCTCATAGAGTGAACTGTTCCAAATCCACTGAAATCACATCAAATATATTGATGGAGTTATAAAACAACCTGAACTCAGTGCAGGAAAACCTCTCTTTATATATTAGTGTCATTAGTTACATATTATACTAGTGTTTATGATTGTTTTTCTTAATTAGCTGTATTTTCTGTTAACTGGCTTGGTGGAGCCATCTCACAGGATTTCAGTTGTTGTTGCAGCACCAAGAGTCAGCCTTTGGCAGCTTCAGCCCCAAGTGCTCTCCACTTACTTTAATTCCCGTGCCATGTTCGTCTTCCACCTCAATTCCTGCGCCCTACGAATTGGTGCAGAGCTCATCACTGCCAATGAACACTCACTATCCGCTCCCAGAGTTGGAGAGCTGGGTTTGTGGCCAGCTCGGATAATCCCATGTTGGTGGCGTTCTGACAGCACACCCAGAAGTGTATTTATACTTTCACAAGTTTGACAAAAATGTCAGAACCGATACTGTTCTGTTGCGGGTATGATCCATCATGGTGCACTTGCTCCAGTCGCGATTCTCTTGCCAAAGACTTGGTGACTCATTGTGTGGGAGGAAGCAGGTCACTGCTGATGAGGCTGATGAGCCTCGCTAAGGATTCTCAGAAGCGGAAGGAGACAGAAAGACGTAGTGAGGCAGTGCCTATAGAATTTTCTCAAATACATGACCAATTTACAAAGGCATGATAGACACAAACAAGACTGGAAAATTAAAAATGTCCCAAAGGACGTTTAGAAGAAAAGGAATCACAACTTGGTTGCGTTTAGCAGATATAGAAGCTATGAAAGAGGAAAGTCAGCTGTAGTAAGAATTTCAACACCTGCAGATCTCTTTGAAAAGAGCAACACAAAATGAGAAGTGTTAAGACTGTAAGATTTTTGGGGCAGAGAATGTCTTTTGCCCCACACAGGAGGCCTGGCAGCTTCAGGTGTTTCTATCTGAATGTACAACAGCAAAAGGAAACACCCACAGCTGGCACCAGATATTTTATAAAGGTCAGAGATTAAAATATTATAAAAACCTGACTGTAAGTGGCAGGCATTGGGTGGGAAATACATTTGTAACCTCAGCTCCTCCTCACTGAGAAGAGAGCTTTGAAAAATCTGTGCTTAATTCTTTCTGAGCAAGTGAAATTCTGGCCCTGAGCTTTTCTTCGTAGGGCCTCCGAAGACTTGAATTTCACAGCAGTATATTAATTTAAGTCAGCTAGAAGCAATTTTAAAAATTCAACATTCAAAGATTTCAATTATTTAAAAAAATACCCTTGCTTGCTAGTCAGGCTCCATCTCTTAAATCATATTTATATTAATTAGTTTGTAAAACTCACTGGGCTACCTATGGTTAGCCTGAGCGTTTTTTGATTTGGATTGTTTTTGAAACTGTTGGGCAGTGGATGATTTAAAATTTTTATCAGCATAAATATTATTATAGATTATTAATATTAATGGTTTTACATTTAATTGCATGAGACTACAAATTACTTTTCCAAGCAGAAAGCTATTTAATTGTAGCATGCTGATTCTCCTGTATGGATACAGTTTAAGGTTTTCCTAGCATTTTTTTTTTTGGTATAGAGGTTCTGCTATTTCAAGTATTTTGGCTTGTCAGTTTATATATTACTGGAGGATACACATCTGTGTGCCTGTCTGGTTCTATTTTCTATTAATTTTAGGGTTTTGTAATGCAGATAAATCAGATTATCATGACAGCAGAAGAATAATATAGTCAGCTGGAGCCAGGTCCTTTGTAGATGATGCTAACGTGAACTCTGCCAATGGTTGCTGCTTTCATCCCCAGCATCCCCACCACTGTGGGCTTGAGCTTCTGCTGACTGGCACCTGCCAACCTTCCTCATTTATCTCAAATCCTGTGGGGCTTTAGTGATGTGGAGAAGCATCTTTAGAGACTAGGATAAGAATATCAGATTTATTTTACTTGTTGCTTGTTAAGCTTCCCATAATTGAGAAGCTTGGCCTTAGAACATTATGTGGACCTGATGCTGTTCAAACAAAATAAAATCATATCCAAAGAGTCAGAAGTTGTGGCTGATGTACTCACCTACAGCTGAAAGCTTGGCATCTCTCCACCACGTCTCATCTAGCAGTCGTTGTGTGTTGTTCTGAGTTGGGATTCATCTGTGTGTCTGATACAGATAAAGAAAAGGAAGAAAATTATACTGGCGAAGGCAAGGCAGTACGATGTTTTGTTGTTCCAGTGCTGTCATGACGCTTTCCCTGTGCTCAGTAGCCTGATGATGCGGTTAGATAAGGAAAAGCTGATTCTCTGGACAGGAACCTGCAAAGGCTGGAGATCTGCTTTTAATTCTCTGCTTTGATTCAGTTTCCTTCTCTGTCCCTCGGCAAGTCCCTTAATCCCTCAGCTTGTCTTTTTTTTTTGGATGGAAATGAGTGAGCTGGACATTTCCATGCGTCACAAGAAACTGAATTTAAAATCAAAGATGTTCAAATAAGCCTTGTCTAAAGCTAATGCATTACAGATAAAAAACAACTAACTAAGAATAACAAAAATTCCAGCACATTAATGAATTTGATTTTTTTTTTTTGCACTTATTTTCTGTGAAATGAATTGATTAATGTTGGCAATAGATACTGAGATTTTTTCAGATGGGTTTCTCCTGCAGACATAAGGCTGGCATAACTTTTAAAAAGGATTATTAATGGGAAACACCTAAATCCCAAATGATTCCTGCTAAATCTGTGTCTCGTGGTCCTTTATTATCATTGATGGAATTTGTGAAGCAGTCATGTAAGTAGCACTTTGTGCTAGAGCATGATGAACTGGAGGGAACCTCGAATGCTTTTGAAGATACTGTCACGCAAAAACTTCTGTATTGCCCAGCTTCCTGCCAAGAAAGAGCTCGATAATTAACACACTTTTTTTTTTTTCCTGAATGCTGGCATGGGACTTTCCCTGAATTATATCTCCTTAACTCTATAAACCCCCAAAATATTTGAGGAATATAATAGTAGGTCCAGGGAGGTTTTATAGAGTGAATTGAGAAGAGATTCTCTAAAACAAGGTTGGGACATGCTAAGTACTATAAAGCTTTATAACTTTCTTCCAGCTTTCCCTGGATAGCTTTATTGTTCAGTGCTGAGGGACCCAGGAAGATTCAATGTTAGGATTTGCAGAAATTAATGTCTGCAAATCTCAAACCCATTGAGATGGATCTTCTGTCGTCAGGGAACAACACAAAGCAGATGGCTTTCCCCATTACTTCTACCACAAGGCTTTGCTTTAGCTCTTGTGTTTCTGTGATGGATTTCCCTGAAAGCCTTAGATTTCAGTGTCTACATGAATAAACTGAGCAGAGTTTATGTATTAAACTCTTCATTTCCAGAAAGCACTGTGCTTTTACTGTAAGCAGGCTGGCTGTTGACTTGAGCATGTACAATGCATCCATCTGCTTCCTGGAAGCATCAGACCTCCTGTGCTGCACATGTGTAGAAAATCTGCAGCTTTCGAGAAGATTTAGTACGTGAATGCTCTTCTGCTGGTCTACATCTGTAGAAATATCTGGGAGTTAAAGATGCTCAGCTGTCCGGTCAGAAGCCCTGTGCGTTAGCTTCTGCTGGTTTTCCAGATACTCTGAACACATGAATGCACGCGGTGTTACCCTTCCCCACAGTGAGGATGTGATTTCAAGGCAGAAGATGACATTTCTGAGGGAAATCTGAATTTACAGCAGCCTTCTTAATATTGGCAAAAGCTGTTTTTCTTACAATGTTGGAAAAAAAGGGGAAGAATTGAAGCCCCTAGAGGCGATTTTGCATTTAGAGCCAGTGGGAGAAGGATCTGGTCACCTGGGATGGTTTTATTCAGCATCTAAGCAAATGCAAAGTGGATGCTAATTCCATACAGGCAAGCACAGATAATAGGATGTGGTGTGTGACCTAAAGTATTACACTGATTTATCTCCTTCCATGACCCTCTGTAGTCCTTCTATATTGCAAATGTACAAGACTGGATGTAGTCCCATTTCTGTTTTAATTGGCAGACTGCCCCTGAAAAGCCTGTTACTTGTTGTCACTCAAGATGGAATATGTCTACAGCTGATTAATATACATTTTCTTTTGGGAGAAGTTTTAACCTTTGTAACTTTAGGAAGTGAGAAAATTAAAATATGGTAAATAAAAGTCCTAGATTTGAAGTATTAGTGTAACAGTAACATTTCCTTACGCTGGTTCTTTTAAAAACTGTCTGTATAAGACATGATTTTCTTACAGATTTCTCAATTATACAAAATCTTAACTGTTATCTTGTTTTCGTATGGTTGTGATGCTCTGTTTGAAAATATTTTTTTTTAGGTCTAGAGTAATGAACATGGATGTATTGTGTTTGTCCTTCTAATCTTATTTGTGCACGTGAAGTAAAAAAAAAAGTTCTGTAATACTTCAGAAGTATTCTTATTTTTCCTCTTCCTGGAGTTTTGATGTTGATCATTTCCAAAATTCCTAATTTCCATCCCTGCTAGATGTAAATTGCCTTCCTTCAACTTATGATCACAGTGAAATCTTCTGGTGCAAGTGTCAGGTTATTGCAGAAGCTGAAGGAAGAAAGTAGTTTTTTTTACAAGAGTTAGTACAAACTTATATAGCATGCTGAAGTCACTGTCTATTTTGTTGCATATCATTTTATAGCCACGAAGACTTCAGATGCCAGCATGGCACTTCACAGATCCCTGGCAAATCCCCTACCCCAGGAAATTTTCTGCTGATAGGCAGACAATTGGTATTTTCAGAGGGCTGTTAAACAAAATTTGTTAATTTTGTTTAACAAATGTTGAAGTAGTGCATGCATTACAGGTGGCAGATCTATTAATCATTTCAATACAAGAATAAAAAGTTCCACCTGCTGGGCAATAGTCAAGATTTTTCCATTTAAAACAACATAAATGGCAAAATCTCGTCATTGAAGAAGGCTGGTGAAAGATTTATAAAGGATTGGTTCAGCATGTAAAACAGAGCTGGGTTTGTTCAGTTATTTTTTTCAAAATCGCGTGATATCTCATTTTTGACTTTTTGAGGTATTAGCAAATTATATACAGAAGCACTTTTCTAAATTCTAGTAAACATTTACCTAATCCTTGAGTTTAGGTGTCATTGTAAGTCAGGACATCAGTTTGAATCTTGTGTAAGTGGGACCACTGTTACTCGAAAAATGAAATAGCAGATGGAAATCTAAAGTTACAAATTTTCTGCTCCCATGCACTGATGTAGGCATTATTTGAAGGCCACTATTTTCTACAAGATGTAATTTGGGGGAGCTTGTGCTGATTTTGTGGCTAATGAATTGGCTTTTGTTCTGCCCCTGCCCCTTTTTTGGTCTTCACTAGAAGCTTGACTCTCTTTTAGTGAACATGTACAAACTAACTTGTCCCCTTAAACATAAGCATGGTGAGGTCAATGTGTGTGTTTGTTGGTTGCTTGCTAATGTCATTTGTTGATTTTAAAAGAAAGAAAAGCAAACAAAGTTGCATTTGTATGGGTGCAGTAGGAGGGGAAGATTTTCTCATGTGTGTTGTCCTTCCAGATACTCCCTTCTCTCTGATCCACGTGCTTCTCCCATAACTGCCCAAATTGCCCCATTCTTCTTTCCAGTCCCAAGAGCTTTCCTTACCCTGGTTTCACTCTGACTGTACCTTGGCTAAGAACCCATGTTCCAGAATGTCTGCTCTAGAGAACTGCTGGTTACGCACCATTGGTTCATATACATGTAAATAGAATTTAATCATCCTGGACTGACTGTAGAGTACAAAGATTCCTCCAAGCCACAACTCTCCTCCAAGCCACTGCCTATTGAAACCAGGAAGGTGTTAGGGGAAAAGAAGAAATTACTGCTGCCCTTTCAGACCAACAAATAGGAGAGGAGAGTCAGGGCACGACCTTCTCCACAGCTGTATACACATCACCATGAGCTTTAACTTCACTCAGAATATAGGAAGCAGCATTTTATTTCTCCTCGTGCTCTTTAGCTGAACACAGACATGAAGATTTCGCTTTTTTAGAATAAATGGGATTTTGCTATAAATCAGATAACAGGCTGCTAGAAAGATGAGCCTACGGAAGATTGAGCGAGATGTTGTAGTAGTGCACTAGTGCTGTGATCAATTGGACTCTGCTGTGCAGAGACAGAGTTGTCTCTTTGTTCCTCTCTGTTGCTAATAAATACGAGAATGACTGCAGGCTTCAGTCATTCTTGTATTGGAAGAAATGGAAATTTTGCTGGTTGAAATTCACCGACTTTTCATCCTAGAGGATTTTTTTTTTTTTTTTCCATCTCCTCTGATAGTAATAGCAGAAATAATAAAAGTTCTGTAGTGGAAAAGGTAAGATTTTTGAACACAGTGGATTCTAGATAAGCCATTTATCCCAAAACCTGCATATAAAAGGAAAGGAGAGCAGTAATCCCTCACCTCCTGGAATCTCAGAACATGATTTTGTTGGGCTGCTTCTTCTGCACTAGGCTTTTTCAAATATCTGTTGAATCTAGATTTGCATGTCGCTTTTCAGCCAAGTGTTGACATGGATTTACCAAGTGGGATTTCCATTGCTAGCAGTCTTACAAGCTTTATTACATTGAACGTTACTTGCAGTCATTCTAAGTTATGAAAAAAAATAACTTGGACACTCTTTGTCTTTTTCAAGGAGTAACTGGGTGACCTCTTACAGAGTACTGGTGAGCAATGACAGTCATGCATGGACTGCTGTCAGAAATGAATCTGGAGATGTGGTGAGTATCACAAAACAGATGTTTTATGAAGGTGAGCAGAGGTGGGAAAAAGAGGGCTGTCCAAGTAGTTTTCATTTGCCAGATTAGTCTGTGTAAGACTACAAGGCAACATCTCTCGGTGGTTCCACTAATTTTAAGAGCAAATCTCATAATACAGAGAAGGCCCCAGAATATCATACATGGCAAATCTGCACGTCTGCCTATGGATGTGAATGTGACTCTGGCAGTGATCTTGCCTGTGATGAGACAAGTTTCTTGTTGCATGGCCCGTGCAAGGGTTAGCATCAGTCTGTTGGTCCCTGGGGACATCTGATGCCCATCAGGTGCCTCTTGCCAGAGAGAGTGTATGGAGCTCTGGCTCCTTTGCTCCTCTCTCAGAGGCATGGCAGCATTGTACTCTTTGAAGAGCAGCTCTGGCCTGAGCTACCATCAACCTGAGGCTGTACCAAGTGACTTTGTTTCTGTTACCAAAAGTGCCTGTCTTTTTGAAGAACTGATCTTGCCATTTCCATATGTTTGGCCTGCATAGATTTTTGAAGGAAACAGTGAGAAAGAGATCCCAGTTCTCAATATGCTGCCGGTGCCACTGGTTGCCCGCTATATCCGTATAAACCCTCGGTCCTGGTTCGAAGAAGGTAGCATCTGTATGAGACTGGAAATCTTAGGGTGTCCTTTGCCAGGTAAGTCTTCCTCAGTTGATGTTAATGTGGATGCCTCTGCCACCACTCAGAAACTTTATTTCCTGTGGATATCTTTGCTTTTGATATGATATAATGCCTGTCTTCAGTGCGTAGAGTTATGCAAAAAGAAAAAAAATATCCATCCAGATGCATGGACATTATCAGGATAACTCTTCAAATGCAACTGCATAGTATCTTAAGTGGCTTTACTAATAAGACAAGATTGCATGGATGATCTAACAAGATTTTCTCTGTCGTTTGGGCCGAAATGCAGGGCAATTAATCTTACTGAGTGCACATGTACTAAGGAGACAATAGAATTGTATATCGGACCATCACTTGCAGACGTCTTAAGCTTCTAAGGCAAGAAAGAACCATTATAATTATGTAGTCTGACTTTTTATTATTATTGTTATTATATGTATATATTATAATTATTATATATAGAGGCCATAGGACTTTCCTAAATTAATTTGAAGGCAAATATTGTGACTGAACTACAGCTTATCTTCTATGGGGGAGGGAGGGGAGGTGGGCAAGTAAAGATTTCTAGCAAATTTCAAGTGTTATCAAATCCAGCATGACCCTTGGTAAGTCTCAGGTGCAGGTAAATGCTACTGGCCTTGGTAAAGGCAGTGGAAAATACACAATCTGATGTTTAGCACAAGCTTCAGGTGTTGGCTGCCTTTTTTTTTTTTTTTTTTTCTCTTTGATCTTAAATTCTGGCACCTTGGGGATAGCTCTCTCTTTTTTTTGCAGGGGGCTATGAATATAATTTTCAGAAATACTAGAGCCAGAAAGACAACTGCCTTTCCAGAGCCTATCATTACTGCTTTAGCTGTTCCTGCTGCTGTTCAGAGACTTGCTGCCTCCAATTCCACTGTTGATGTAGGGTCTTCACATGCCAAGCAGAGGTAGCCTGATTTTTGTCCTTTAGATGTTTAAATACTCATGGAAAAAAAAAGACCAAACAACAATCTGGGGCATGGAAGGGATAATTGTCTGACAAAGAGAAGTATGGGGCAAGTATTTTCATAAAACTTAGTTTGTACGTGTATTAGCACCAAGCAGTGAAAATTAACAGTGCTTAGACAACTGCTTTTCTGTGGGTGACAAATACATCCTGGACTTGAATGGCAGTGAGCGGGGTGTCCTGTGTATAGGAATACTCTTGTTTTCAGTAGGATTCTGATTTATTTCAACCTTGCGGTTAGGAAACTTCAGCTCTGTGGGTTGCTTGTTTCCCACCGCACATTTTACCCTGGAAGGGCAATTCCAGAGTCAGTATTTCCCCTCAGCTCTGGAAAGAACTGGTGAGCTGTCAGAGAGCCATCATCTATCCCAAATTCCTGAGCAATTTTGCAGAGGATCTACTCTCTATGACACGGGGTGTGAGGCCAAAGGAAAAGTGTATCTTTTTTTCAGCACTGTGACTTTACTGGCATGCAGAACATGCACGGAGGTCTCCAGGGAATAAGAGAGATGACACTCAAACCATTTTGCAGAACAATTTGTAGGAAAATTCTCACAATCCTTTTCTGCTCCATAAAACCGTACTTAAAGAGGAAAAAGCAAAAATGTTGAAATTTGGAAAGGTGATTTTTATTAAGTGCAGCAATTATTTACAATACATTCTTATTGGATATATGTCCATACACGGCCAAATTCTGCTTTGGAGTGTTAGTATTTGTCACCTTTCAGCTTCACAGGGTTGTATCAATTGGTGAAGATGCTACCGAGGTAAGAACTTGTCTACACTTTCACCCCTGTTGCAATGAGGGCTGTTACAGCTTGTTGCAGGTCATGGATTAGCATGGAAACACCATCAGTGCTTCTTCCCTGTAGTCATTTATTGAGTTAATTGCCTGCAGTGGCTGATTTAGTTTATTCCTGAAAGAAAATACCAGAATCATTCATTGAGAAACACAATGGGAATGGGATGTGTTTATTAAAAGTGTAATTGGACTGAAAGAACTAGTAGGTTTTGATAAGCTGCTGACCTGTCTGTTTAGCTCAGAAAGAACTGACATTTCTTTCTTCTAGTTCATTTTATTCATCGCACGCAAGGGTCTCAAAACAAAGCTGTTCCCCAGGTTGCAGATACCATCCCGCGCATGTTTTCTTCCTCTAGGGCATCACTTATTTTTTGCAGTTCCCTCTCAACGGACTTCTTCACTCTTTATTGGTGTCATCTTATTCATTCCAGTTTAGATAATCAACTGGTTTGGCCGTGAATCCAGCCTCTTTGACAGCGCTGCTCTCGTACACTGAATTGAGTGTGCAACTAGAAATTGAGGGTTCTCTTCTAGGAGGACTTTCCTCCATAAAACTGAGTATGTCTCCTGAATTCATCAAAATCAGGTGGTGGAGCTCTGTCAGTTCACCCAACTCTATCCTGTCCAGAGAGCCATGAAAGAAGTTATGTGATGCTCAGTTTCCTTGAATACCTGGTATGTTTTTCATTATATTTGCACCCTGAGTGTGACCATATAAGAAATCAAGTTGTCAGGAGGAGGATTTTGGTCGTATTTTAGAGCTGCCATGCACTGTGTCCTCCTGAGGCAATGACAATGGACAGGCAGATGGAGCATAGGGATATACCCCATGGAATAAAAAAAAGTTGGGTGGAAGGAAAGTAAGTAATTTTTCATGACTGTGAACTTCTTCCCTTATCTTTTAAACTTGAAATGTTAGGTTTTATTCTTTATTAATCCCTGAATAAATTGAGCGATTTGCATTCAGTTCATACTGTGTATCAGCTTTCCATCATGTAGGCTCACAAGGGAGGATAAGAAAGGAATACCAGATAAAGAAGAAATCTGAATAAGATATTAATATTTTAGGAAAGCTTGTAGGCACAGACAGAATGTGATGAAAATGGTTAAACACAACTAGAACCCATTCCTGTGGGTGTGGGGCTCTGTTAATAAAACCTGCTGCATGTGCTAAGTGCACTAAAAGTTGGACAAATCATAGGGAAACACCATTTGGATAATTGGAACAAAAAAGTTACTGATTATCTAATAGATATTACATAAGATGATTGTAATTTTTCAGTGAAATGCTTATATATTATTCATAACATACATTTTTGTGTATTGTAGGCAAGTTTTGACAAATAACCTTTTCTAGGCTATTACAGTAGCTCTACAAAAAAAAAAAAAAAAAAAAAGCTCTGTTATCCAACTGTGTCAGTACCGTCTTTCAGGCAACAGAAGTGATTTGCTGTTTCACCAAGGGAAAAACATGCAGCTGTGGAGGAAAGATGCCAGAAAATCCTACCGATAGCAGAGATCAGTGCTGCCACTTCTCGCTGGGGAAAAAGAGGACAAAAGCACCAGCATTTAATTCCCTCTCCAGTTTCCCAAAATGTTAGTGTTTAGATAGATGTAGACTGACATGCACAATCTTTAGCAATTGCCTCAGAGGGCTTGATGTACTTTCCTTGCCTGTTCTTTCTGAAACCTAAGGAAAATCAAAAAGAAACTGCATATGATCAAAAGTACCCAGAGGTAGGGGAGAGAAAATTAGCTGAGCTCTTCATGCATTTATTTATACTGTAGAGTGTTCAAGGCAATAGTCAATTATTTTAATGGAATAATTTTGTGATTAAGTTTAATTTTTATGTAGAAAAACTATCATTGGTGTCATGATTATGCCATCACTTTCAACCCAAGGTAAAAGACAAACTACTCTGTGATGTAGTACTGTGTTTTGCCTTGGATGCATCATTCAGACCTATTTTTACTGCTTGTCTCTTCTTGCCAGGCTACCTGGTTAAGTCTAAGAGTGAACTTATTTTGTATGAAACTGTGACTTTCTACATGTATCTTTCATTATAAGTGAATATGTATACAGCAGTACTAAATTGAGCAGATTACTCATGAGCGTAAATTTTTACTTAGGGTGACAGTCTGTCTTTGTGTTCTGCTTTTGACATTGCAAAGCTGAAACTTAATCTCAGGCAGCTTAAAACTTTTTTTTGGAAGTTTGCCTGAGCAAAGCCTGAATTCAATAACTGTCCTAGGGAAAGCCAATATATTATGTTTCTCCATACTCATCAAGACGGATGTGTGACACACCTCAGCAATGCAGTGGGTGTCATTAAAATATTTTCTTTCATATTTTATTTGTACAATGACGTGTATGCTATTCTGGAAGAGTAATTCCTCAGAATTACGATTATTATTAGAATTAAACTGTAGGAAATCATTAGAAACATCAAATGTGGTTAGAAAACCTTTAAGAAGCAACTACTGCAGGTTAAGAGTTTCTTTCTCTTACACATTATTACTGTTCATCATGCTTAACTGGAATTAGTTGGGCAGTATTTGAGTATACATCAATGTATATAGAAAGGAATCCATATATAGTTGCAGAATATTATTTCTCTGCTGATTCGGCCTGTGATGTTAATGCTCATGACTGCCATGAAATAGATACGTGGAAAAAAATTTGTCTGAAATCGGGTTTTTTTTCAATATTACACTTGCTCTGTCTGTGATAAGTTCAATTTTGTGAAGACAAGTCAAATTCACTTCTGTTACACGGAAATGAAAAAAAATCAGTCATTTGCAAAATGGCATGTTAAAGTTTTTAAAGCAATCTAGAGGATTTAGATTAGACTATTATTTTCATTAAAAACTGATCTAAATATCTTGAATTGACTTCATTATCTTGTCCATTTGGACTACATGAGCCCCACTTCTGAGCTTGCAAGCTCCATCAGTATGATACCGTACTGTAGGAATTCCTTGAAAATGAAGAATATGAACAAACTGTGTTGGGGATGGATGACAGTTTCACTTACTAAATCGGAGTATTTTGATCATATTGCTTTGTGAGTGTTGATTCCATCTTCAAGTCATTGCAGAGCTCATTTTATACTTTCCCATGCAAGTTAAAAGAACTTTAAATACTAAAAGAGGGAAAAAAGACCAACTGATGTTGTTGTTAGCATAACTGGAAACCCACTGGAAGCATCAGGGCTCCATGGCTTGAGGCGCTGTGTGGAGCTGTAATATAACAAAATGCCTTCCATATGTCAAACTGGAGTGCACTCGCTCGTCTCTGGCTTTTTATGGGCAGCCTCTAGAGCTCTAAAGCTGGAAAGTAGTTGGGAATTTTAGAGTTGATCTTTCTTTCATGGAAATGAAGATAGAAAAGGCTTCCAAAGAATCGAAGTGTGAAGGTAAGAAGCTACCTTTACCTGCAAACTTAATTAACTCTACTGGTAACATAAAGACAGATTAATGCTAGGAAAAACTAATATATTCCTCTGTATCAATGGGAGTGCCACACTTCCGCAGGATTTTTTCTCTTTGGAAAGAGAGACTGTCTGAGGTAGTGCCGTGAATAAATGAATGTGCTTCAAATAGAATTCTTTCATGATTTGAGATTCTTGGTCTTTTATTCTCTGTTTTATGAAAGAAAATAATTTTTGCCAAGGTGGACCTAACCAGCTGTGCACAAGACTTGTATTCCTTTCTACACTTCAGCTTTTAATTTTCTAATTTGTATTCCTGCTGCAGCAGAAATCCAATGATTCAAGCAGACTCACAGTAGAACTTGGCAAAAACTGAGTGTTAATTCTTTTGGGATCTGTCAGATTGTGCACTGTTCTTGAGGACAGACCAGATATACAATCATTCTCACTGTACAATTTTTTTTAAGTTTCCACCAACTCTACAGCATTCACAGTCATTCCCATGATATTAATTGTTGATGTATGGAAAAAGTGCCAGACTTTGAAAGGAATGGGATTAAAGTATTATGAAAAAAAATAACTGGCTGTATATTTTGGCTGGTGGTGATAGAGAAAGCCTTCAACATCCTGGCAGTTTTATGATGTTTATTTTTATATTCTTACAGCACAGAGATATTTTTTACAATGATGAAGATATTTTGTGTGACATTAAACACATTGTGTTTATCTAGATGAAGTGGGTTTTTTATTATTTCCACTTCTCAGTCATCAATATATTAGAGAATAATTTCTACGAATTAACATTGGTTGACCTTTAAGGATTTGGCATTCTGAAGTCATCTGCAGGGCTACTGCAGCATTGCTGCTGTCAGTGGACTTGCATCAATTTAGCCTGCGGTGAGGGTGGAAAAAAGACCTAAAAATGCAGGTACATTGTGTGAAACTTAACTCTCTTGATTCTTCAAAATTATTATTTTTTTTTAATCAGCAAAGAAATCTTGTTTCCTCACCTGTTTAGGTTCTAATTCAAATCTCTTCCCAGGCAGTCTTTCCAGAGTAAGTTCTCACTGGAAAGGACAGGCCGCTTTGAACAACCAGATTTTCTTGAGGCAAGATATTTTTTGACATTTTTCAGTCATATTTGTAGAGCAACGTTCAGATGACTTTTAAGTATTTCTGCTGTAGATTAGGGAATAGAAGTGGAGACACGCATGCGAATGAAGAGTAAATTAGTGGTAGAGAACATGGGTAATGTTACAGTGAAGCTTAATAGAACTTGCATGTCTCATTTCATAAATAACTTAAATAGTTCAAATTTTGCTTTCCTTCCCTATAAGAAAAAAAGCCAAATACTTTTAGAATTTTATGGGAAGAATAAGCTTGATAATTTAGAGGTCTAAATGTCAGAAATACGAAGCATAAAAATGTTAAGTTATAAGGTATTTTTGTGTGTTATGAGTTTTCTATAATTTAATTAAGTGCTTGTAATAACAGGATATAATATACATACTCTTCCTATTAATAATTATGCCCTTCCCCCCCCAAAAAAAATCACAACAGATAGGTGATACTGCTTTAAAAAATAATTTCTCTTCTCTAGAGACCGTGTCTTTTGGCTATTTTACAATAAGACAAAATGATACTTAGACTTTCATATTTGGAGGTTTTTTTCCAATATTTTTAAAGCAAATGAAAATGATTTTGTGTGAAGGGAAACAATTTATCATAACAACCTGACAGCCACTGGTTTCAAAGATGATTACTCAAACTTCCAGACATCCCAGAGATGGCAAATTAAAAATGAAAAACGTCTCTGATGTTTTCCAAATAGACTTGTTTATCTCTAAAAACAAATCATAATGGATTAGGCTAGGAGCTTATATATCAGGAAATACAAAGCTGAGCCCTAACAGTCTTGGCCTGTTTTATTTTTTTTCCAGGCAAATGGAGTGGAAAGTCAAGGAAACAAAAGTTTTTGTTCATGGAGTCATGGAATGGTTTGGATTGGAAGCAACCATATAGATCATGCAGTTCCAACCCCCCTGCCATGGGCAGGGACATCTCCAACCAGATCAGGTTGCTCAGAGCCCCATCCAACCTGGCCTTGAACGTTTCCAGGGATGGGGCATCCACAGCTGCTCTGGGCAACCTGGGCCAGCGCCTCACCACCCTCAGAGTGAAGAATTTCTTCCTCTTGTCTGATCTAAACCTATGCTCTTCCAGTTTTAAGCCATTCCCCCTTGTTCCACCACGACCTGCTCTTGTCCCTCTCCAGCTTTCCTGCAGGCCCCCTTTAGGTACTGGAAGAGCACTATCAGGTCTTCCTGGAGCCTCCTCTTCTCCAGGCTGAACAGCCCCAACTCTCTCAGCCTGTCCTCACAGGAGAGGTGCTCCAGCCCTCTGATCATCTTCGTGGCCTCCTCTGGGCCCTCCCCAACTGGTCCGTGTCCTTCTTATGTTGGAGGCTCCAGAACTGGACGCAGTACTCCAGGTGGGGTCTCACCAGAGTGGAGTAGAGGGGCAGAATCCCCTCCCTCAACCTGCTGGCCACACTCCTCTTGATGCAGCCCAGGATGCAGTTGGCTTTCTGGGCTGCAAGCACGCATTGCTGCTTTGCATATGTTCTGACTGCATATCCTCCTTTGATACTTCAAAACACGCAAACTATAAATTATATCTGTATAGAAATTAATATGCTAATTTTAAAATAGCAAAGACCTCAGACTTCCACAAAAAATATTTAGGAAAATAATCAGGAATGTTTAATATGCACAGCAGATCCTTTCTGTATTTTGCAAACAGTGCATAGACTCTGAAAATACTCATCAAGAAAATGAAAAGATAATTCCCCGTTCCTTGTAATAGTAAGTTAATCAAGTAGACACAAAACATTTACTGGGGCTTTTTCCTCTGATGTGATTTTTTTTTTTTTCTTTCCACTCATTTATCTTGCATCTGACTCATCATTCTCCATGGTCTTTTGCCGTCCTCTGTAGCCTTAGGATGCCCTGCTCTTCTGTTAGAGTTCAGTTGTTTGCGCAGAGTAGCTGTCTAGCGAGCTGATGCCTTCTGCCTCCTTGCTTCTGTTTGTATCTGTATGAGCTGATTTGTGCAGTAATTAGAAATACTTCAAATCTTGTTTCTTTGAGTTTTGCTTTTGAAAATCAGTTTTATGTACATATAGGACAGGGGAATTCAGATTTCCACGTTTCTTACATGTATTGTGGCTAAGCATATTTATATTGGAAATGTATAGGCACATGAAAATTCTTTTATTTCTTTTCTCAGACCCAAATAATTATTACCACAGAAGAAATGAAATGACAACCACAGATAATCTTGACTTTAAGCACCACAACTACAAGGAAATGAGGCAGGTAGGCAAAGAGGCTGCTGTCTGACCTGGGCGGAGGGTGGGTGGGTGCAGGCTTTTGAGCTCTTACAGAATCTGAATTCCACCTGTTAAATATATTATTAAATGGTGTCTGTAATCTGTTTTTTAAAAATGTATATTCTTCTGTTTTAATCTATTAAAAGCAGCAACCTATAAAATTCCAAAGCCTTAATTTGTACATTATGTAACCTTGAATAAGTGACACGACATGAGAGAGGCAGTATTTACACATAATGTGCTATCATTTTTCTTCCACGTATATGAGTGGTGAATGTTACAGCGGTTTCTCTTTTCAGATTTGACTCTGACTTAGCCATCAAAATTCTCCTATATTTCAGTGGTTTTGGATAATCAGAATAAACTATAGAGTCCAATTCTGTGTCCACAGTTGTAAAAATCAGAAAAAACTCACCAAAACCACTAGAAAAAAAAATCCCATTAGTATAATTTTAAATCTGACAGCCTTGTTAATCTTGTTCTTTTAGCTTCAGATAAGTAACCTTGTTGTTGTTGTTTTTTTTAATCTTGCCTCGTATCATCACAGGCATAGGTGCGGGTTGTGCTAAAGAAATATTTCTGCCCGCTTTTTCTTCAAATTTAAAGATAACATGTTTGGACTTGAAGTGTGTGAATCATTTGCTCTGTGCTGAATTTTCAGTCTATTTATAATATATGAATCACCATTCGTTTTATTGAGCAATTGTGTACTGAGTCACACATTTATTTCGGTTGAGATTTTGTGGCCTATATTTCTTAGTACAAAGATTAGACAAGTAGAAACTCAATTGGCATAATTACTGTCAAGAACAATAAAATAAAGTGCATTTTAGATTCTCATTGCAGTAAGACAGGTCAGTCAGGTTAGAAATATTTTTGGGAAGAAAACGCAGCTTTAAAACAGAATGGTTTTCCACTTTTCATACACGTAGAAAATTTGCGACTGTGGCTGAGAACTGGTAGGCTGGGAACTGGTTTTGACTGTGCTTTCCCAATTTCTGATTTTCTGTGTGTCAGAATAGTTAATTTATTTCGAGTTCATTGGATTCTGATTGGGTTCTGCTGCTGGTAGGCAGAAGATTGTGGGTTGGGTTGCAATAAGCCTTATATCCCCAAAACTATTTTTAGAACTTAATAATTTCTTTCCTGAGTGTAAAATGGAACAATAACTGTCAATTTCCAGAGCCAATTTAATTAAAAAAAACAAACAAACAACAAAAAAAAAAACAACAAAGCCAAACCTGTGCATTATTGCCAGTTTTGTTAGCTACTTCATTGCCAATCATCTTAGACAAATGCTGTTCTTTGAAGTTATTTACAATAAATACTGAGGAAGGGCAAGGAGAGGGTGCTCCCTGGGCCACATTTTGGAAGTGTTACATTACAATATGTCAAGTATTTGTGAGAAGGAAGGATTTTCTCAGTCTCAGATTATTTTAAATAGAACTCTCTGTTTAGGAAGATGAAATTTATAGTATCAAATTTTTTTTTCTTAAGAGAGCATTCAAGATTCTTCTTTCAGTCAATGGGAACATTCACTGTATCTTGTATGCAGAAGGCAGGATTGTCTCACAGTCCAAAATATTTACACGGTGTATTCAGGCTGTATAGAAAGCTGTTAAAGTAGTTGATAAATATCCCCCAAAATCGTTTGAGATGGACATTTGAGTGTGACTTTGTCTTTGAAATAGCTAACCTGACAATAACTTTATTCAGAAATAGGAGTGTGAATTTTGAAATGCATTTAACTGGATGTGACTCATATCTTTGGATAACCCTGATTCCAAGCACCCCTGAAGTCTTGTGTTGCTCTTCATGGCCAGCTGTGTTGAGGAAGTGATGTAATGATAATGCAGAAAATTCTTCTGAATTGAAGAGCACTGTGTATGTTACCAGCTGAACAGGTTTATTTGAGGGTAAACCAACCAAATGTAGAACGAGAAATACAGAGATCACCATAGAGGGTAAAGAATAGACCTAACCCGAAGGGCATTGACTGAGAGCCCTTTTGCCTCCTCAAAGTATAGGTGTCACCTAGGCCTACTTTTAAGTCACCTTTTCTGCAAAACGGAGGAACTGGACCTTCAAGAGACCAGTTTTGTGGGGCTTCTTCCAAGACTGCATGCAGTCTTTTGCCAGGGCGTTAATAGGGTAAATAATTGGTAGTGACAAACAAATAGGAACTGTCAAATAAGAACTGCTAGTGAACATAATTGTGGAAGTGTTTTACAGTCCTGTTGGTTGTTAATAAAGCCCTGAATGACTGTTATCATCAATTGTCTTTGACAGTTTGTACAAAGCGCCAAGAAAACACTGTGACATTTCAGGTGACCTATTGTGCCGTTTGTAGGAAAATGGGTATGAGAAAAGCAAATGTGAAAAATGTTCATTTTCAGTATTCTATTTACATATAAACATTTGTCTGCATTACTATATCCATACTATTATGAAAGAGCCACAATGAAGTCTACTACAGAGGCCCTAATTCGGGAAAGGTTCTTTGTTTGACTCACAAAGTAATCACATGCTTGCAATTAAAGAGAGTATGGGGAGTTTACTGAGGCCAATACAAATATTTCCACTCATTGTAATATACTTTGAACTTGGTTCTTGGCATTTTTCTTATGAGTAACGAACTTTTAACACAGTTTTCACTGCTTTCCTACATTTATGTGAGCACTGCCAGGCACGTTAGGGAAGCTTCTGCCTTGCAGCCTGATTTCAGAGACAGGTTCCTCTTCCCTGTTTCACACCTCAGGGACACAGTGAAACATCAGCCCAGAGGGAGTTTCCTGCGGTTTGAAGAGGGTGTAAGGCGAGGAATTAGTAAACATAGAGCTGAGACAGTAGCATTATTTATACGTTACAGAAATCTGGTTTTAGCCTGCTAAAACAGACCTTTTTTTTTTTATGCAACATCTGTACTCATTGGCAGAGTGAAAAAGTAAAAACTAATATTTATCTCTATTGGAGAAAAACACGATATCTGACCCAACAATAACCCATTTCATCCTCTTGCCAGTAGGGCATAAACTAAATCCCCACACAGCAGACCTTGGAGGAGTTTTGGTCTGCGAGGCTCTAGCAAGAGCTCCACAGCTCTGTATCCATTGATAATACTTTTACTTCAGTATGAGTGGATTCAGATGTGGTAGTTCTTGACCGTGAAGATTTAAGGCAGTTTCTCTCAAGAAGCTGGGAGTTGATTTGTTTAAACCAAACACTAGAAAACATAGAACAACGTCTGCTGGCTTCACCTATGTGTTTTAGCTGGAACAATAAATGATGACATACCCGCTGGCGTATGCCCAGAACATTAAAAAGAGTTCCATGGAAATAGCTGGGTACCCATAATACCACACACGGATGATGATGACAGTGGGGGAAAAAAAAAGTAGATATGAAAATAGACAGTACACTGAAAGGGCAAATCTGACTATTTTTCAGATGAGTGCTGAGTTTAGATTTGCAAAAGAAATTGTTTCTCATACGTATAAAACCAATGTGTGAGATGAACAAACATACAAGAATAGCATCTTTTTGGTCTCTTTGCAACATGTTTATAAATAGAAGTGAAACCATTTATGAGAGGAATTTTAATGATGTTCCTCCCAATGTGAATTGTGTTTCCACTTAGATTTGCTAAATGGTGGCATGGGAGTCAGACACATCTAATTATTGCATTTTTAATCATCAGCCTTGTGATCATCCAATATTGTTTCTAAATTAACACCATGTGAGCAAAGAGTTTTGTTATGCTACAATATTTCTTCAATAATGTATGCACCCTTGTTTATGAAAAGATTGTCTAATTAATAGTCTCTAGGGTTCCAATTTACAGTAAAATCCTTATTTATTTCTTTAATGCCTTCCAATGAAAAAAAATCGAGACCAAGATATTCTTATTTGAAGATATTTGCAATAGCTTCTTATTAATAACATAAATTTTCAGTCTTGTTCTTAAATTTTAACATTTACCTGAAGTGGACAGTAAAATATTTGTTTGTGGGACAATTTAGACTCCAGCTGTCCTTATCTGGATGACATCTATGTAATTCATATTATATTTATCTCACTGTTTTGGCCACATCAACAGTGCCTTAACTAATTATTTTTTCCATATGAGATTTCACACTGTAGTACACAAAAGGTGGGCTTGGTTTCCAACTCAGTGGAGGCACCTGTAATCAGAATTGACTGGGAAAATCATGTTTAAATGGATGATATAATTCCTTCTAGGTCTGTTTTGAATTAAGTTGCTGCCACGTAGGGCAAAGGAGAGAGAAATCTCCTTTACTGGCCAGTGTGTCTGTGGCAACCTCTAACGCGCATCCGTTGCTGTGCCACTAACACACTTGGTCATCTCAAATCGCTTGGCTACAGTAAATCAGAGTGTGTAGAAGGATGTGTTAAGGTGGCCAGTTATCCTCCATAATGTTTTTTAATCTGTCTGGTTGTATAGTAGTAATGTTGTTGTTGGTTTTATTCCTATTGGGCTTCCCCCTCAAGCCTTAATTTTGTGATAATATTACAAACACATCTCATGTAAGAAAGATCTTGAACGTCACCTATACTGTAGTGTTTCAGCTTGTTCCAGCTGGATAAACATTATGTTGTGTATAGCAGAGCTGTAATCCACGAACCAAACATAAAGCTTTCACAACTAAGAAATAATCAGAAAAGAAAATGAAGGAGTTTTGCTACAATAAATTTGGAATGACGCAATTAATACTGGACCTAATTTGATGCTGCATTGCCTAACTATATGTCTTTTCTCATTGGCAGTTGATGAAAACTGTGAATAAAATGTGCCCGAATATCACAAGAATTTACAACATTGGAAAAAGCAACCAAGGACTAAAGCTGTATGCTGTCGAGATTTCTGACAACCCAGGAGAACACGAAGTTGGTTAGGATTTAGTCTGACTAAATCTGTTGAAGGGTGTTGGGATTTGGCTTTTTTTTTTTTTTTCTTCATTCTCTGTATCTGCAGTAATTATCACTGATGGAATTATATTCATGGCAGCAAAAATTTCATATGTATGTGGGAGGAACTTCAGTGCTGTATTTCTAAATTGGGAAGAGGAGGGTGAGCACAAATAGAAGGCATTTTGAATGTGGGATCAAATTCTTTAATGATAATGCGTTTTATTCTTTACAATAGCAAAAGTGAATTTTAGTACTGGGGAATGGATTTTAGTTGTGGAGATCTGTGCAACTTTGCATAGAAATTTACCTTTTTTATACAGAGTGAATGCATTGCAAGCAAGGACAGGTCAAATCTCCCAAATCATCTTTCTCCAGTGAATGTTGGGGTACAATTTACTATGGGGATATAATTCTTCAGAATAGAAATACATTCAGTCTTTGGTCCTTCTGTGGTGAAAAAATAAAGATCTCACTATGATAGTGCCTGGGGCAGCTGTTGGAATAAAGGCATCTTGTGCTTTGTCATGTCCATAAATAACCTGATATGTGTTCATCCCACCCAAAGAAGAATGCTGTGTCGTGGTCCCAAGACATCTCTCTGCTTTGCCATAAAGGATGGAGCACAGTAGATGTAATCTCTCAGTAGACTTGGGGCTCATCTTAGACAGCAGTCTCTGAGTCTCAGAAGTTAACACCAGAATAATTCATCTTATCTGCCTTGTTAATTTACCTATTTTTGAGAGTCCTGCAGAAAACATGAGGAATTTATCACGGCCAGACAAACTGGGAGGGTAGATCCAGCCACAAGCCATAGCTTGGCCAGTTTGGGTCTGTCCTGTTGACACTGGCAAGTGTTATTCACACAAAAGACAACTAAATTATGGGTCTTCTAAAATAGCTGGCACTGGTCCTAATAATCTCTGAAGTATTTTGTAGTTGAGTGAAAATATTGTGGCATTCAATATAACCTTGAAAAATATCTGTGAACCTATTTTTTGATTAGTGAAGAAAAAGGAGTGTGTGAAGTCAGAGATCAATTATGTATAGTAACTGACTGTTATCTTTTAAGAGCCTTAACATCTGTCCCAAGGAACTACAAGCAATGTATTTGTCATGTTATTTTTAGACTATGTGAACTTTTAAAATCTACCTGTAACATGCTGAAATTATCAATATAATTAAAAATCTGAGCAATGGGAGGTTTTATACAGTGGCTTTAGATATCATCGATACATAAGCCTGTTCTTCTAAAATAGCAACAGAATTTGTTTCTCTAAAGTGCCATTTTTACCTATCATTTGTTCAGTTAAGGTGTTTTTCCAACTCTCCTTAAGGGAAATGCTGCTGATTGACATAAACGAAATTTGATTAGATATTTGCTTTGCCGCTCTGACTACGCTTCTGCCCTATGTGTTTTCAACAGGTGAACCAGAATTTCGGTACATCGCAGGAGCTCACGGGAATGAAGTGCTTGGCCGTGAGCTAATCCTTTTGTTAATGCAATTCATGTGTCAGGAATACCTGGCTGGGAACCCCCGCATTGTACATCTCATTGAGGATACCAGAATCCACCTCCTTCCCTCGGTCAACCCAGATGGATATGACAAGGCATATAAAGCGGTAATATGATTATGAACATATCAAGGAATTATTTTATTTTTATTAGATTAATGAAACATGCTCCTATTGTCATTTATTTTCAAATATTATATTTTACAATCAATCAAAATACACATATTAAAAAATAAACACGTCAAAGTAAATATAAGCCACTGAAACACCTTCTTCAGGAAAAAAAAGCTGAAAGAAACAGTATTCTCTGTGACATTAGCTAACAGGAAGATGTATATGGAAAGGAAGGTCATGAAGGCTGCCAGAACAAACCATACTGAGGTGTATAGATCAATGGGAACACCATTATGGAAAGTGGAAAATTCATGCAGTCTGTTTCTCACAAGAAACCAAGCTAAGCACATGAAAATTTGCATTCCTCTGCAGCTGAAATTTAATAGTGTGTCTTTAAGGAGAGCACAATGTGCTGGGCATCGTAATAATTCAGTCTGGAAGAGGACAGACACCAGGAGGAAAAATTGCAGGGGCTGGTCAAATGCACTGGAAGAAAATCTTCCAGGGCAGTCTGTGGAAGACTGGAATACAAAAGTCGCTCTCACAGCCGTGGAAGGCAATATATGCCATCTCCATTGCAACCCAGGGGAAAACCAGTCTTAAATAGAAACCTTGAAAACAAACCAGAACATTTGGGCTAACCCCAAGTAATTTTTTCATGGGTTTTGCTTCACCTCATTCAAGGTTTCGTATGAAATGAAAAAAAAAAAAGCCTATTATTCATTTAGGTTAATTAAATAATTCATCCTTCCATTTCTCTGTATAGAATTATTTCTGACACATCCACAAACACTTTGCTGAGGGCTCACAGGTTGTCGTATTCTGAATGAATGTTTATCTTTTTTTTTTTTTTTTTTTTTTTTTTTTTTTTTTTTTTTACTCTAAGGGTTCAGAATTAGGAGGCTGGTCTTTAGGACGATGGACTCAGGACGGCATTGACATCAACAATAATTTCCCTGATTTAAACTCTTTGCTCTGGGAGTCAGAAGATCAGAAGAAGAGTAAAAGAAAAGTTCCAAACCATCACATACCAATCCCTGACTGGTACCTGTCCGAAAATGCCACTGTGAGTAAGCCCAGAGAGTGGGAACTCAAAGGCTGGGGCAGGCAGAAGGAGTGAGCTTTACATTTCTCAACTATTAGTAACTTGTGGGCAAAGTTACTCACCTGATCTAAGCTACCTGTCTAGGCTTCCTAGTTAATTAATGGAAATAAATAAAAGCACCACAAAGGTACCATTCATCCCTGTATTTGAGAGGCAGCCTTTGGGAAGGGAACTGCTTCCCAGAGGACCCTTTTTTATCCTGGGCTATTGCAAGAACCTGGAGGAGTCTACCCAACTTTTAGGCAGCAACAGACAAAGAGAAATCCACTGTAGGGCTCAGCTGTCCAAATCAGGCTTCTCCGTAGTTTTGCAGTGGAGATGAGCTCTTTGCAAACTCTGTCGCCATACGGATTTCTCCTGAGGTTTTTCTGATATTCTTATTTGAAATAACACAGCGGACACTGAGGCGTATGCAAAACCAATGCAGCAGCTTATGTTAAAGTCATTTATTGAAACATTGTGCCAAAAATTTCACTTCTTTTTACACGGGCTTTAAATATAATGGCAACTATTTATAGTGGCTGAGATTCTCTCAGTTTGAGGGGAAAGCATTTAACTGTGGCAGTTCTGTGGGTGTTAGAAATACCTTCTTTTTTCTAAAAATCCCTTTTTTCTAAAAGTCCTTTCAGTTGATGGCAGGGGGAGCAGATGGTTTGACATCTCCATTGGTTGCTGCTTTTGGTGTCACTCGACGTAGATGTTCCTGCTGCATAAATTACTACTACTAATGTTTTGTTAGCTTTTACGGGTTGTTGGTGACCTTCCAAGCATGGCTGGCAGGCACTGTAATTTAAATAAGCCCTTCTCCTTAGCTGCATCTCTTGTGCTGGCTACTCACTCTATGCTGAGAAACTCACAGCAGGACTTCTGCGACCGGTTTACCTTTGAAACAAGATTATCACGTCTCAAAGGCCGAATCAAAGCTGCCGTTTCTTTTTCTCCCAGGTGGCAGTTGAGACGCGGGCAATAATAGCATGGATGGAAAAGATTCCTTTTGTGCTGGGTGGCAATTTGCAGGGAGGAGAGCTGGTGGTGGCGTACCCCTACGATATGGTGCGATCGATGTGGAAAACCCAGGATTACACCCCTACCCCAGACGACCACGTCTTTCGCTGGCTTGCGTACTCCTATGCCTCCACACACCGCCTGATGACAGATGCGAGGAGGAGAGCGTGTCACACGGAGGATTTCCAGAAAGAGGATGGCACCGTTAACGGAGCCTCCTGGCATACCGTGGCTGGAAGTAAGTGTCTGTAGAAACCGCACTTAGTGTTACCTTGCGAAGTATGATAATACCATCACTTGCCTGGTGTACATTGCAGAGGCTGCAGTGGTAAAACATGTGCCCTAAGAGGAATTTTTCCCCATCTGAATGTCTGGTCACTGCATTTCGTCAAGTATCAGAGGATTGAAGGAGACTTTGTCACTCATACTTGGTGATTGTTTCATTTACTACTGAGATTTCCAGAAGTGCCCATGCAGTACGTTAGTTTTATGGATTCTGTACACATTGGTTTGTCGGGAGAAAAGCAACCCAGTCCAAAGCCACTATCAGGGGGAACCTGTCAGCCTTTGCCATCTCAGAGGGTGACAACAGAAAAGTGCTACCAAACACCACAGGCAACCGGTGTCACAGCCGAAGCAGCGACTCCCACACTGGTCCAGGAGCCTGGGGAGAGACTCCAGTGGCTGTCAGATAAGAAAATCATTATTTCAGCCTCCTGCTTGCTAAACTCAGTCACAAATCAGCCCCCACTCACATTCACTTCGGGTTGTAAAAACATGCCAGAAAAAGCTGCTGCTCACCTGCTGCTGTCCTATTTTTAAAAGACCTGAACATGCTTACACTTCAAACTTTGCATGGGCTCCGTAGGCATTTCTGCTGCCCGAATAAATGACAGATTGTGTCATTCACCATAAATCCAAGCCTGTCACCCTGTCAAGGAGCGCAAAGGGGAAGCTGTGTCCTGTACCACAGGCAAAGCATCGATTTTCAGGAAAGCCCAATTAGAAGCACATTTTAACTGCAGTAGGCGCGGTTATCTCTATGGGTGTGCGCTCCAAGCAGACTTGGAATAGGTACTCTGTGATTCATCGCAATTCCGCCCAAAATCTTTGTTTTTTTTTCTAAGCATATCAGTTAGGCAATGTATTTTATGAAATTAAGAAATGAGCTGTGCATCTGCTGTCACTTGAAAAACAACAGGAGCAACTGCAGCAGTAATGGCAACCAGATGCAAGTGAGCAGACCAAGTTTTATTGGAGCTGGCTCTTGTTTGTAGCTTGCAGGTAGCTTTACTGCACAAACATTTCTCAATTTTGGACAAAACTTTTATGGTTTTTACATTGGCCCATGTAAAGTTAATGCTGGCCAGCCTTTAAAGGCTGGAGCTGAGAGTTAACTTTTCTTTTCAAATATTTTTTCAGGAGGTTAAAAAGTGCTGGGGGGAAAGATTGAGCTGCTTAGATCACAAGGCCAGTGCCTGACAATACATTTCTAAGCATTTCTGCAAATTCTAAAATAAAACTTCTGAATGCTAACTTGACTGCTTAATTATCTAATTTATGAGTTTAATATTCCTGAGTGCTATAAGAAACATGATTATGAATCGATCCAGAAAAGATGACATTGGCCATGTCACTAATAGCTGTCACACTAAGTTACATTAAGAAATGATGTATAATATAGGTGCTGAACGGTATCTTGATTTTTTAGTAACAATTGCATATTGGATTTGGTTCAACCAATTTGTTTTATTGCTCTATGATGTTTCTCATACTTTACATCCTGCTCTCTTCCATCATAGTGAGACTTTCAAGACTGTCTCTGAGGAAAATGCTGAAATATTGCTTTTACTTTCAATTCTTTACACCTTGGACTCCAGACTAAGCCTCAAAAGCGGTGGTTTACAAGGGATTTTTCTAATTCCTTTACAGCACCAGAGAGTCCCTAGTGAAGTATGTGTACCACCGATATCAAACACCTCTGTGTGCCTTTGAAACCCATATTTTGGGCTGCCGTGAATGCAAGTTCTTCAGCAACTTTACATATGACATTTCTGCACTGAGTGAACTGCAGAAAGGCAAAGAACAGAAGAATTTAATTTTATTTCTGGTGTTTTCGAGGCTGCATGTCTCAGACACTACATGGACAGTTGCTCTTGGCAACGTTAAGCCATTTTCTTAAATACTTGTATTAAAACTGAGCAATTACCATGTATTGTAAAACATTTCACAATAGATTAATCAGGATGCAGTATGTGAGGGGAAAATAATTGTGGCTGATTCTCAAACAGAGGGGAAGCACGATTATGTAGAGCAGCATATGCCACTGTCTGACATTTAGGCTTTCCCCATCAACGAAAGTGAAAAGCTTAACATCTGTATTACATAACCCTCCTGCTCTGCATCCAGGAGGCACTGAGGGCTCGTTAAATACTTGACTACTGCTCTGTGGTAATTGGACAGGACTAGGCTTTTTTTTAAAACTTTTTTTAATCAAAAGCACTTGGTGAATGCATTTCCTCCCAAACTTTCCTGTTGTAAAATATAACAATTAATGATTATTCATAAACATTTTTAAAATATTTTTTTATTCAAAAAGCAGGTGGATAATAAGAAATGAAGCTCCCATAATTTCTTCCTCTAGTGTTCATCTACTGTATCATGTTATCTGGGTGATTGTGGAGACCCACTAAGTGGAATTTCCCAAAGGAAAATAATTGTGAGAAATGGGAGAGAGACAGAGAATGGAAATGTTTGAGATCTGTACAATTAGGACATATTTCTAATGGAAACCCCTACTGGAGAGCAGCGGTGAGGATTCCAGTCCTCTGCAAAGCCATAACAGGGAGAAAACAGAATAGATCTTTTCATTCCTTACAAGCTAGCAGACACCATTTATAATTTAAAAGAATTATTACTAACTTGATTCTTCTGGCATTCTTATCATTTAGGTTACTTGCGTGGGAAAACATTTAGACTAAGAAACTATTTCACCAACAGTTCTGATAAATCACTTTCACCTAATAATCACCGCATGCACATTACTCTGCATCCCGGCATTTAGCGTTGTATAAATCTGGTTGATGGCTGCACATCCACGCAAGCTGACATAGACCGTCCCGTTTCTACCCAGGGCAAACATAAATGAGAGCCGCTCCAAGGGAATGTGTCCAGGATTTGGGAAGACTAGTGCTTTCTTAAAAGCAAAGCACAAGCTGTTTGTGGTAAAGGGAGACCTTTCCTAACATCTTGCTGGTGTGTCCCCATCTTCTGCATCAAGATCATAGAAACTTTATCTGGAATGAGTTTAACTTGCTTGTTTTCTGCTAAATCTCTATTTCCTCAGAGTTTTGTGCTGGCAGAAGGACACTGCTCTTTGCAGCAAAGGAATTGGGGATGTGGTGCAGGCTGACACGGTGGCCTGTGCTGTCATGGCACAGTCTTGTGTCTCCTGTTTTGAACATGCTGATGTCTTTAGAAAGCCTTGTTTTGTTAAATGTATAGTTCTGACATTACTTTGGTGCTTTATTACAAGAGACAAGGCATTTCTAAAAGCTTTTGCCCTGCCAGATCTGCAAACTAAGCCAGCGAGATAAATACCCAGTTTGTGGTTAAACAAGTTATATTACTTTGCATAAAATAATCAGATCTGCTCAATAAATTAAAAGAGGATATAAAATTGGTTTTTTCCCCCCTATTGACAGGCATAAATGACTTCAGTTATCTGCACACAAACTGCTTTGAGCTATCCATCTATGTTGGCTGTGACAAGTATCCCCACGAGAGCGAGCTGCCCGAAGAATGGGAAAACAACCGCGAGTCCCTGATCGTTTTTATGGAACAGGTATTCAACAGAAACGTAACTTCCAAATAATTTAATGACTCCTTTCAGATTGAAAGGGAGTTTAAGGCTTCTGATATTTTTCTTGCATGACTAGTTACATGATTATTGATATTTGTGATAGAAACCTTACCTATAAGCAACACCACCGTATCACTTTCGCCAGACTGTTTTAGCTTAGGAGGACAAAATAATGAAGCTTGTTAAAATTTGATGTGAGTGCAAAGCTTGCTAGAAAGGGCTGCCAGAAAAAAAACAAAACAAAACCAAAAGCCTTACCTCTGCTGCTTTATCTGTTTTTTTTATCTGTCTCAGGAATTCAAACATTTGTAAGCTGATTCAGAAGTAGCTAATGCCTGGAAGGCTGATACTGGGTTAATAACGATATTTCAAAATTGTGTGAACCATAAAGTAGGCATAGCATATATTTAATTCACATATGCAATTAATGATTTGTTGTATCTTCCTAATAATAGTACTGTTCATTGTTGTGCAATATTGATTTGTTTGTTTATTCTCCCAATAGGTCCATCGGGGCATCAAAGGCATAGTAAAAGATGTCCATGGAAAGGGAATCCCAAATGCTATTATTTCAGTGGAAGGTGTTAACCACGATATTCGTACAGGTAAATAAATAAATAAAATAAAAATCAGTGCAAATGAACAGATTTATTGTTTAAAAACAAAATAATCTAAATATAGAACCTAACTCTTTTCTGGGAAAAGCCAGCAGATAGTACACTGTCTGAGGATTGCAGGAGAGGTGGTCCATGAGGAAGGAGTCGCTTCCTTCCATGGTGCAGCTGCGTAGACAAGAGCAGAACCAAGGCTTTCCTCTCTGTCCCTCTTCCTCTTTCCACCTCTTTTAAAGTAGTGAGCAGATAGCCTTTTATCTGCCCAAAATCAAAAGCTTGAGTAAGGCTGCGTCCGAAGAACTCCTCTAGCTCCTTTTTCTCATGTCGAGGTAGTGTAAATCTAACCCAGAATAGTTATAGCACTGCAAAACAAGGGTGTAGGTAATGCCTTGTTGAGCAAAGAGTTTTCCTCTGATTGCTAACAGTTATAGGACTGTGAATGTGTTGGAGATGTGATTTAGAGCTGTGTTCAGAAGATGAAGAGCTGCTGCAGGGAAGGGGGAGTTTCACAACCTGAAGAGCCTCCTGCAAAACATCACAGCTTTATAAAAGATCATTTAACGTGGCTCGGTAGAGACATTGCTTTGCACGGGTGAATTTCAGCCTGGAAAATTGCTTTTCTATACATATAGTTTAAAAAAACCCACACAAATGGCTATGTGCCTTGTTGGCACAGTCTTAATCTACACGCAGACACAGATACCTATATTCAGAGTAAACTCTAAGCCTATTTAATGGCCTGGAAAGTAGTTATGACACTAAAGAACTGCTTTAAGTAGACACTAATTACAAGATTAATAGTAATACCCAAAAATTGTTGTTGGCAGGTAGCGGGAGGGATAATGTCCAATGGCCATTGTGTTTGTGTCAGTACCGTACTGTGATTTAAGACACACAGTCATCTTAAATGGAGAAACAATGGAAAGGATATAGCAAGGAGAGGGGCATGGGGAAAGAAAGAGCCAAACAAGATGTCAGCAGGAGCCCTCAGTGACTGCACTCAAAGTGCTGGTTGCAAGAGTTTAACAAGGTTTTTTTTGGATGTTTATGGAAAAGTAGCATCACAGTGAATAATCAGATAAATCATATTGTTGCATACTCTAGATTTGGTTCAATATTAGAGATAGGAACACTAGTTTTATGGATTTTTTTTTACATCCTGACTGGCATCGTGGGTCTTTCATTAGCTGCCACTTTCACGTGCTTTGCCACTGAGGTACAGTGTGGCACACTTTTGACACATAAATGCATGTCAGGCTTTAGATAAGATACTTCCAAATCTTTAATGTTTGCTACAGTGGATTATCTAAGAGAGTAATAAGTCTTGGAATGTCTAACTTGGGTTACGACTAATTTTATTTCAGTGCTACTGTGTCTCTGTTGTAAAGGAAAACATTGAATGACAGATATTTAATTAGGCAATAATGATTCTGCCTTAAATATTTCAAAATGGGACCACTGGGAAATAATAGCAGGAATTAAAGTAATCAGTTGTTTTTCCTTGTCTTGGAAGTCTTGGTAGTCTTGAAAGACTGCCATAAACTGTAGGTTGTATTACTCTGTTAGCAGAGTTAATATATTGCTCTGCTTGGGGCTGAGTAAGTGCAATAGCTGATTAATCTCCAGCTCTCGGTACACTGGATTGCCATATGAAAGAAAAATCATCAATTTAAAGACAGTAAACTTGCATATGGAAAAGAGTCCCAGTGGCGTGGTAATAACGGTGCAGGATCCCAGAATCCACCTTGTAACTCTCGGAGAATCTTGCAGCTATTTACACTCAGACTTAGAGCTGAGCTTCTATGGCTCAAAGCCATCTGCTATTGTTAGCAAAACCAAAAGTAGTTATTTCATTCTTTTACATTCTTTTTTTAATGAGACATTTAAGCTGATACTCTGTGTGGGAATCATTTTGTAGACAGGAACATAAAAGTTCTATCTTGTTTTATATTATACAGATAACAATGTATATCTCATTAGTCTTTGAAACTAAAGAATTTATGTTGGAGTTAAAAAGCTAAAATGACACATGTCAACTCCAAAGAAAGAAGGAAAATTGTCAGCAGCCTTCTTTCATTCACACCTTCTTAAATGAAAAAATCTACCCATGTAAATCTCTGAGTTGCCTTGACATAAAAATAGGCAAGCAGGAGAAGAATTACGGCCACCATCTCTATTCCTGTAAGTTTTGTGTAAAGTGAGCTAAGCTGTACAGTAAGGTACCTACAGTTTCTTTGATACATCAATGTAGTCAACTACCCTACAAAGCCAGACAAAAGTTGTCTGTAAAGACCTTCTGATAACATTTACTTGTTTGAGAAAATTTCACTACTACTTCCTCTGGACAAAAAAAAAAAAATGCATGGAAAGCACTTTTTTTAAACTTTCTCTTGGATGTACAATATATCATATGGGAAAAGAGGGTTGCTGACACTAAGCTAACAATATTAATAGGCTAATTGAAGTCATTGATTTGGAGAGTAAGAGCTTTGTGGAAAATTAGTCCATTTTCTCTTGATGCAGATGTAACTATTGATTAAGTCTGAGTGATTACATGTTGGCACGGTTAGATGTGGACCGTGTTCCATGAGATGACCTTTGGAAAAAGAGTTCATCAATTGGCTGAACAAATGGACACCTTTTTTCTCCATGGTGCAGAGGCAGTTTTGTGGGTTGCTTTCTGTAACTGCACATTTTGGAAATCGCAAAGCAAATCTCAGTGAAGAAATGTACCATTTCCTTCTAGTGAAACACTTCTGTATCACAGCCTGTAACAGAGTCCAAAGAAAGATGCACATTTCTGTGTGACTTTTGCAATAAATTAAAATTAATTTGATTTCACACATTCTTCAGATAAATGTTTATAAATATTTTAGTTTCATATGATTTCAGGATACATTATGTAACCAAACCCAAAGGTTTTGAAGTAACGTTTAGTAATATTTAAAACCATTAGTCTCAGCTAAGCATAATTCTGGTATTATAACTCTCCAGCCTTTTTCTCATTCCTGGCTGCCTCTTCAGCAGGGAAAAGTTAAGTTTTAATTATTACATGCACTGGTCATGCAGTGCTATGGCTAGCTTTCCTGGAGAGTCTTTTGTAGGTAACAGAGCATTAGGACAGACTTTTATAATGTATTGAAATTAGTAAAATTTGGTACATCTAAGTGTAAATATGACACTTAATTGTAACAAATGCTGTCCTATCAGGACAGAAGAGTGTTCCTCTTAACTGAAGTGTCTACAGATTTACCCAACATATTTAATTGAAAATTCATATTTTTATGCATTGTTATTTTATCTGAACAGACATGGCAATTATTTTCCAGACCAAATAGGTGGAGATAGATGTAGTCTGCCTCCAGCCTGCTCCCACTGGAGCCTATTCTTTTAGCAAACCTAGTATGACTAAATTTATCTGTATTTTTAATTGTATTTCTCTTGCCATCTGCTCTGAAATTTTTTACCTATTGCATTTAATCTGATTTTCAGAGAAAACCCCCTTTTAGCCTGACATTAAATTCTGGGCAATGACAGCTGACAGAAATACTAATGTCTACTTACTTCTAAATGGAAAGGAAGTAAATTGCATCCCGCTAACTGTTTAATATCCAGCTTCGTAATAATTTCCCAGTGGTGCATGATTGTGTAGATTATTTTCCTGACCCTGTGTGAGGTTGTGATGAGCTGCCTGCTAAATGTGTCAGAAAAATGTGGGTCAGTTTTGAACTCCAGGGGCTGAAGCCAGCCTCTGAGCGGGGATGCGTTCACAGCCATGCACGGGGTGATGCTTTTGCCAGCCCTCTAGTATCACCACAACATTTACAGCTAAAAATAAGCCCTTAGGGCTAAATTCAGGAAACCTGGGCAGCTTTATGTTTTGTCCTCTGTTTAAGGTTTGTTTAAGGTGCCGACGGTCCCAATAGTAAGGGAGAACTGCAGAAAGAGCTTCTCAGTGAGCCCTTCCTAAAAATGCCCAAGTCCTGAGAAACAGAAAATCTGGACCTTGATCATCACCCCAAGTGGAGAAAGAAAAACCTGAGCAAGCGGATGTGCACGAACTAACTTGATCAAGTGTGCTTCTTGCACACCATTTCACACTTGCATTTAGAGATTGCAACATTAGGGTATAGTTGATATCGCTGTTTTGCTAACACTTGCCTTTTGCAAACATATTCACTATTTTACCAAGCCCTAAATTAAAATTTTATTTCTGTAAACACAAGCTAGCTAGTCTGCTCTTTTCCCAAATAAAATATTTTTAGGCAAATCATCTTTAGTTTTTGCAACACACTGCATAGCAAGCGACCCAAGGCTAGTGGTACTAAGGCTGTCAGTTCTCATTAGTGCTAAAAAAACCCAGCCCCTCCTTATACAAGAGATTTTGGATTTCTATTTTTTATAGAGAATTGCATATTGAGTATGCATTTTCATTCCACAGTGGGTTTTCTCGGAGAGTACAAACGTAATTTTAGATAACAGTATCTCACCTTTTTCAGTCCACAGCTAAGCATACTTCCTAGTCAAAATGATATTTTAAAAAAAAAAAAAGGATAAACACATCCTTATGTACATATGGGTAACCTGAGATCATTTATGGGAAAAAAAAAGAAGAAAACAGAAAGTCCTGATTCAACCAGATGTTAAAATATATCTTGCTTGTGCATGAGTAGTTTAGTTGAGTACAAGAGCTCTGTTTGTGCATTTACAGGTAAGCAAGTGGTTAAATACCCTGATGAATTATAGTTTGTAGGAAATTAGTGTAATAAAACTCAATGCCAGATTTTATGGAAGGCAATATTTACTTAGATCTCTAAGTGAGCTGACATTATGCATTCACATGCTTTGTCTAATAAATAGCACCAAAACATGTGTGCCCGGCCGGTCTGGCCAGGATCACAGTTGTGATCTGTGTCCCTCACTGGGGCTCTTCTTGATTGGTAATGACAAATTAGTTTGGGGAAGGTCTTTTATACCCTTCAAAAATCACCCACCCATCCTGACCCTTTGCTTCAGGATCTTCCTGACTTCAACTGAGAAAAGTCTTAGGCCAGATTGAAGCCCATTGTCCTTATTTCATTGTTTGGAAAATATATTTGAGGTAGGGTTGCAGGGGTGGCAGGATGAAGAAGGGTACATGTCAATGATGAGTTTGCCTCATTGACACCCTCCTGTTGTGAAGATGCAGAGTTGCTGCCTCTGGTGTCATGTTATCTGTGTGCAGGCATTTCTGTATTCTCATAAGCAACACCTTCCTCAAGGAGGCCACTGTCCTGAAAACCATCTCTCTTCCTACCAGGAGCTGATGGGGATTACTGGCGTCTTCTTAACCCAGGAGAATATGTGGTGAGTGTGAAGGCGGAGGGCTACACCACTGCCACCAAGACCTGTGAAGTCGGCTACGACATGGGAGCTACCCAGTGTGACTTCACCATCTCCAAAACCAACCTGGCAAGAATCAAGGAGATCATGAAGAAGTTTGGGAAGCAGCCCATCAGCCTGTCCATCCGGCGGCTCAGGCAGAGGGCTCGGCAGTGGCGGCAGCAGCGATAGACCTCAGCCCGGCAGCCTGAGGAGTCCGAATCTGCTTCTATCAGCCTGGCTGTAGTCATAGTGAGAGTTACGTAGCCCATCTCTTCATACATATTTCTCTGCACAAGGCCTTTCTGTTAGCGGAGCTGGATGACTAATGGGGTTTTTCAGTTTGGTGAAAAAGCAGAAACAAAATTCAAGTTGAACCAAAATAAGGCCCAGGTTGTGGGGGAGAGGCAGGAAGAATGTAGAAAGATGTTTTGAGTTAACCTGGAAGGAAACGTTTTGCTTGTTGGGTTATTTAATGCTTTGTAAATCTGTTTTCTTTAAAAACTAAAAAAAAAAAAAAAAAAAAAAAAAAAAAAAAAAGAGATACTTATAAAGAAGACATGTTGTTTTGAATGAAAAAGTGAAAAATATTGTTTCTAAAGTATAAAATTCAATTGCAATTCAAAAAAGTTTTAACACTCTTTACATTTTATTCTCCTATGCGAAGAAAGCTGAGAAAGGGCCAAATACTGTTGAATATCATTAAAATATGTGTCAAAAATTCAGTCCCCCTATCCCTGAAAGTCTACCTTTTGACAAGCACCATAATATTTTGGGAAAAAAAAAAAAAAAAAACAACTTGATGTGAATAACCCCTACTAGCTTTCCTGCTTGGATTGTTTATATTTAAGGATGTCTTGCGATTCCAGAGTTTAATGCCAGGAGCATTTTCTTCTCTGGCTTTTTAAAGCTGCATTTTGACTCCATGAACTAAACCTAATGAAAAGGGCATGTGATAAGGACCACCACAGCACTGAGGCATGGCATCTCCTCCTAACCTGGGAGAAGGACTTGAAACAAAGATTTTCTTGTGGATATGGCCAGTCGTATCACGTGTACGAGAGGAGAGGGTTGGTCACTGATATGTGCGTAATTCACAAATCCACTGATAGCATCTTTTTTTCTTGATTTTTGGCCTGCCTATAAGTGCCTTTTGTGCTCATGCACACCTTGTGCCACTGTCTTCTGTGACATGCAAGGATTTTGTGTTCCTCTGCATGGTCTGCTCATCCTGTAGCCTCTGCTGTTTTTCTGGCCTTACGAATCTACAGGAGCAGGATTTGTGCTTTATTACTGGCTTTTAAGTAACAAAATTGTACAGCAGGATAGGATTGAGGTTCAGGAAAGATGCAGATCAGATCTAGGAAAGAATGAACTAAATAAACACTGGACAAAGCATCAGCTGGTGAAAATGTTTGCTCCATTAGCTTCAATGTTATGACCCTAATTATACCAAATGAAGGACCAGCTGTATGATTTTAGCCAGTCAAAAGTCTGTGGCTAAATAAACATCTCGTAATATGCTTGGTAGAAAGACTGCAGCATATTCTTCCAAATACAGTTCTGTTTAAAACACTTTAATTGCTATTACAGTTTTTGTCTCTTTGATATGTTTCTTGGAAAAGACATTCACCAAAGCATCATTCAAAACCAAGGAAAAATAAAGTGCAAGTAGAAAACTTACTGTAAAAATACCATGTGCCATCTGTATTAAATCTTTTTTTTTTTCTTGCAAGTGAATCTAATAAACACATAAAAGGCAAAAGATTGCAGAATGAATAACATAATCATGAACCCTTGCATAATAAATAGTCATACTCTTAAAGTTCTTAGACAATTGGAGCCCAATTTTCTGCAGATACCATTAAATAACAGCAATGTGTTTGGCAGCAAGGGCTCAAAGAAAATAGAAGAGTGCATACATAATTTTCTATAACTGAAATTATGGAATTAAGTAACAGAGGTAAACAAATAACCCAACCATTACATTAGCATTTGGAATTGTATTTTACTTATTTCACTCTATTTCACTCTATTTACCACCCTTACAGTGTTCTATATGTCATATGTTATTGTACAGCAAATATAACAACAACTTGTCAAGAAGGGTATTTTTTTGTAGCTGAGAAGAGATTAATGATATGTTTGTGCAGGTGGTATTGATGTGAAATAATTTTGGAATATGGAGTAATGACAGCAGACAATTTGTTAGCAGTTCAATTTGGCTAGTTCATTGGCACATGCAGATTTTCTTGCTACCACGATAGATCAGGGCCACACACAATTTTTTGTGTTATGAACCGATGGAGTTTCTTTGGTGTCTTCTCTCTGGAGTCCCATTAAGGTTACCCATTCATCTTGCTGGGGCTGGTTGGCATGCACTGGCAAACGAGGAACCAACCAACCAAACGTAAAACACACTGATAATCAGACTGAACGTGGAAACCACTTAGTCCTGGCAGGTCAGTTTTTTCTACCTTGAAATAACGTTTCAAGCTAGTTTGAGATTTACTTCACAGACCTAGACATCCCTGCGCTCTGTTCTCAGCTACGAGGTTATCTCAACGAGAAGTTATTTTTTAGTTGATAGCAAGAAGTGGATTTGATGGGAAATTCTTCTGTGTCTATTAGTTAAAATTAGATGGACTCTGATTGCTGAAGACCTCAGTAACATCAGATGCTGACGATGGTGGCCTTGGTGCTTTTTACCGGCCGTGACTAGTGCTTACAGATACTTGGCCACAGCAGAACTACAACTAACGCAGGTGACCTTACTCCATTTTAGTCCAGGCATTACTAAATAAATGGCCTAATAGCTGTCAAGTATACTTGTCCGTGCAATTATTTTTTGTTTGTCCACCACCTTTACACTGGAAAACGCTCAACTTCAAAGGAATTTTAGTAGAAACTTCAGATGTGTGACTATCTCGTGTTGACATAAGATGCTTACAGCTGCCCTGAATATAATAATACTGAACTGATGTGTGCCCTGTTTACTGCTATAGTTCTGCACTCGGGAGTTAAAATGTCCATTTTCTTTGAAATACATAGCACCACTACTTAACCTGTAGATAGACCCAAACCACAAGCCAATAAATCTGGATACCAGTGTTTTCTATTTATCTGCCTTTTCCACATCTTTAGAACAAGTAATTTTTTTTCTAAATTCTGTGCTTTTAATATCTTTTCCTTTTCCTGTTGTAGAAAAATAGGCAACCCTGCAGAAACTCGAGGAGGGATACGCTCCTTTTATAATTAAAGATCCATTTTAACAGCTACTTATATGAGGACTTTTCTAAGCTTTGATCATCCCTGATATAAAAGAAAAAAAAATACAATCTCTTCCAAGTAATAAGAAATTCAGCTGCACGATCTCACCCTTACAGTAAAGGTTAGTCAAACATAAGGTTAAAACAGGACATATTCCACTCTCCTTGATAATACCAGCCATCAGTCATCTGCTCCCATGCAGAGCCCTGACAATCGTAAAATACCGTGGGAGCTGGCTGGCTTGTCCTTGACTACCCATGTCACGCTATCCAGCTATTCATTTTTTACCCGTTTAATTATCATAATTTTTATCACCCCGTATGTCAGTTTTTCTCATCCATCTTAGTAACTATAAGTATGCTAACCACTCAAAGACAGCTCAGTATCTGCAAATCAGCTTGGGAATGCTGAAGCCAATAAAACTGTATCTACCCAAACTGTATCTGCTTACACATGTTGGTGTAAGTGTAGAGAATCTTGGTAATGTCTAATCCAAATTTAATCTGCTGGCACCAGTAGATTGTTAGGAGTCTCTGAGTATCGCTTTTACCAGGAGGTTGAGCTCTGTGTGGGTGAAATACCCTGATAAAAATGAATGTAAATGAAGTCCTTGGCTATGCTGGTGAAGAAATGCAATTTTTCACTGGGTATTTTAAGCTTGTCACATATTTTCAGTTTCTGTCACTGACTACTTTCCTTCCTTTTATCCATGTATTGTTGTGGTTTTTTCCTCTGAGTTCAGCTCATTATTTTCAGTGAATTTGGGACACCTTCCCAAAGTACGGATTTCAGCAATCAGTGACAGAGTTTTACTTATCATGTGGTAGGTGGTTGACCTTTTTGAGAAACAGCAGAAAAAAGAAGAGTTAACTTGAAGGCATAGGGTACAAGTAATTTCACACCAAGAGCTAGTTAACCTTTAAAAATGGACATATAGTCTATCTGCTATGGGTCTGAAAATGCCCGAAGTTGAAGGCAAAAGTGCCTCCTCTTTCTTTGTATCTGGTCTCTATGTGAATGTGGTCAGATGCAGCCATAAGCCTGAGGGAGGAAGTGTAGAAGCACATACAAGTTGTATAAATTATGGTAGCATCACCTCCTGCTGCCATACACTGCTATGCCAGCACGGAAACACCGCAGGACAAACAGCTCCAGGTACAACTACCAATGACCCAAGGAAGCTCTAATTCATACTCACTAAGAAGATACAACTTTTCAAATGTCTTTTTCCTTTCTTACTGGAGCAGTTGCATACATGGAAAGAGGGTCAGTGATTTTTACAGTTGATTTCACGGATAATTTTAGTACCACTTCTGCCTGTGCTTCTTTGTGATATCGCAGTGGCAAGCAGTTTTCTCAGTCCTTTCCAATCCTTAATAAATGGCTATGAATGCTTTTTGGCTTCAGGTGATTAACTCATAGAAGTTTAAGGTCTTTATTCTGCTATCTCCTTAATCTTCCACGTTTAAATCACATCTATATGCTTGGTCTAATGTGCTTACTAGTGTTTAATTTCTTTTTGAAGGTCATTTAGCTTGAGATGACATTTTTGTACTTCACTGTAATGCTGTAAGATGATTCTTGAGCCTCTAAATTTATGTTCAATGAAGCCATCGCGGTGAATGCAATCTGCCTGGAACACTAAGTCACTAAATAACCATTCTCTGCCATCTTCTACCGATATAATAACTGTTTTACAGCATGTAGATCTGTTTAAGTTTAGGTGAGACCTACAAACACCCGAAGTCTGCATTCAGATTTGCAGGACAATTTGTTGATCAGCTGTGGTGGCTCCTCTGTCCTCTTAACCCTATTTACCCAAGTTACAAGTTGCTCAATTTTATCTTGATGGAGATTTCCACTTCACATGAAAATTGTAAACAGTGCTGTCATGCTCCTTATCTGCTCCTTGCTCATTAGGCATAAAAATGTAATTTTTATGCCTTTCATAAATTTCAAAGGTCCTGTATTGACTGGTCAATTTTTGGTATAACTTTTCCACTTACCTGAAATGAATATATTTATCAGTAAAAAAAAAAAAAAAAAAAGCCAAGAATGGGATTTCGGAAAGCCCGTGAGAAAAGTTTAGCAGTGAATATGAAGGTACTTTGTAGCTGCATGTTTACACACTTAATCTGCCTTCTCGGTTATACGAGTGCCTTTAATCATCTGCCACAGTGCCAGGATCAGAGAGGTTAAATCCATCCTCCCCTGTGCCTGGTGGTTTGTACAGGCTGGATTTAACAATATCCCACATGGTTTCTGCACAAGCTACTTCACTTGAGACTCTTTACTAAACTGATCTTCAGAGACCTTTGGAGCACTTACCTCCCTCCATAGCCAGGCTCCCAGATGAAGGCCCAGCCTTCATCCGTGAAGGTCATCAGAGTATGGCTGGAGCACCACCATCACATTTGGAGATGGCACCTGGGCTGTCAGGGTACATTGGCACTTCTGAAAGTGGGCTTTTTTTTTTTTTTTTTTTTTTCAGCAAAATACTACCCAGGAGCACTGGACTGCTCTGCAGATGCCTGCTCTTTTAGATAATGCTATTCTAAGAGGTGTGGGCAATTCAGAAAGCTCTATTTTCCCGATTAAGACATAGATAAAGAAAAAGCTGAAGGACTGATGAACAGCTCATGTTGAAAAAAAATAAGATGAAATGATAGCTTCATCAGGAATCCTTTGCATTCAGATTTTATAATTTCTGCAAGACTTTATGAAGAAGTTATAGATGTATTTAAAGTTGTCTTGCAACACCTATGAATTCCGTAGGAAAATAAGTACTTTTCCTCCATGACTTCAGTCCATACTGAGGAATTGCAATGTCCAGTGTAAACTGGGGCTAAAAGCAGCTGAATGATGCTGTCTTGGAGGGTAAGTCATCAATGTGCACAGTGGGTTTCAAGGCCAGAAAAAGGTATATGGAATTGGACATATGCAGACCTAAAGAAATACATAAACACAGAGAGTCAGGATGTAGCTTCAAGCATGGCAGCTTGGTAAGTGCCCATATGGAGGGAGCCTAACCAACTTTGTGATAAAAAAACCCCATATATACAGAATGGGCTGTTCTATGAGAATGAGATGGAAAAAAAAAATAAAATAACCCAAGCAAAAAAACCCCACACGAACCCAAAACAACACTGCTTTTTGTAAGCAAAATAAGCAAGCAAAAAACCTTCTCTGCATAAATTATATTTATGAATAGTAATACCAAATCACAATTATTAACAGAAAGCTTTCTCTTTTCTTTTGAATTATTTTCCATTCTTTGTCTGTACTCTATATTCCTAAATACTGATGTTGTTTAGAGAAAGCTGTTAATAAGAATTCCCACCTATTATTATATGAAGTAATATAAACCACCCAATATTTTAATTATTCTAGTCATTAACTCTCACTTAATTTACAGCAGCTGCCTTCTAGAAATCAATACACCACTTAGTCAACAGCACAATCATTCTTACTAACTCTCCACTATCCCAAGAGCAACAAAAAAGAGCGTTCAGAGTAAATAATCATTTAAAGATCTAAAAAATTTCAGTCAGCCTTATTGTCAGCAAGCAAATATATGAAAAATGGAATTACTTTTTGTGTTTTAGATGTGACACAAATCCAATACCTGGGTTAATAAGGATCAATGACAGCATAATCTCACTTGAAGAGACCATGTGGATTTAAATTTAAGATCTATTTCTTACCACAAGGATCTCGATCCAATTAGAGGGCTTCAGGTGTTTTTTTTTTTAACATTCCTGGTTACTGCAGTTTCCTGAGCCCTCAAACTCACAGGTGAATGGAATCATTAAATGGGTTGTCTTCCAGCTCATTAACCAGCTCCTGGTGACTCCAAGGCTGCATTGGGCTCTCACAAGCAGAACTGGTAGATTTACAATACAATCTGGAAAGAAGTGGGAAGTGAATAGGAAAAAAACAGACTCTCCTATGATCTACCCTGTATCTGCCTAAATGAAAAAGTTTATTTTTCTGTGTTGGCTAATGAATGGCATCTAGTGCCACTGTAATGACGATAACGGTTTCTGGCAACATTTCAACCCCTTGTGGCTGCACTGAAGGACCAAGACGATCAAGTCAACAGCTCCACCAGAAACACAGCGTAAACGGTTAGATCTACATATTCAGTTTAATTCTAAATAGTTTTGCTATTGTTTGTCTCCCTGTTGTAATTTTTAAAAATGTTGCTCGAGTGTTAGAACTTGGAGAGTTATTCTTCAGAGACCTATGGTATCTGGTTTTACTGAAATTTCACAGCAGTGTCTCATTGCATGCTTTATATCACTTTTGCCCTAAGAAAGTCATCAAGGATCAGTTTAATGACTGTGAGCCACTGTAAATTTGAGTACTGATGGATCTATAGTGTCAATAACCATCCCACCTTCAACACTAAGTGATGTGCAGAACATACTTGATTTGGAAAAAATCCAGCATTATAAAACCAGTTTCTCACTACTGAAAGTGTTAATACAATGTAATACAAATTAATTGATGAATTTCTGTCTTGGCTTCAGAAGCAATCTATCATCCTTAAAGCAGTATGAGTCTCCAGGGAGTACTTTTCAGATTATCACTGTCTTTAGATGTATTATTAATTCCTTGACTGCTGGATGATTTGCTGTTAGCAGACTGAAAATCAAAGACAGTAAGTGGTCGAGAATGATGGGGTTTCACCTGGCCGCTTGCTTGGTGCCAAGATTTCCAGTCCAAGCCAGAGAGTTCTGAAGCAGATGCTGCCATATTATTTTTCCCCAAATGTTGATAACTGTACTTTTTAAGATAACAGAAAATTACTCTGAATTTTGGGATCTGGCAGGAAGGAGGAGACTGGGTATTTTTCACACCAAGGAAACTGGAAGAGAACTGGTAAGATCTCAGTGTAGGAAATGGGATGGTCAAAGAAGCGTTCCATCTATGAGGTTGTGATTTGATATAAATTTCATGTTTGGTGTGAAGGAGAAAATGGTGTTATATCCTTTTCACAGCAGGAGGATGAACAGTCATGAAATAAGCCAAGCCAGGGCTCCGTTCACCTCCTGTTTTCCAGAGCATTTGTCCCGTACCAGGAGGCAGTTCCGAATCATCACTGTCCCGTAACAGAGAATCTGGAGAGAGGTGCTGAGTTTCTACAAAGTCATCTCATGAACTGCTGAAGATGTTGAAATGATCCGTTCCCAATTCAAAGTAAAATAAATGTCTGTTACCAGAGGGGAAAAAAAATAAACTTGGAGGGGGAGGAAGGAGCAAATAAGGATGTTTAAAATGATAGAGTAGAAACAAGTCTCTATGATCCACAACGATACCGGGGTGTGTGTTTATGTGCCTTGCGTGGGCTTGTTATGTACACTTCGTATGTTTACTTGCAGTAGACAGAAGCAATTATGAGGACAGGCAGCCCTCAGGGGGCATCAGCGCTGCAGGGCTGCCAATTGTTTGACGTTAGAAAAACCAAACTGTACAAAAGCGGCCTTATTATAGCAACAATCAGAGTGTAGGAGTCAGTAGTACTTATCAGCTTTCTTGAATGTTGAATTTGTTTCTGTCATGAAGCTGCAGCCTAAGAACTCAAGACGTAAACCAGTGGTTTTAACATCCCTCCCACCCTCCAAAAAATATATAAAAAAGTAAAATAAAACAAACAAACAAACAAAAAAACTAAACAGAAATCCAAAAGTCATCTGTAACTTCTGCATCTGAAAATGCTACCTATAAATATTTAGGAACATGGCCATATTTTAATTTAATCATGTTATAAAGAGGCTTTAGAGAGTAAACAAGAACAAATTCTCATCTGCTGAAGCCAGACAAGACCTACTGACATTGAGATAAAATTGCCCAGCCATCTTGTCACTGCATTTGATAGACTTCCTCATCAGTAATTCAAGTACAGTGGTTCTGGCTTGCCAAGAGTTATTTTTTATTGGATTCCTACTGTGAAAGTACAATGGTTTTCTGCATCTGAATTTGTGGCCCATCCCCGCTTGTATGTTTATAAAAGGTCCAGCACATTGTGGGAGCTGCTGTAAACAAACTACTAATAAAAATATGTCATTTGAGCTCTGGTAAAATGCTGGCAACACTTGTATTTATACTGCAGATCTCCCTGGAAGAATCTCAGCTTCTGTTTTCTTTGAAAGAAATAAATTTCTGCCCTTCAGAGTTGTAGAAGAAAGCCAAAAATCCAAAGTTTGCAAGCATCTGGAGAAACCATGGCCAAATACCAATACCCTCAATTATATTTTTCTGTTAATTTAACTATTTTTAAGCTGATCTCCTGACCCTGCATGAGCCAGACTAAAAATTTTAAGGCACTGAACTGGGACTATTATGAGGCTATTTTGGTTTTCACTTGTTGCTTCCTAGGACTGCTTTCCTTATAGGAATTTTGTGTTTAACAAGGACATTTTACTTAGGAGATCACTTTACTCACGGTACCCGTGGTACCTTATTGACTTTGCCCCTTCTCCCTCTCTAAGTTGTACACACTTTATCTTAAGCAATAAGCATTAGCATCCCAGAGACTAACCCATAGTCCAAGTCATTGCTGAAAATCACCTTGTTTTGGTGAAAAAAAAAAATGGTTTTGTAATATCATTCTGCTGGCAAAAAGGAGGAATGGTGAAGAATGACAGCCCCAATAGACATAGGTGTTGCAGTAAGGAAATGAGGGGCCTGATGTGGATAACTGGCACATCCACCATTGTATATTTATCATGGATGGTAGAGAAAACTCCCGGAAATTCAGCTGTAACTGCCTCCCTTCATCAACTATCCATCTCTCAAAAGCTGACCTCTTGTTTGCAGTGGTACAGATGACTGTGAGAGAAGCAGCGTACAGGGCTGAAAGCCTGAAAGAAACACCCTGGCAGTATGCCCCTGCAGAGCATCCTGGAGGGAAAGGAGGTGAGAGAAGAGACTTGGGAGCAAGGAAATGGTTTCCTTGTTTTTCATTCTTCCTCTGCTCAGGCCAACAGGACTTCACGTGCAAATAAACCGAGTAGCATCAGCAGTGCTTGTCTCCATAACATTTTTTTTTCTGGTGAATGCAAAATGGGAAGGGAGGGGATGGTGGCAGCAGTATTCACAGCAGCATTTGGCAGTTTTTCAGTCGTGTTGTTCCAAAGGCAAAGGCACAATTTGCAAACTTCTGCAAGCTGAATTAGCTTTAGCAATGCACATATCTGCACGTTATAAACAAATGCATTTTGGCAAAGTTAAGAGACTAATTCTAAAGCAGTACTATATTTCTTGAGTAGAAGTTCATGGGAAGCATTCTTAAATAGGAGACGTCTTCTGAAACTCATAGAGCCTTTCAAATATCCCATATGCAAGCACCTATCTTTCTGCAAGGCAAAAAAACAGTTCTTGCTAGTCTGCAAGGTGGCCCATGGCATTTCAGAAACTGTATGCTCAAATCATTTCTGTAAGCAATAGTGCTCCTGCCCCCCACCACCCAAAATATCTGAAACGTCCTGAACAACTTCAGCTCCCTAAAACTGTGAACGGGAAGGGGACAATCTGTAAACAACACACAGAGCCAAATTCAATCAGCTGCTCACAACAAATAATTTGAACAGCTCTGTGCATGCGGTTAAAGCAGATAATTTTAATGTGGAAATTATGGCAAATACACAATTACTTTAACAGGATGATTAAGAACTGCAGGCTCCTGGGGAAAACATTTCAGCAGTGTGTGCACCTGCATCTATTAAAAGAAGCAAAATACACAGAATAACAAGCAGTAACTCATCAGTCCATCTATGGGTCATGGCATGGGCCAGTAGGAACTGAGATAAAAGAGGAAAGAGAAAATACGTCATAAAGCAGCCTGGGATGATGTAATGAAGGTCTTGAGCATGATGCAAAACATAAAAGGATATTGCAGGCCATGGTGTGGGAGCTCAGGGGTGATGCGGGTGACCCAAGAAAGGAGCAGAAGATTGGGAAGTCATGTGGGGCCACGCTGGATGCTTACCTCCCTCAGGACGCTCTTTAAAATCAATTTTGGATTTTGGAACATGCATGGAATTTGGGGTGTAGAGGAAGAAGTAAAATTAGAAAAGTGTAGGTAGTATCTTGACCACCCCATCAAGTCAATCTAAACGGCTTACATTTACCATAGACAAGAATATACCTCATTCCCTGGAAGAAGTCTGGGCAACTTGGCTAAGAAATAGAGGAAAGAACAATCTAAAGTAATCAGAAGATCTTCTGAGATGATGATCTCATTGTCTATGTATACTCTATGTTTGTTGGCAGGCAGCAATATTCTTTGGGTCCTCTTGATACAGGAGAAGTTAAAATTATTATAATTTCAAAATACTAATATTTTTATTAAAATAATTTACTAATTTTTCAACACATAATAGATTTTATAGCCTTTGTAGTATTCCTTTGGAGGAATATATTTGTAAAACACATACATATTTATATGCACTATGAATATATAAGTATATACATATGAAAAATGCATACAGCTATATTCCTTTCCTCTTTCTTTTGCATTGCAAAGGAGGAACAAAGCATGACTATAAATATCTTTAGACAAATACTGCCTGGCTCTACAAAGTGGTCGTACACTGCTGGTTCCAGAATTATAACCACATGAGCAAAACAAGGCCCAAGAAACTGATTAGCTGTGTTTATAAACACCCAATAATTTGTAGCTGAAGAGAGGCTTTGAGGCAGCTGGCTGGTGCTTCAGCCAGTGGTTTATCAGACCCAACACACAGGCTTTCGCTGATGAAACATTTGGACTACACGCATGCCCTGCTTTCTATCCTTCTTTAAAAAACCTCTTTTGTAAGTCAGCACTTTGCTGGCGAGACCTCCTGCCCAGGTCCTCTTGACCCTTCATGTTCTATTGCCGGCACAGACATGGGAAATTGGGGAAGACTGATTTTTCCATTGCACTTATTCACATGACATTTTTATTAGGATGCTGAGCGTGTCCTAAAATGCTGCTGATCATTTTTGTTGGCTTTTATTGTTATGTTTATTTTCCCCACTGAACTAGAGGCCAGCTACTGACTCAGGCTACATTGCAAACAGCCACGTCAAGGCTAGCAAGGTCACAGAAGGCGGCAATGTTTTGTGTGATTATCAGTGACAAATACCAAATCTAATGTAATTTTATTGATAAGTAAAGTTGCAGATAGGGCCAGGAAGCTGAGGTAAAATCTTACAGTACCTAGAAATTGCTAAACTGATTTCTGATCCAGATAAAGAAGTCTGGTATGTCTCTCGTGTTGGATGTATGTCCTTGAATCACCAGGCAGCACTTCTTTACATGGAATATCTACCTACTGCTAAATACACCGCTATTTAGAGAAGTGTCTGAGTTCAGTATCATTTACATTTTCCTTTAGATTTAGATACAATCTGCTGCTCTGTTTCCTTTTGCCCACTGTCACAGTCGTAAGCATGTAATTACCATACTCCTACTCATTTTTCCTTGTTCTTTTTCATTACAAGCTTAATTTCAGTCAGTTTTTGTCTTTAGCTTTCTTAAAACCTGCAATTATTAGAAGACACTTCATGAGATCAACGGCAATGTTTTGTGCTGCACAGATATTTTTGAAATGGATTAAATGAGGACAGGTGACGAAGTGTTGAAAGGAATCTTTGTATCAGAAAAAAATGGAATGAAAAAATTGCCTTGTAGAAATTAACATATCATGACTTCGTACGTATTAAACTTTAAATTAATTATTTTTCTCATAGTGGTAAAACAAGAATTTAGAATCCTGAGAAAGTGTACACCTTTGTAAGTTATTCATGCAGCAAAGTGCTGCCCTGGCTCTTGCTCTTCTGTCCATGTTCAGATCAAGACTGAGCCTTGGAGTACTGCCAGCTTTGCTGTTAGCTCCTGGTTCATCCTGCTGTTGGCATTTCCATAAGAATGGCTGTTGACTCTTGTTGGATCCTCTCTCTTTGAACCCACAGTGTGCACGTGGATCTTTTTCTAGTAGAACACCTTGTGATAATGATTGCGGTAACTGACAGCATTTTAAAATTTTTTAAAAAAAGCACCTGCATTTCGTAATTACTATTTTGGTGTCCAGAATATCCTGGAAATTTTAGCATCTGAAACTGCCAAGAGGCTGATCTGACAAGCAAAGCCAGCATGAGAGCTGTGCTTCGCTAAGAGCAGGAATTGACTGAATTCGGATTTAATACAGAGAAACGGCAGCTTAGAGGGTGATCCAGAAATGGCTCTGTCCTGCGGACTGTGTAGGCAGGGCTGGCCTGGGAGCAGGACCATTGTCTCCATTCCTGCTAAAGGGACATGGGAGTAGAGCCTGGCAGGGCACGTGGGTCCTGTAGGACTTTGAGGTGGATGTCTTGGAGATGGTTTGTGGTTGAAGTTTCAGAGATGCCACTGCTCACACATGAAACAGATGTAGATGCTCTAAAAACATACTGGGAACATAAAGATATCTCTTTTGCATATATTCATTCCATTTAGAGGAAAGAGCAACAAGGGAGCTCTCGGTATGGCATTCAGAGAAATTAAAATGACATTGATTATAAAACCACACAGTTTCTGGACCAAATGAAATGCATCTGCCCCACCTGCTAGCTGGCACCATTTAAAGGATGTGAACCCTGGTCCCAGCTGCTGGGAACTGCAGAGGAGCTCTCAGCTGGTGTCAGGTGGGATATTTAGCTCCTGTGTTTCCCACCTACCTTATTTTGATGGTGGGTACTTGTGCATGGTGGGATGTGTTGGAGGCATCCCAGCATGGAGGGAGGCAAGGAGGAACCTGCCAGTGCTGCCCCTGTTCATTAAGGTTTACATATAACATAAATGGTATGTTATGGATGTTTTATCTATAAAATACCATCAAAAACTTCCATCTATAAGGCACTGAGTGGTGAAAAGCTAAGTTTTTGGTAAGCAAAACTCTGAAAATGTAGGGGTTTTGTTGTCAGATTTTTTCAATTTCTTAATCTCCCGAAGGCTCTTCAAAACATACCATGTGATGCTGTTACTGTTGACTCGTTAGTAGTTTGGAAATAATGCGACAGAACAGTGCCAGCATCCCACCCATCTGCACGGAGAGACTTTATCATGCAAGTGTTTATCCACTTCAAAAGGGTTTTGTGGGGAACTTCATGGGAGGTTTTTTTTTTTTTGGAAAGTTTCCTTTCTATTTTTAGTTTTTTGTAAATAGAGATTTAACTCTTCAAATCCTCACTTATTAAAATCTTTCTTCTTGACACTTCACCTACATAAGAAAGACTGAGAGCTATAGTTTTCATCAAGGTTTACAGCAATGTTAGATATTATAGAGAGTAATCTGATTACAGGTACAGTAAAAGTTTGAAATAGTCTGGAGAAGATAGAGGATAGTTGTGGAACAACTATCACTGGGAGTTCTAGAAAACAGGTGAGGCTGTCCTATCCTGGAGCTGGATTAGTTATGTCTGAGCCTACATGAGGGCATGGATCCCCAAAAGTCTGATTTGCTATAATATTTTCTTTAAAAGTTATTTTACTATTCTCCAGTTCAAAAATCAGTGACGCAGGTGGTAATGTGGAGAAACTTTCCCTGTGAAACAGAAGTGCCAAGGGAGAGCCTCACCTGGAACCCAGATGTGGGTGGGCATCCCGAATGCCAGCTCCTTGTTTGGGCACTGGGCCCTGCACAGACCCTGGGACACGACGTGAGCAATTCTGGGGCAAGAATGGGAACACTGAGGATGAATGACAGCCCTTGGGGGAGAAAATGCGGGTTCAGTTTCTAAATGTAATACTCCCAGCAGGGTTTGTCTAAAAGGTGATAAAACTAATCAGATGACAGCTACTTTGGCTGCTATAACTTTGTGGGCTGACTCTTCACATCACATTTATTTTTATGAGTATGAAGTTGTTTGGATTCCAGAGAAACCAGCTTTTGAATGTGGCAATTTGATTTTGACAGTTTGCCTGTGGGCAGTGGAGAGTTCACAACAGAAAGAAGCAGGACCAGTAAGATACTAATACAAACATTTTTGGCTGGATCCTGGTCTTTTCCTCAAACATTAGCAGAATGAGAGTTTATCTGAAGATGTCAGTGAAATCTTGTGATGGTCAGTTCAGACAAATGGTAAATTTAAGATTTTTGGGAGTATTGGGTTCAAGCACATAACTTCCGAAACAGAGGTAGAACAGAATAAATGAAGCCAACGTTATTTCTTCCCATGTGCCATGAAAGTCAGAATATTTAATACACAGCAACAGGAATTACTGCTGTGTAGAAATGGTATATAATCACTTATTTTACTGTTTGAGAAGCTTACAGAACTAATGAAAGCAAAAATGACATCGCATACAGGCAGATATAGGAAAAGGCTATGGAGCTGCAGTTTGTGAAATGGGAATTAAATGTGACATCTGGACAGCAAAGGTGCAGTATTAATTTTTAAATATTAAGTCGGATGTAATGATGAAACCATTAGGAAAGATGTCAGAATATCACTTGTCATCTTGGAAATAGGTTCTCTAAAGCACTGTCCGAAAGTGTGGGGAAGAAAAAGAAATCTGAAAAGAAATATTTGCAATTTGAAGTGATAAAACTCCTAACCAAAACCCAAAGGCAAATAGCACTAGCTGTGTCCAGCCTCAACTGGATGGCTTAAACTCAGAAGGATATGCAGTATTTTCTCCTAGTATTTCCCTCAGCTGAAGCCTCTGTGCGTGTTCAAAATTACCATCAAAGTTAATTGGTCCTAATTAGTAAATATAATGCTTCAGTATATGCATACTCAAATATGGGGCTTAAATGCAAATAATTACCTTGAAAACGCTGTGCTGCGATGATCTGAATGTATAGAGTTTAATTTGCAAAAAAAACCAAAAACCCCAAATGCTTTCTCAGTGCCAAGGCGAGCACTGAGAGTGAGGGGCTCTGCGGCTCTGGGTGCTGCGGGTGCACATCCAGAATCCAGGCACGGCAGGAATGCCTGGAGCTGCTGCTTGCTCTTTTTTATTGCTTAACTGGAAACATATCTCCTGAGCTACATCTCCTTCCAAAAGGACTTTTCCTATGTTGAAGAGAAGGTTTTTTTAATCTTCTCTTCTTCTGGAAAGCTTTTTCCTTCTGCTGACATAGCATGAAACATGAATAGCCACTTATTTATTGCCACATAATTGTGTTTCATTTACTTTCTTTAATTTTATCTTTCATTAGAGCCTTTCTGTCAATAAATACATTGGGAATAACCTGGGAGGGACACTAACGCAAATAATTTCAGCAAATGGCCCTGATATGGGTGTTTCTGCGTTGTTTGCACCCCACGTCTGCACACACCCATTAGAAAATGGTCCCTACAGTCACACATGGGGATATAAGATCAGTTTAGGTCAGCTTGTTATCTGATAGCCCATAAACCACCAAATGGCTCACAATCTTTCCCCTTAAGAGCCCTCTTGGTTACCTGGTGAGATGCTGAGATTTATGTTCCCATTCTCCGCTCCAGTGCGTGGGGACCAGGCTGACCCAAGGGATGGACTACACCTCTAGGAGCCAATACACATCTCTTTATTTTGTGTTGGGGCTCCTACAGCTTTGGCTGGGCCCCTTTTCTACATTGTACATGCCATTACATATGAAATAATTAATAATTAGTATTTTTGTTTGAGGTGGCTTCTCATGCTGGATGCATGTCTACCACACCATTGGCACCACAGCTCATTTCCTTCAAAAGTCTGGGTAGCAAAAGCCAGCATGAGGCTTCTAACTGGGTTCTACCACGATGCTGGCAAAAGAAAAAAAAGCTTTATAACCATGTGGCTGGCAAGTCCTTTGAAATGAGATGCCTCTTCCAGGATAATTATTCTGTTTCTGCTAAATCTCCAGGCAAAACTTTCCAGGAATTAATATGCCCTTGCATCAGCCTTTGTAATGCAAAAAGCAATATTTAGGTCCTTCCTGAGGGATGAAAAGAAGCAGTTGTAATGGAGACCAGAGCAAAATAAAACCTCCCACAGACTCAGAGGGAACAGCCTCCCAAAATCTCTCACATTGTGTTAGCAGATTTCCTTTGAGCCTGGAGCCCAGGACGGATCCGTGATGCTGGGAGATGCCGTTATTGTGACACTGAAGGTTTGCAGAGCCAGCATGAATCCAACTTCCTCTCCCAAAGACAACCATGACAGCTTTGCATTTGGAACCTGATTTGTGCATGGCCCTCAGTATAAATCGAATGTGGTTGCGAACTGAACGTGCATAAACTATTTAGAAGGGAGGGCACGCATGAAGAAAGACGGAAAGCAGAAACTTATTTGCTGAGCTGTTTAAATTATAGAGGGGAAATGGGAACCAAAGACATAGCACAGAGTAATAATTTTAATTAAATCAGAAATTATTTGATGTCTGAGAATTTTGAGCTCTTCTTGGGTCTCTTTTGCTTTTCTACCATGGAGATTTAACACCTATAAGGGAAGCGAAAGAGTCCTTAAGAGGCCTCACCTGCGCACTGGAGTGGAATTTCATCTTTGGCTTAAATCTCTGTCTAGAGATCACAGGGAGAAGGCTGGGGATCCTTGGGTTGATTTCAATGAGTGCTTACCCACCTCTGAGCATTGAGGTTACGATGTTGTTATTAAAGCACAGTTAATGATTAAATGCTATGAATCAGCAGAAGAACACAGTTGAGGACCAAGAGACTTTACACAGACAATAAAAGTCTTCCACTCTGTGAGGACTACCAGCTATTCTCTCTGCAGGGTATATCTTTAGTGGTGTTCAGGATGAGTCTCAAACCTTCAGAGACCTTTCTGTGGGAGCTCCAGGTGGGCAAGGATGCTCCAGGAGCAGCAAGAGGGAGCCCCACGCTGCCATCTCACCCCCAGCCTTGGTTTCACACCAACTGTGAAACCTGCTCAGGAGCCCAAGGAAGAGGTAAATTTAACTAGACTGTGTGTTTTAAGACTAGATGCATGCGTTAAGACTAGACACATGGTTTAGCTATTAAGGTTCTCCAATTATTTCACTTGTGTTGCCCATAACTACAATGAAATAATTTTAGTGACTTCGTAGTTGTTTTCCAAAAATCAGCAGGACCAATCAGGTCCTGTCATTACAGTGACATTACAGGCTAGACTTCTGCAACAATGAAGTGAAACAGACTTTTTAAAATGTTAACTTTTATATTAAAAAATAGCTCACACCAAGTCATTTAATCATAATCACATTTCATTAACAGTATATTTAACAAAATCACAATATACATATATAGCATGTATTTATTTATATATGTCACTTTGTATTAACCATTAACTCTATGTCATAAAAATATATTACAACATTTGATATGTATTCACAAAGCACAAGCTGTTGTAAACAGAATAGACAGCACAGGCCCCATTATTCAAAAATTTGAAGTCAGGATTGAAATTTATTTATTGTATTCCTTTAAACTGTAGGTGCTAATATAGCAGAATTTTATGTATCTGTCTTTACATGAACGAGTCTGTATTTCTGAAATAATCCATTGGGAGACTATTGCAGTTTAGCTTACCTGGGACCCTAAAGTCCATGTCATCCCATGGCACTCTTGAGTATGTTATCATTACAAATTGGTCTGTGCACCTCTCTATCCATGCAATTTAGAAAGGTTTTATTTATATTGCCATTTTTTCCCCGAATAAATAGCCCCTGCAATTACATCCCATTGTTATACAAAAAAGAAAAGTAAAATACAATAAATTATAATGGTATATTTATAATATAATCAAAACATGCCCTATCTACAGCAGCTATTATTAATGTTATTCCTGAACTATCTTTCTTCAGACTGGCTAGGTGCTTTTAGAAATAGGAAACCACCTATTTTCATTATTTGCAAAACAAAACAGAAACATTTAAATACACAGGACCTTTTATACCTCTCATTATATGAATGGTCATCAAAGCAACCCCACTGTCCTTACAGCAAGGATTTGTAAAACTAGCTCCTACTGCTTTTTTTTAAAAGCAAATAATCATCTAACAATCTAATCTAGGGGAAATTTAGTTTATAGCTAACTGTATCTGGAGAGACTGGTAGTACATTACATTCCTGCACGAATTCAGAAGGGAATGATTAGTGATTGCCAAATATATGGGATTTTTTAACTTAAAATGATCTTAAGAAAAAAAAAAAAACTATAAAAAATAACTATAGTTTAGAAAAATGCCCTGTGTATAAATAAAGGTAAATCAAGGCACCATTTAGTTAACTGCTTCTATTTTCCAAGGCAATCTGTGATAATGATTTTTCAAACATTTTATCTGGGAAGCCCTATGGTTTCTATTCTAAAAAGACCCATTCTTTACTCTGGCTGATGCAGGTACCCTTATTTTACTTGAATGAGGATGGGCCAGATGGCAGAGCATGGACAACTTGTCCCCAGCCTTGTCACATGTTTGCTGCGTGACCCTAAGGGCACCAAGAATTTTACTGACTTTTTTTTTTCCCTAACAAAAGTTAGTCAGTTAATGAGATTTTTTTCTTTTTTTCTCTCTGTAGCTCATTGATCACAATAGCAAAGCAGAAGTAGAAATCACCTGTCCTTGCATAAGGATTTTGTGGTTAGAAGACAAAGTGAACCACTTTGATGTGCAACAGGGCTTTTTTGTTTGTTTTTATTCAAGAATTCAAGCCAGCAGAAGGGCAATATGATGAAATAAGACTACCTGTGACGGTCAACAGCAGGAAGGCTACAGCCAACCTTGCATCCTGGGCCACATTGCATTCCCAGAGTATCTCACTAGAATGAACCGGCATTTCATTCCAAAGCACTGGTTTTCTTTTTCTTTGGAAACACTTGTTAGATCAAAGCCCATGAGGATGGAGGCTTTCAATTTTTTTGCTATTCGTATGAATTTAAAAAAAAAATTGCTTTAAAGCTTTAATTCTATAACTATAGTGACTAGAAAATACTTTCCTAATGTTCAGTAATAGCTCCAAATGGAGAACCTTTTCCTAATACATCTTTGTAGATTATTAATCAACCAAGTGGACTCCTGCCTTTGGGTAGATTGAAACCATGTGCAATAGTATTTCTTCAACAACAAAATCATATTTTTCTACACAATTACCACACATGCATTCTGCCATACACCCGATGCATTTGCTTCTCGATGCACACCTCTCTGAAGTGCACTTACAGTCCATAGGGCTAACTCTCTTTCTTACAAATACAGACATACGTGACAAACTATAGCCACCTCCCTAGTTCATTATATCAGTTCAGTTTCATAAACAAACTTCACCCATCAAAGATTTTTATATACCTAATGCTGAAAACATGAAAAGCAAATTTAGGGGAAAAAAAAATTAAGGCTAAAATGTTATTATTTTCACTTATTCAGGCTTGGGTAGGTCATAAAAGTCACAGTCCCTAACTCCGCAAACACATAATCCTTATGCTGAGCCCTGACTATCCAGGGCTACCAGCTGAGGTGAACACACAGTGACCATGGGATCAGGATCTAACTGAGCCTCCTGTGCTGAATGTGATGGGCTGAAGTATTTAGTGATTTTTTTTAGGGTCAAGTAACAATGAGCTGATATCAGTGCAAAGTCTCTGGCTTTGCTTTTAGGCTTTGTTTAATTGTAAGAACATTTAACGTGAGGAGAAGACAGCTCTAACAGTAGTGAAAAGCAAGCAATTTCCGAAGGGTTGTTTCAAAGGTATTGACTGCACACGCAAAAATGGATATGACAAGATATTCAGAACCCTCAGAGCCTTCTTTATTCAGGATTAAGAGGGGCAAGGGAATTATGAAACCTTAGGCATGTAGATCCAGAAAAAAAATTACTTTCTAAGCTACCTAAACCTCCTGGGCTTTAAGAATTGTATTGTCTCCTCCGGTAAGGCTCACCCAGGTGTAGGTGGTTTCCTGTCATTCAAACAATGTCAGCAGCTTCCATAAAGCCCATCTGAAAACCATTAGAGTCTTCCTAGCCCAACAAGGAGTCTCCCGTGGAGTTTGTGCTGCTCTTGTGGCCTCAGCCTCCTCTATGGCAGCTACTGGCCTTTGACAGAAATTTTGCCTTTGTTTTTCGGGTAAGTGTATGGCTGAGAGACCTGGAGAGCTCTCAGTGTGGAGATCATTCACCAGGAGAAGCCCTGCAGCCAAGGTAATGCATATTATTGCAATGGCAGCAAAGCCAGCTTTTGGTTCCCAACCTTCCTGACCCTTGGCCTCCCATTCACATCTATTTCTGCCCCAGTTTTGTAACCTCTAATGTTAAAGCGGTATTATAAAAAAAAATCTGATTAAGGGCCACTGAAAACAGGTTGTTGGGGTCTCTTACTCAAAAAGTAAAAACAGGGATAGAGCTTATTTAAAGAAGGGTCATGCAGTTGCCTGACATTGCAAGTGGGCACATGGCACGTGAGGAACTTACCAAATTCTGTTTAGGTCTTTCTATTTGTAAATACCACAAAAACAGGACCCTACACATTTAGAAGACAAATCTATAAAACCTGCATATAGTTATCTAATGGGATCTGATCCTCAGGTGAGACAACCAACTATTATGTTCATTTATTGTCAGGAGAGGACCTGGTACTTGTTATTTATTCAATAAACTCTTATCAGTCTCTCATAGTTTTTGCCAAGTGCAACTACCTAAATCTTCATATTCAAACTGGCTCAAAAACATAACGCAAAAGAGCATCCCAGTTCACAGTTAGAGCTCTGAGATTATATAAATAACTGTAAAATGAAAGGAGGACAAAGCTCAGAATCCGCAAAATGACATAGTGGACTGAATTCTCTTAATCGTCTGCCAATTTTCTGCCTGCCAAATTTACAAAATATGAAGAAAATGTTAATTGAACATGCATGTGATAAATAGATATTGCATATGGGTCGCAGATACCAACAAAGCTGCGTATTGCCTAAGCAGCTGCACAATTTTTGCACATGCATTTCCGTATTTTGGGCACACATTTGTAGCCATATTTTACAAACTTTTTCAAAAATATTTAAATAACAAATGGAAACACACACACACACACACACCCCCCTGCCCCTCTGCCAGCACATGCGTGTTTGTGTTAGACGAGAACAGTTCCACTTCAGGATCAGAGATAATCAAGTATTGTGCATTACATTTACCATCATTATTCTAACTCACTGGAGTGAAAATGTTGTATTGTACATACACTACTCGGCAGACGGATAGTTACTCACATCTACATTCATCACTTAGACATACATTTTAGAAAATTTGGCCAGTTGCCTGTAAGAATTCAGCTGAATACCTAGCACTTAATGAGCCACAGTATCATATTTCTAATATCTTATAAAACGCCATCAAGAAACGTTAGGGAATTACTTTGATGTTGTATACCAAGCCAGTTTGTCAAGCACCGGCATTTACCACTCCCGCTTGCTTCAGATGGTAGAAATATGACAATGTGTCAGAGAGCTGATGTAAGTAAGGGGAAATTATATTTATTCTCTGTTATAAGATTAATTCTAGAAGAAAGGCACCATGAAAGAAAGACAAATTTTTGAACACATACAAGGGGAGAGATTTATTGCTCATGGTGACACATAAATCAACCAGTGACTGACTGTGATAGACAAGAATAATGAGACAAGTCCAATGCTGCACTCTTCTCCATCTTTAACGAGCCATTCTAAATGTACTTTTTTTTTTCTTTTTTTTTTTTTCCCTGGGAAATTATCTTACTCTATTTGAAGAATTGATTTAAAATTTGAAATCCTTCTGGGGCTAGGTTTATTGACATACAAACCCCCCATTGATGTTGGCAGCAGCCCCACAGATAAGTTGACAACAGCTGTGGACTTTAACAATCATTCTGTTGCAACTTCCTTAAGTAAAAGTGCTCTTAGTAAAACATGTAACAACCTGATATAGAGCTTTTATCTTTTTAAAACTCACTAATAATCAACTTTCTAATATCCTGTATTCTGATACAATCAAGTATTCAGAAATAAATATTGAACTGGGTGTTTTCATCTATTGCACCTGAGAAAATTATGTTACACCTAAGAAGTAAAATGATTAAGATGAGGTAGACTATTTAATCTGGCTAAGGGATGATTTGAATGCAGTGTTGTAAAAACTTGCTTAAATTCTGTTGCTTTATTTGTGTGTATATTTTACTGGAGTTACGCTATCGCCAGAAACTTCAGCTGTGGGTGTGTTTTGCAAGGTATGAAGGAAATTGTAGTTGCCATAATGTTTGTTGTATCAAAGACAGATATTCATGGTAGAGCTTGCAAAATGGAGCAGGTTAATGTTCGCAAAACAACTTATATTTGTATTTATTGTAAGTGATAGGGAATATACTAATTTAGCTTATTAAGCTTTGCTGTCAGGGATTCTGCCCTTTGCTTGAGGGGCCCTGGAAGTGGTAACTAAAAAGTAATTCCACAGTTTTAGTACCCAAGGCCTTATTTTCTCAATATGATCCCACTTCTGTATTGACAGTCAGAATATGGGCAAGGATAGGTGCAAACACAGCCACCTAGGTCAGCTGTTATTTAAGTTGCCATTGCTTGTACGAAGCTTAATTAACCAAGATTATTCAAAATCTGGGCATGTATTTGCCATTTACCATCCCAAAACAAATGTGCACTTTATGGCCACTGGACAGAAGCTTTCTTTTACACGGAAAAAAATTTAATTTAATTTCTGATGTTAATTTGCTGTTGTCTTGTGGGCTTTAAGTCCCTCGCTGGAGAAAAATGTGTGCAGAATTAAGGTCAGAATTGGTAGTAAGTCTTTTGCCAATCAAAATATAAATGTGGAGCATTTGAAACCAATAGTTGAGGAATAATTTTAAGAGTTTATGAGGACGACAGGCTCTGCAAGTTGTTTTAGAAACTGATTATTCCTAAAAATCATAGCAACAGAAATGACAACTGACTGAGTATTGCTCTTGATATTCTACATCATAATTAATAAGAAAACACCTGAAAAACTGTCTCATTTTGTAGTGTTTTCACTGAATTGAGAGAGGAGTCACCGGAAATTACAAAGGAAAGTAATTCTTCATGAGTCACTGGAAGACGGCTTCAGCATCACGTGTCTACACGGCAGTTATGAAGCCATCTACCAGCTGTAGTTGTACTTGCAGTGAAGTAAATAATGTTCACAAAAGTTAAGATACTGTGGCAGTGTCTGAGGAAATGTGACGTGGTTTGTCCTGATTTTTACAATTTTACTGGCATTTAGGCCTATGTTAGCTGCAGGCTGAACTGAATGCATGGTAAATGTTAACGACTTTACTACGCAGAGCTACAATCTAGTGCTATAAAGATCTATACTGAAACCTCCTGAGATTTGCACATTCAGATCTGGATTCAGATTATCAGCTGCACTTTCATGGTGGGCAGGGGGGTCTATAATTTTTGCTCCATTTGCTTTGGAAATGGTGCTTTTAAACTCCATTTTGGGCTCGTTTTTCCTTTAAATAACATATCTGCAGGAAAAAAAAAAAGCATGATTAATAACTCTTCAGGAAAAGGGGAGGGTTTTTTTTTTTTTTTCCCTCCCTGGGCACAGAGCCCAGTTCTGCAGCTTTGGGCAAAATCCATCTCTTTATAGCTGAGATACACTGGAAGGTAGGCGGGGGACATCCTGACCTTTCCATCCTGTCTACCATTTTTACTTCTCTGAAATTCAATGGGGAGAAAACTAATGGGATTCTGTGGAAGTTACTTAGAAAATTTAGGGAAGACGTGGCTGAATCCAGCCTTTAACGTACTTCAAAAGTTATTTTGCTCTTCATTCAGTTCTACAGAACTGTTCAAAAAATGCGTATCAGAAGAGGCTGAAAGCTACGTTGGGCACTGTATGAGTACCTAGGGAAAGATTTTTCTATTAAGCTCTTCTGTTAGGAGGTTTTCTACACGGGACCTACTCAAGCAAGTAGGTTGGGGTGGCTTTTGTAAAACCAGGCTGACAGCTCCATCAGAAGCAGCTTTACCTACAGCCAGTGAAAAATACAGAACAAATATCCCTGTGCAGCTTTTTAGAATGATCTTATGATGGCACCACTTCGCTCCCATTACTTTTATGAGTCCTTCTACGGAGGACTACCTTTTTACCCTCTATGTATGTGTAACTGCTGATGGAAATCACTGGGAGATTTGTATTTGTGAAGCCTGCAGGACCACAGATGAATGGCACTCTTTCAGCTGGAGGCAGGAGGTACGCAGCAGCCTGGCTCCTCGAGGTGTGACATAGGCTACTGGAGGGACACAGGGTGGGCTTCCACCTGTCCGTGACTGCTTCCCAAAACCTTGACAGCTGAGGATAGCTACTAGGGATAGGCCAGGTACTTTTGTGTCCCATATATTGTTGTATGTGTCTTGTAGATCCCATACCAAGCTCCTCAATCGTTCACCTGCAATATATTCCGATTGTGCGATTCGCTTGTGAGGGCAGAGGAATTGATGGAACTTCTTTTGAGGATCTTGTTTATGATGTCTTTCCATGTCTTCTTGTACTGATGCCGTAGCAAAGAGTACACAAAAGGGTCTGAAACAACTTTGCTGTAAGCTAAGCACTTGGAAATGATTCCCCAGTGAGAACTGATGTGGACCACAGAAGATAATTCAACAAGTCTGTGGAAAGAGGAAGATTGAAAGAGTGAATATTCATTAAAAAAATGTGGAGCAACAGCACAACTGTAAGCCAATGACCCCCCACCCAAACTCCAATGTATTCCTGGGCAATTGCAAGAAAACAAAATAAAAGAAAGGCATTCTCTTGAAAATGTGAACATAGTGCTCCTCTTACACATTTCTGAGACTGTAAATGTAAACTTGAAGTCTATTTCCCAAGGATGGGACTATACAGCTCCTATCAGACTGTCTTGACCTCCAAACTTCAAGGCATCCTTGACTCCATACATTTAAATTTAGCTGTACATTTACTGAGGCTGGAAGTGGACCTTGGATGAGTTGCCTCCTAAAAAGCTCTCTGGATCATTTGCCATAATAAATGTTGAAGAATTTAGTGCAAAATGGAACAGCTCCAGCAGGATATAAGGCAGTATTCAAAAGAGCCTATTTATTTGTTACTGGAATACGCCTTTTGGAGACCAAAAACTGAGTCCAAATCTCTGATGTAGAGCTGGGTTTTGAACGCATCTGGCTTTCTCAGGCCATCAAAACACTTGATAAATGAGCATCTCTCCAGAGTACTGTAACCTAGTCCTGTTTTTTTTTCTGTCTGGTAAACGCTGTTTGGGATCATAAATACTCTGAGGCAAGCAGGTCAACACCTCACAGAAAGTTTACTGCTTATGAAAAATATCATGCAGCATTTCTTTATAAAAATAATTTCCTACATCATCTGTCCTCAACCACTGCACTTTGTCTCTGTGCCAAACCTTATCCATATGGATGATGTATATTACTTTCTCTGATTACACTAGTGTTTTCAGTCCTAGTAAGATTTCTTGTCAGAAAGCAATTTCTCATTTGATATTTCACTTTATTTTTCTTTTTTCTGCATTTAGTGCTTTTGTTATCTGCGTTTTTCTAGTAGTGTGTGTCATCAGAGCATGTTTCTGACAGCTGAAGTTCTGAGCAACCTGACCTGGTTGGAGATGTCCCTGCTCCTTGCAGGGGGGTTGGACTGGATGGCCTTTAAACATCCCTTCCAACCCAAACTGTTCTGTGATTCCATGAAAGGAGTGCAATCTCACCAGGTATGTTACCTGTTGACTTTCGAACTTATTGTCACCATTGAACTCATCATGACAACAAGAAATAGTATAAATAATATGCCTTGTAACCCATGTTTGATATCTTTTACAAAGTAGGATCCAAAAGCAGACATAATTGTCTTCTGCTCAGGCTGCTGCGGGGTCTCATCCGGTTTATTCTCTCTTGTTTAATAAAATGCAGCTTATGACACCCATGTTAATACGCTCTAAAAATGAGAACTGATTATTTGGAAATTAATCATCTACTGAGTCATATTTACATTGTAATCTACCATGAACCACCCTTCTTGTTATTCTCCACTTTACATATTTGATGCCTTCCTTGCATTTGGAATGTCATCATGTTGAATTTCATCTGATTGATTTACCAAATGCTTTTCGGAGGTGAATTTGATTAAATCTAATTAAATTCAGTGCATGCCTTGAATGACCAGAATATGACAATTTGTGTCTGAGTCTCTGTCAATCAGTTCTACGAGATGCTAACAATCTCCATCTCCAGCGTATCAAATAGACACTTCAGAATTGCCAGCCTAAACTTGCTAATTTTGCCTTCATTGACTGATCAACTAAAAAGCCTACACTTGTTAACAGAATTTTAATTATTTTCTTTCATTATATTTCCTTAAGTGTCCTTGATATTTATACATTTTGCAATTCTTATTTATTATTTTTATAGTAAATTACATTTGTAGATATCAAGCAGCAAACACAGAAATGCAGACAAACCCCAAGCTATGCAATTCCATTTTGTGTACAAACAATTAAATATCAGTCTTTCAAGGCATTTCACATACTTTATTGCCTTTGAAAGAGGCTTTTGTTTCTCATTTATGGGGGAAATTATATGCATAGCTTCAATTTTCATGAAATGTTTCAGCCAAAAAGAAGACATTTGCAGGGAAGGAGCATTAATATTTCAGTGCTATCTGTAAATTAAGTTCTACAGCATCAGCTAATAATTCCCTATCTTGCTTTCACAAGCTGCTCTTATACTGTCTGGTCTTCAATAACTTTTTATTTCAAAGCTACAAACTGTTTTGCTGTGATATTTAGTTAATATCTTAGAAACTTATTATTCTGTAGCCTGTGTTGTGTCAAACATCTAAGTATTTCATTTCACTTTCAGTAAACAAATAAGAATGCTGTGTTGATTAAGACCCTGATCTTTTACGTAGATAACACACACTGAAAACCCTTCTATACTCTAGCCATTCTATGATTCTATGTGCAGTTTATCACTTTAACAAATTATTTTACTGAACATGTATACGTCCAGCTGGAGGCTACTACACTGGCAATATATCTGCTGTGCATTGCTTAAACCTGAGAACTTAGCTGAGTTATGGAGAAAATTCAGAATAGAGCAGAGTCTTGAACAAGCTAAAACATTATCTTTTTTTTCAGAGTGAGTGAAACACCACTGGCACTGCATTTTGGAGCTGGTAGATTATTAAGTTAGAATCATAGAATCACAGAGTGGTTAGGGTTGGAAGGGACCTTTAAAGCCCATCCAGTCCAACCCCCCTGCCAGGAGCAGGGACATCTCCAACCAGATCAGGTTTCTCAGAGCCCTGGCCAACCTGGCCTGGAATGTTCCCAGGGATGGGGCATCCACCACCCCTCTGGGCCAGTGTTCCACCATTTATATGCACAGACAGGCAAGAACACAACTTGCAGAGGAATTCTGAACTTGCTTGTCTACCCGAGCAGGATCTGCATGCAGAGGGCAGGCAACCAGTTTAAAAACAGTTTGTTTATCTGTAATCTTCTTCTGCTTGTTCCACCATCCTCCTCTGTAACCTGAGGGCTTGGGGCTATGAACGTCTTCTGATATTACTTCAAGATTTTGAATGTAAGGTGAATTTCCTCACACATTGAAAGAACTTATTATCTTACGTGAGCAAAGTTCTGTATTTCAGTATGAAATGCCTGCAGTTATGAATTAATACTAGAAATTGGTGTGACTTATTTTAATTTTTCTTATGAAAAAGCTCCTTGCAGAAAATAGGTTTTGAACAATGTTATTTAATCGCATAATGATAAATATAGCAAAAGAAGAGATATGTACTCATAGAATTTTTACAAATCAAGAAACAAGCTATGCCTAGTAATATATAATATGGGGTAATAAATCTTTCATACTGGCACAGTGGAAATCATGAATCAAGAAGAATCAGATTCTACTGATATACTCCTTAAGGTCAGCCACTGAACTAATTCGGAGGATGTTTTCTTGATAAAAGAGGTGCCTCGTCTGATTTTTACCTTAATGTAATCTAAAAAACTCCAGTTTACCCAGAGAAGAACTTATCTGGCTGGGGTCATAAGCACAACTCCTTCACAGGTTCATGGAATTGCTAGAGACAACAATTTGTTTTCAGCAGACAAGCAGAAAGATGTTATAGTAAATTCCTGTGATTTACATACAGTCCTCAATTCATGAAGTACTTAAAAGCATGTTTAATTTAAGCATATTGCTAATTAGAGTTGGCTGTCCAAACAAGAGGCTGAGCCATACACTTCATTGGCTCTCTTCTCTTCACTGCCTTGAAAAGTGATCGACTGCCTCTTTCTTGTGACTGCAAAGCACTGGACACAGTCCAGAAAATAATACTTGCTTACATAGTTAAGCTCAAAATCTTCCTAATCCCTTGACTTCAACACCCTTGGCTGTATGTGTGAGGCATGGGGAAGCACAGTAATGCCCATCCTCCAGTACGCGTCCATGCGGCATAGAGTCCGGCGAGGTCTCAAGGGGGATTCAAGTTGCTGAGGAGGGAATTCCCCGTAGCCTGTTGTGCAGCGATTCCCCTAGACGTGTCAGAAGTGAAAAGGCCAGGAAAGTGGCCTTTACTCCACCTGACATACCCTGCCAGTGCCCAACCCTTCATGCATTCAAGACCCTTCGCCTTGACTCTTCTCATAGTCACTGTCTGTGGCAAAGCTGCTGGTCCTCAACAGACTGAAGACTTGGGGGAAAACCTAAGTGATTCTTGTATGGACTAAAGGGAGGAGGTCAGAATTTTTCTAACCCTTCTTTGTATCTTCGGGCTACGGGGACACAAGAGTTAAAAGGAGGTGGGGAGGTGGTGCCTGAATGCTGGGCTGAGATGCCTATGAAGCACCACAAAAATGTTTCTGACAGTCCTGGTTAGAGCACTTGGCATCACTCAGGACAGAGCCGCGAGCTGTTCTGTGACTGCGACAATTTTCATTAAGTTCAGAGATCCAACTTGAAATTGGAACATTTGCGATGAAACAAATAGTCTAACATCTAATAACCTGAGAAATAAGGGTAAAGGTTGATAATTATAAAGACTTTCATGCCCTGATAGAGCGTGTGGCACGGAGTGTCTTCTTGTTACTACTCAGTGAAAGTGAAGGTAAATCTAGTAACACCGCTATAAATGTATTTGCAACATTGTTATACAATAAAAAGCATGAATCAATTAGCTATCACTCTCATTAACACAAAATCAACATGACATGCACATGTCCATTTTTACCAAGAGACTACAATACCTTCTTGTGAATTGTTTTGTTAGGAATAGAAATCCAGGATATTACACCGAATTGGAAAAACCTGGAGGTCACTACATGCCCGTACTGAGTCTTAATTCAGCTTTTCCAACTTTTTTTTTTATGACGGATCTGAGTTTGACTGAAGTCAGCCCCAGTAATTGGTATTTGATAATACTGGAATAGGGGAGACTTTAAAAATAGTTTTTTTTTCTTCCCCTGTTCGGCATAGCAGCATTTCAGGTTTTCCAGAGTCTTTTAATAAGGAATGTAAGTTGTAAATTTCCCTCAACAACTAGATAACGGTTTTCTGGATATACTCACTTTCCAATACTTTATGCTTCACAGGAGTAATTTTGTTTCCCACAGGACCCATTTCCAAAGATAAGCTAGTAGATAGATAAGGACATCTGACCATAAATCAGAAGAATTTTTTTTTCTAGCTATGAGCCAGAACAGCTTTGATATTTGAAGTTTATGACTAATAAACTCTATCCAGTCAGAAAAAAAAAACAACCTATCTTTTAAGTCTGTGGACCATGTTCTCACCTCAGTTGGATCTTGTTGACCAGATTTTTTACAGTCTGACCTATTCAGACAAGTGGCTTCCCCTGCAGATCACCCTTTGAACCAGGGAGGCAATCTGAGAAGTAGGTGACTACATGACCTGAAAAAAGTGCGCTAAATCCTGTGTACTGACTTCTGAAATCATTCTCATGTGACCAACATCTCGATTGGGCTGACTGAAAAGAGTTTGGGCCACAGGCTGCATCGGGATTGTATCAGATATACTTTCATCAGCTCAGTAAATGCAATCTCTGTCAAAGGAGTGGTAACAGAGCACAAAATTTTCATAGGAGACTTAAATAATTTTCTGGTTCAGAGTTTTGGCCCTACGTCTCAGAGTTAAGAGTGCATCTCTCTTTGGGACATGGTTCAGTAGGCATGGTGGTGTTGGGTGGACAGTTGGACTTGATGATCTTAGAGGTCTTTTCCAACCATAATGCTTCTATGATGCTATGATCCCAGTAGTCTTTTCCAGTAAGTAGGTTCGCACTTACCTTGTAATTACATAAGGTGCAAAACAAAGTACAAAAGTACCAATAAAGGTACTTATTTTCTTTGTTGCTCGCTGCCTCCGTCTCTTTTGTTCTTCTAGACAACGCTCTCTTACGCTGTGTGACATTCAACACAAACAAGAACATGAAAATCAGAATATCAGGTAGTGGATTTTGATTTCCATCATTCCATAAGTAAAGCCATTAATCATTCCAGTCACTGTTGTACTCACATAAGCCAATACCAAGTGCACTGAATTTACATGGGACAATACCAAGTATTAATGCACTGTATTATCATCCTACCCTCCAAAAATAATTAGTGAGAAATACATGATTATATATTTATATGCACATACACCCATTATATCGATTTATATACAAATTGGTGGAATTCAGCCTTGAACTCAGTTGCAGCTCCTTTTTGAATTCCTGTAAGTTGTATTTGCAGGGCAGAGTTTGCGTCACGATATTCAGAGATTTTGAAAATATCCAGAGTGGGGCAGGCAGCATGCTACTTCCCTGGAAACAGCAATTCCAACACCACTACCTTAGATAGGAGAAACATCCCAGCAAGATAAGCAATAAAACACAATGAAATCATAATGGGAAAAAACATGCTGTGAACATTCAGCCCAACGTCGGAGTGATCACCACAGCTGTGAATCACTTGGCTATAAATCTTTTGACAGCCTGTGCAGCTCTGCACGGCTGCCGTGCTGAACGCTCTGCAAAGCCATGATTTGTATAATAAATCCACAGCGCTGTGATATTCTGACTCCTCACTTCAAACCAGCTTTGTTCCCAACTAAACAGATACACATTAGTCACAGCCTGGTTTTGTTTAGTTGTTTTGGTTTTTTTTTCCCCTACCTGTGTCTCTTGAGGACAAGAGCTTCTCCTTTGAGTTTCCCGGTGCTGCTCTCACCAGAGAGCTGTTAAGATCCTTGGTGTGCCAGCAAGGTGATGGGGCTGAGACCACGCTTCCACTGTAGGAAATCCCCTTTGAAACCAGCACATTTGCTTGCCAAAAGAGTGATAATGTCAAAACCCATTCTACTTGCTCATGCTGGCTCCCATGCTGGCTGTGCATTTTGAGGGAAGTGGATGAGTTACTGTCTTCTCCAGGCAGGTAGGTTGTATCTCCCAGAGCCCCAAGGCCATCTGTACCTTTGGGAGATGGCAAAGCAAAAGCCAGACTGCAGTACTTAAATCCCTCTCTACACACACAGTGGCACTGCTACACGTTGACTTATTGCACAGGTCGCATGGCAAAGCAATCTCATGCCTTGGGAAAACCTAATGGTCCAGGCCATGTGCCACATTTTGTAATTGCAGGGCATTGGTCTCTCTGTTTTTTATAGTAAATTTGTAATTAGTGGCTCATTGTCAGGTTCTACAAATGTTAATAGCTGTGAGGTTTATGGCCATACCCTTATGTTGTTTGCTGTATCTGCAAATTCTTGATCATCATCTAAACACATCATGTCCTGAGGATCCTAGTGTGCTTTGATTATCTCTGTGGCAGTGAGTTCTTATGTTACCTTTTAGTTGTGTTAAAGAAATGTGTTTCCTTTGGTCCCTTTTATAGATGGTCTTACATTGCCAGTCCCTAGAGCAGCTACCATGATGGCAAAATGAACAAAATACGGAGGAAAAGGTTTTTCTACTTGAAATAACAAATCATCTCACTCTTAAAGAATATGCCTAAGTAGAATGAAAACACATCTAAAAGTGTTACATATTCTATGTCTGAGTTATTTGCAACGAGAAATGACAGCTGAGAAGGGAAAAAAAAAAAAAATCCACCTTTTCAAGGCAACCTATGTGGTTTCAGTTCAGCAAGAGCTGGAGAACATGGAGTATTTTTAGGTGCAGAGAGATGATCTTAGAAGTTCGCCACCCTCACTTAAGACCTATGTTACTAAATTCACAATATCCCAGGCAGTGATACAGGAAAAGAAATCTCCAAAGTAGGTTCAATTAGGGTGTTGTTAGGGTATGAAGGGTGGTATTTTTTGTTTCCTGGATTATATATTTTCCCTACTGGCACATACAAAGCTGTCTTTGACTCCCAGAGCTCACACATGACTTAGGAAGTCCTGATGGACTTCAACCAATTTCTTTTGTTCAGCCTTTCCAGATGTAGTTAATAAATACCACATCACAGAGGAAGGTATTTTATCTCATTCCTTCAAATAGATAATGCATGCAGACGGGTATTTTGCTTTTGCACACTTTCATGCACTAAGATAAGAACACATATGCAGGTTCCAGTAGTGACACTAGTAATGGAACTGGATTATTGACTAAGCTTTCATTTAAAGATTTTAATATCCCAGAAAATTTGAGAAACATCCCTTTGAATGTTTGGTATTTTAGACAAAGTTTATGAGATACTAGACCTTAAGATCTATAAAGCTGGATACACTAAAAAGACAGAGCAGATAATTTGGGTAGAGAAATACATGGGTTAAGCATTTAAGTGGAGTCTTGCCCAAACCTCTCACAATACCAAAGATATCTTGGTCTTATGAAAAGAATAGAGAAAAAGCAGTATGCAGTAAAAATGCCTGCACTAACTTGAAACGACATGTGCTGCAAACATTCACACAATTTTGTGTGGTATTTAGAGGTTTCCTTTGTGCTCGTCTTAAATGATCTTCAGAAGATCACTCGTGTCTTTCCAAGTCACAGGTAATAAAGCCATCTGTCATGACGCCTGTCGCTAGACCCCCCTTGCGGGTGGATTCTGAGTCATAGGAAGCAGAAAATTGTCTGTACACATTTCTCAGCGTTGAAAGTAGACCGTGCAAATAGCCGGAAAAGTCAGGGTAGTCTAAGGTGGGATTACAAACTTTGTTCTCTCATGTGCCTTCTCCCAGCATCCATGTCTATGCTATTGGGTACTATAGTATACACTGAAATTGCCTGCATATATATACATATATATATATATATATATATATACACACACACACAATACACACACACACACACACAGTGCTTAGATAATTCAAATGATTCCTTCGTTATGTCAGAGCTTTATGAATATCACTGATGGCTCCAGGAACCCTGCAGCCTTTACGTAGCTCTCAGAGCAGAGAAGGCAATCAGCCACCATTTCTGTAGCCTAGAAAAGAAGTTAAAACTCTCCTTTCCTAGAGAGAAGCATTAGAATAACCTGATGCAAGAGATAAATAATGGTTATTCACTGCAAAGTGCCTACGCAACTCTGAAGACAGGAGGTATTCCCACAGTCCCATTGAATCCACCCCTCAGTGAGATGATCACAAAATGCAGGAACACCCTCAAATTAACCTAGACCAGAAAAAAATGCAGAGAAGAAGATACCACTGAGCTTTTTTCCCCCTTTTTCTAAGCTTTACTGTGCAGTCCAGGCATACTTTAAGCATGAGGCACAACACTTGCTATTTCAAACATTTCCAGCGGGTCCACGGCACTACCCAGGAGGAACCACCGCAGTGCGTGCAGGAACTAAGGCCAGTCAAGGCACAGCTTAGCAACCAGACAGCACGTAGGGCAGAAGGATGTTCTGCCCTCTATATGACTTGGGGGATAAGGGAAGATTTATACATGTATTTCTCAAGAACGCTAACAGGACTCACCCAAAGTCCTGCTCCGCATTCCTGGTCAAGAGACGGATCAAAAAGCTTAACTGGAGAATTTTGAGCAAATGTTTCTGTTCCTCTAACAGTGTGCTGTCCTGCCCTGATCCTTTCAGATTTATTTGCCTTAGGCTTAGGAATCCCCAAAGCATGACCTTTTTTTGAGGACAGACACATGTGGTCTCAGCCCTGCAGCTCCGCTCCTGGCTGACTGCAAATGGAGGGAGCCAGTGTTCCTCTCCAGCTTGCAGAGCAAAGGACAGCAAGGGGGGTCAGGTGGGATGTCTGGCATGAGATTGCCCTCTTCAACTGCCCTTGGCTTTCCTCTCTTCCCAGCAGAATTCTTCCCCCGTATCAGACACCTCCCTGCACTGCCAGCATCTTTCTGAAAGACATTTCCCTGTTTTTCATTCTCTGACAGAGACAGTCTGAACTGTAAGATCCAGCCTGTGTCTCCCAAGCAGCACACACATCCCTAGCCCTACCTAGTCTAACCATTTTCTCCCTTTTTTTCCAAGCAAATAGATCAGATTCTTCCCTTTCCAGTCACCAGCCCCAGCCACACTAAGCCCTAAGTCGAACTAGTTCCTCTGAGCAAACTGGGCTGATTTCTTTTTCCACACAGCGACTGGTGTCCCCAGTTTCCCCTTTCCAGAGCTCACTCGTTGACTCTGCCACCCCATCCCAGTCACAGCTGAGTCTGAGCCCCATCCGCCCCAGTTCAGCAGACCCTCTCAGCCGGGACACGCTGATCCATCAGTCACCCTGTCCCTCAGCTGTCCAGGCTCATTTCTCAAATCCCTGTTTCCCAGGCAGATCAGTCTGGGAAGATCTGCCTGGTCCCACATCCTTCCAGCCGTGCCTGTTTTATAGAATCATTGAATAATTAGAGTTGGAAGGGACCTTCAAAGGTCATCTAATGCAACCTCCCCCTGCACAGAGCAGGGATTTAGTCCTCTCTGCTTCTCGTGGGCAAAGCCACTGCGTACTCACAGCACACATTGAATTCCTCCTCCCCCGGGCACCGGGTGCCTTCCCCAGCTCCTCGCCAGGATTGCTGCCTGTCCAGCCAGGCTTTCTCTCCTTCAGCTTTCACTATGCTCCTCTTACCAACCCAGGAAAAACTGTTTCTCCCACCCTCCCTCCTCCAGCTAAATCTGCATCCCCTCGAGACCCAGAAATACCCTATTCACGCAATATTTACAGTTTGTGTATAATCCCTGTCATGACACTTTTGCACAGCATCCCAGCATGCATCCATACCCGTTTGGTACTTGCCTTCAAGCCCGTTATCCTCCGAGCCCCTGGAGACTTTTCTCCTCCTGTGTCTAGGGCTTGCCTAAAGATTCGTTTGAAATGAACTTTATACCTCCCTTGCCTGTCACATTAACATTGCTGCTGAAGTCTCTCTCACTTGGACTTAAGCACAGGCATTCAAGCGTACATGTTTTGCAGACGTTATTCCCTTAGAATCCTGCCTCCAGGGAAGATAAAAGTTACAAAGAGCACAGCATCAGGGAAACTGCTGGGCGAAGGAGCGGCACGCAGCACCCGGCTTCCCCTCTGACTGGTCCCTTCCAACCGAAGGGACACGTGCAGCCTCAGCCTGCTCCCTCTCAGGGATCCAGCATGGTTTTGGGCTCACAGTGCCAAAAAAATGCAAATTGACTGACCACTAAATCCCCCTTCAGAGACAAAGGGCAGCGATCGGATCACTGTCTCAAAGGGAAGTGCATGCTCAGCCAAAACTGCCCATTTCTTCTCCCTCCCTCCCCAAACAAGCCCTTAAGAATAAGATAAAGGAGATGCTTCTAAATCCAGAAAAATAAACACAAGTAACAAGAAACAGGCAGAATAGAAACTGGTAGGAAGGATGCTTGTTTTCCCCCCCTCCCCATCCCCTGCCGTGATACAGACCAGACTGTATTTAACATAACACTGAGCCCCGTCCTCCTTCCTCTGCGGTGAACGGTCTCGCTGAACAGACAGGCACCTTACCTGGGATGGATGTCCACAAGCAGCACCAGGGTCTGCATCGTGATCACGTCAATCCGCTTACAGTGAAACCGTGCCACCTTCAGCACTTTCAGGTATGTGAAACACAGGACTACAAGGGAGAGGAGGAAGCTGAGGGTGTGAAAGACCCCCGTGAAAATCACAAACTGTGTCCTATCCTCTGCTCTCTTGTTGTACAGGGTGCAGGAGGCATAGAGGTGATGGAAACCCACCCAGGAGAGAGAAGCTGCCACTATCGGGAACGACACCGAGTGCAACCACGTGTAGCTCAGTATGAGAGCAGCATCTCTGTACCTCATTTTGGAGTGATAACTTAGAGGGAAGACCACAGCAATCCACCTGTCAATGCTCAAAGCTGCCATGCTCAACATGGAGTTCGTGGTGAGGAAAGTCTCCAGGAAGCCCACAATGTGGCAGATCTGATCTCCTCCTGGTTGACTCTTGTAAATGATCCCAGCCAAGGTCAGGGGCATGTTCGAAACAGTCATCAACAGGTTGCAGAAGGTGAGGTTGAGGATGAACAATCCCGGGACCTGCTTGCGGATATCGGCGCTGTACAGGAAGCAGAGCAGCACCAGCACATTGGCTAGCAGGGCCATGAGCATCAGCACCACCACCACGAAAGCCAGGATCACCTCCGAGATGCTCATGGTGCGTCCAGTCACAGGAGGGACATCTCCGAAACTGCACCGCGCCGGCACCCGGGGATCATGGTGCGAGGCTTGCTCACCTCACCCTCCTCCCCAGCCTGCTCGCATTCTTGCATGCCCTCCGTATTTTTAGAAGAGCTGCAGGTTTTTTTTTTTTCTCCAACCTCCCCCTCCTCGCTGCTCCTTTCCACGTCAACGCTTTCCGAGAGGCGTACAAAAGCGCTGGGAATGCCCATCAAAATGCGAGGAGGGCTTAAAAAATATCAGCAGGACTGAACCACTGTCTCCATGTGGTCCATTCGAAGGAGAGCAGGTTACGCCGACAAACTGCTCTCCCGAGATCCCTCATTATCAGCCCCAAGCTTGCAAGTGATTCAGCGAGTGGATTGTGCTCCCTTTCTCTCTCGCTTTCTGTCTCTCGCTCCTTCTGTGCCCTCCCCTCTCCTCCAGCCCTCACTCCCTTCCAGGCTGAATGTAACCTGCTTTTTATGATCACAGATAAAAACCCCATTAATGGATTAAAGCATGCACACTGCTGGCGATTCGCAAACGCGATTATGTCATTCCCCACCCCACAACCCCTCCCCTTCTCCCTGCGATTGCGACTCGGCTTTCCTCAAGAGAAATCCCATGCTCTCATTTAATTGATTTAGCCATTAATTTGCAAACAGCCATGTAACCAAATTCCTGCACTCCAGTGTGCTTCCTACATTTCGGTGCATCACTTGCACCGTTGCCGTTTGCTCTCAGTTAGGGCACGGGTTTTCTTTTCTCTTCCCTTCACCAGCTGTGCTCAAAAAGATGGGGAAAATGGATGTATTCTGGGGAAAATTGATGCATTCCACTACTTCTCTGGAGCTGTCATTAGGCTACTGGAATGGTTTTACGCTCCAGTTTAGCAATTTGCAGTCCTGTGTCTCCAAGCACAAGAGGAGGAAAATTATTCCCTCCCCTCCTCCTTTAAAAGCAGGGAAACCCAAAGCCCCAAATGCAGCTGTAACGTGCCCAAAGTTGCAGGGCAAGTGAGTGGCAGAGACAGTGATGCGGCGGTCTCGCTCTTCATTCAGGCTTCCTCCCCTGCAACAGCCTCTGCCCCTTCTTCATCAAAGCCTCTGAGGATGAGCATCCTGTGAGATCTAATCCAAGCAGCAGCTTGGCCAAGGAAACAGGAATGAACACATAATTCGGTGTTAAAATTAAGTTTGTTTTAAAGGACAGAGTGGGAACTGTATTCTCACTGAGGCAGCTGAGCCGTAATCCCCGCACAGCAAGGAAGCAAAAGACACGCTGCAGCACAGCTGTGGCTCAGTAAGCACCTCTGCACGTGTGCTAGAGCTAGATGCCCCGACAGATTTGTCCTCTGTGCTCACAGCCCTCACCGGAGCCGTGCACACTCTACTTACAGCAACTACTGATTGCAGAGGCTGGGGCTCGTCCACTCAGTAGCAGAGCCATCGCCCTGCACGGTGTCAGAGCTTTGCATGTTGTAGCAAGGCCCCTTCTCTTCCAGTTTTCTGGAAGCGGGGACATCTCCAACCAGATCAGGTTGCTCAGAGCCCCATTCAACATGGCATATAATGTTTCCAGGGATGGGGCACGAGGCCATCGGTTTATCAGGATGGCTTCCTGAAGCACCACGTGGGTTTCCCTTTAGCAAGCAGTGGTGGTGCCTCCTGGATTCAAAAGCTCTGCTCATGAGTAATTCCCCAGTGAGACAGGCAGTCTGGCATTAGTGTCAAGCCTGGGTGGACAGGGAGGGAAGAAGTTTGTGTCTTTAGAAAAAAGATTCAGGATGACAGTCAGGAAAAGAGGATTTTCCCAAAGTGATGAACAGATGTGAAATAATGGGAGGCAGAATGGGATCATTCAGTGAAGGAGTGAATGTCACATTTGGAGGTGCCATGGGATAGATATCACAGCAGACTTGTGAGGAGGCCATCGTGGAGCTGATGTTGTAGAGGAAATGATGAACAAAGTGTAACACTAGATATGTCTTGAAGGGCAGGAGAGGATGACAGGACTGTGGACTAGGTCTCTTTACCAGGAAGTGGAGAAGCATACAGGAATGGAGAGCTGCAGGACAGTCCAGAGTAGACCCACTGTCTCCTCTGCATGCTGAGTGTCCCTTCCAACCCAAACTATTCTATGATCCTATGAAACCTCTCCCATGTTTGCTTTGTCCTGTAAATTCATGGGGACAAAGGCAAGGTGTTTGTATACAAGGCCCTGATCCTGAGCATAAAGTTCTCATCTTTATCAAAGAATGAATTTTACTCACAAATTACTAGTTCTAGAAGTATTACACAAATCTCTTGCCATTCTTTTACAACAACCTATAGCTAATGGATTTGTGGCCTACATACCACAGGCATAGCAGTTTACCCTGACAGAGATGAGTTGTACTCGTATTGTACCAAACAGGAGGCATATTGCAACAATACAAAACTCCCCTAGATAAGAAGTTAATTTATTGCTCTCCATGTAGTAATTTTTATTACATTTTTGCCTATATTTGGCAATGGATGAGGGTATGAAGCTGCTGAAATCTTAAATATTTTGGGTTGATCTTTCAATTTCAAAAATTTCACAATGTGTGGATGGAAGATTTGACTCTGCCAGGGCATTCATGAAGGGTAAAAGCTTGCTCTGCATGTTGTCCTACTGAGACTATGAAATAGCTACTTCAGATAAATGAAATTTTCAAAGTTATATCAAACATATCCTAGATAGGAGGCTATTTTGATGACCTAAAACATCTAAGGCACTCATTTCATAGGAAACTAATGTTTAAGGCTTTTCACCACCAAGAAAACTACTTGAAAAATCTAACCTGAAAATGCATTTCAGGTCTGATACATTTCCTTTGTACGGAGAGTTTTAGCTCTCCAATTTTCCTCTGTCACATTCTGGCATCTCAGTTTCATGCTTTCACTGCACTTTCCTTCTCCTGTTTTCTCACCTTCCTCCTTTGATCAGCAGTGTACAAACTTTACAGGACTTTAACAGGAGCATTGACACATAGAAGAGACTTTCTCCTTTATCTGCGTCCTCACCAGTTCAAAGACAACCAATTTCCCCAGGGAAGGCAGCATGCCTGCAGACAGCCCATGGGTATTTCCTTTTGCCTCCATCAGCCTTTACTTTTTGCTTCACGGCTGTTGGGAGAGTTTGCAATACATTCATGAACTGTAGAACCAGTTTCACTTTATCATCGATTAAATTAAAATTTAGTAACAGCGGTATCTTTAATCTGAAGGTCAAGCGTCACATTGAAGAAAAAGTGTTATCCCCTTCTACAGAAGATAATGGATCTTGAAATCATCATTCTGCCGGATCAACAGTGAAGTCTCACTGACTTCAGCTGTCAGAATTTCACCAAATATGTACAGTATGGATACAGTGAGTAATGATTTGTGTGATGTCCATCCACACACTTTGTCAGGATGGCAGATGGACTTACAGGGGCAGCTGGCACTGGTCATTCATCACTCCATTAACAATGTCAGAGGCAGTGGAGAAGACTTTTTTTTTTTCCTCTGCATCTGCAAAATCATTACTTTTGGGTCATTGCATGGAAAGTGATCCAAGCCTTTAGGTGCTGTGCCAGGAGAGATGCTCAAGAAGAGAAGGCACAAGGAAGCTCTTTAAGCACTCAGATGAGTTGACTTTGATCTATCTTCAGCCAAATACCATACAAATTTGGCAAGTTGGCTTGGTAGAGAGAGAAGCTTCAGCTCTGTCCCTCTCAGGCTGCTACACCTTCTCTGTCACCTTCACTGATCAAAATGTCTTATTTCAGCCCCAAGAAAACTAGGATCATGCAGAGTGGCTTCTTGCCCAATTCCCTGCTCTCCAGTAGGCACCACTTGTTGCACATAGCAAGTGCTGCATGGTATGCTGGGACAAACTGGGAGTTACGGGCCAGCCAGGTGGTTTCTCATGGGCCACTGCTTTGGGGAACGGAGGAGAAACCCTCTGCTGCCTCGCTGCACAACTCTCCCACTGCCTGTGCCCCAGCAGCTACAGCAGTGCTGCTCAGCAGAGTCCTCCTGGTGAATTATTCATGCTCAGGTTGTCACTGTTTGTTTGCTTCACAGAATTAAAGAAACATCAGGTCCTGAGGCACATGGCTGATCCTTCTGGCACTGCTGCCTGCCGGATGGATTTTTAAGCGCTCTTAGGGCAGCTAAGGAAATCAAATCAAGCCAACAGCAGCAGCAAGCCATGTGAAGCTTTGAGTCAGGGACTTACGTGGTTGGAGGTGTGTGTAAGTGGAAGGCACAGCTCTCCCCTTCCCCGAGCTGCTTCTGAACCAGGTGAGAGCTTTCTTCCTGGGGACCAATTAGTGGATGCACAAGCTCAGTCACTTGGTGAGAGCAGGACAGTAACTTGGTCTGTGTTTTACCAGCAAATACAAGATGCTCAATGACATATTCCAGCATGGGTTTTGGTTCACAATTTCTATTTTGGAATCGCTCCACATCAGTATCATCAATGATGCAGAGAGGAAGACTCAAAGGAAAGTGTGGTCAATAGGTTTTAAGTGCACTACCATTTCTCACCAAAAAGATATATTTATGAGCAAAGAATAATTAGTTATATTTCAATTCAAATTTTTTTCAAAGATGTAAGACACTTAGTTTTGTTTTCTGATTTGTTTTGTTCTCAGCCTGTTTTTACTCTTCATCTCTTTCTTACATGCAAATGAATAAAAGAATAATATGAAAATTAAAATTATTTTCTTTGAAAGATGTTGAAAAATCAAATCAAACATAGAAACAAAAAAAGCCCTATTTAAATTAGAATTAATATATCTGTAATATTACTGCCTTCAGAATAACATCAGTACTTTCAGAGAGGGGAAGTAAGTTTTTCCATCTGCTCTTTCAACATTCATCTTCTTGCACAAACATCTGTACAGGTTAGAATTACTCAGCACACCAACACATTGACCGCAACCCTGAAAGGTATTTCTAGAAAGTCTGATCCCCAGCATCCAGGAGCTGTTGAAACATTATCTAGTATGTTACTTACACCAGCTGAATAAGAATCACCCTTGGAAATTGAGAAGAAGCAATTCATGCATTTGAAAGTCTACTTAAATGATGCCATCAGTATTTGCAAGCTGCATAGCTATTCTGATGTTATTCACATGAAAACATGCCAATCAAATATCACCTGAATTTTAAAAACTGTTATTATTGCTCTGATTTACTCTTATGTTTTCCTGTCAATCTTGTCATAAGGATGAGAGCAAAATGATGCGTGGGTAAAAGGGGCTCCGTGAGTACCTACGAGAGCCTCTCCCATGAGGAGACATAACGAGGACTATTAAATATTGATACAGGAGGTCAGCTGTCATAACTGATGGTGATGTCCTTTCTTTTCCCAAGCTTGCCATAGGAAGGATGTGGCACAGTCCCTCAGAAGAAACTCATTCAGGGAAAGTAATTAAGCTTAGGAGTGACCTCTAACGCACTGCTCATAATGCCACCTAAAATGTGACCATCACTTGGATTTAAACTGTCATGAGAAAAGCACTAGATATTTGAAATGCAGGGAATATATTTTAGAGGAAGAAGAAAGAGATTCACTAATTAAAAGACCCCAAATATTCTTGAGTGTCTGAAGACAGGTAGAACAAACTAATTCCCAGTTTTTGTGGAGGACTGAATTTGCCAGATACTACATTTTAGAGTGGTTCCATGTTGTGGTAATCAACAGATCTCTGTCACATCGACACTGTTCTAGACAGAATTTTTTGTTCTCTTTATCCTGTAGTTGTTCGAGCAGTCAGAACAGAAATCACTTTTGTCACACTTGCTCTTTTTAGATGTGCAGTATTTCAAAGTCCCTTTGTTTTTAACTGGGCTGGCTCCTTCTCACTCAAAGACAAAAATAGAGGCTTGCAACAGAAGGCTTTTAAAACACTGCATAGATGGCAATGCCTTTTTTTGATATAAAAAGCCACACATGAGCACACATTCTCATAAACTTCCATTTAGCAATTAGCTGTGTATTTTTTTTTATAATTGCTTCTAGCACAGCAATTTTACATGGATATTCATATCTATTCACTTCCTTGAATGAAATGCCCATTAAAAGTGTTATCTTGCTATTGAAATTAACTATTTTTGCCTCTGGTTTTCCTATTGAGCAGAGGACCATTTCTGCTCTCTAATAACTTCTGCAGGGCAGGAGGTTATTATATATATGACGACGATCCAACCAAATACGTCTGCTTTATTAACGAAGAATATTTGGATCATTGCCTCAGGCTGGGCAGAAGAGTTTGGGTTCAAAAATTTTTATTTTTAATTTACATGACCATATGGTTTTGTTTTGTTTGTTTTTTTTTTAAACACAGTTTTTTTGGTGTGCTGGAATCATGGAATTCAGAGCTCAATTGTTTATCACCTGCAAATTGCTTAACTATTTTAAATATACTGGAAAGCTTATTAATGCCATTCCAGTTCAGGGAAGGTAAAATTCAACTCATAGGTCTTCGAGAGACTAAAAGACTCATTGCAAGGCAGTCTACTAGAGGCTTAAATTATTTCCCTGTAACAGCTCTTATGGGTTTGTGATTCCTTTGGATTTGCGATATATTGATAAGGCTTTTATAAGGTTTCTTTTCACTGGAAGATTTTCTACAAGTCCACTAACTTTAAGGATTTGGAAATTCTAATTTTACTTATTGCTTAACTGACTTACCATGGTAATGAAGGAATTACGCAATTCCTTTGATAAGCCCAGGCAGCCTTTTTAAAATAGACATGTTATTTCCAGGCCCATACTTTGGGAAGCGCTGTTAATGAGGTACAGCATGCCCTCGCTAACCATTCAGCATTTTTGTCTTGAAACATTATTAGCTTAAAATTTTTTTAGTTAAAACCTGTGAATCTAAGTCAGCATTTTACTATCAAAATAGAGGGCAAAAAGGAGGTGAATGCTAAACATACTTGGTTTCCATGTTAATTCAAAGCAGTCATTTGACCATTGACCACCACCAGCCAGTTCTTAGACTGTGTCACATGAAACTACCACAAGCGTAGCTGTACTGGCATTTTCTTTGGGTTTTTTTTTTTTTTTTTTTTTTTTTTTTTTGTATTCAAGAGAGATGGAGCATCAACCCCTGCTTGAAAAAAAAATCTTGCCTTCTCATATCAAATTTTTAAGATCACAAAAAACTGGAAAAGCTGCTTCTATCATCCTTTATGGACACCAAACAGGACTATCTCTGAGATACCTGCCACTTCCCCAGTTGCTTTCTACAGCTGGGATCAAACACAACATTAATTTTATTGCAAATCATGTGTGCTGGCTCTCCTTTGGCCCAGAGCAGAGAAAGCTCCAAAAAAGAAAAAAAAAAAAAAAAAACACACACACCACAAAACACCACAAATTCAGAACTAATTGGTAAGTGATGTCCTGTAGGTGATATACAAAGGTGCTGCAGACTGCCTGGAGCTGCAGGAGATGTGTCTGACCTACAAGAGGTCACAGAGATACTGGAGTCAAGAAGTCAGAACGCTCTGCAGGACTGTAAATGAATTTAAGCAAAAGGAAAATGCAGGGCAGTAAATGTACTAATAGCATACCAAGTTGGACAGGAATATCACTAAAGAATCAAGCAAAATCCTTTTGCATTTCTATCAGGCAAACACATGCTGCCATGTGTGCAGATGCATGGCTCAGAAAGCTACGGATCAAGCATGAGCTTAACTTGCCTGGAGATTAGTAATAGGGTAACGGTATCACACTGATTTTTTTAATTTCATCTTGCTTAATTTTATTTAGCTTATATTATTTATGTGCATAGTCAATAAAAGATACTGCTATGGATAGATTAATATCTCTGCTTAAAACACCACCTCTCCAAAACTGCATAATGATGAAGGAAACTTTTAACATATTAATGCTTTTTGGAAGGACAACTGTGCTCCTCAAAAAATAATGACTCATTTGAAGGGCTTTTAATTCTTTTTTTTTTTTTCCCCCCTCTCCAGTTCTTGTCATGACCCAAAGACTGAGGGTGATTCAGCCATCTATACTGCCTTTGTAGGCTATGTCTCAGCCACAAAAATGAAAGATGGTTTAAATCCTCTCTTGGTGACATCAGTGGGAAAGCATTCATATATTTAACAAGATCTCATTTTCCTGCTAGTCTTGAAGTGAAGTAGGCTTACAGAAGGGATGAATGAGAGCAAGGCAATAAGACAAATACAAAAACTGGTGTCATAGTTTAACCTTTTCTTTAGATTAACAGTACCAGACAAGAAGAAACAGGAGTTAAATTTCCAAGAGAGCTCCAGAAGTGACTGATTTCAAAACAATAACTATTTTGGAAACTCCTGTCAAAACACAGCATCATATCCATCTACCTTCTCTGAGTGTAAGTCTCATTAAGAAAGAACCAGTTCTGTAACAGAGTCTGCACAGCCAAAACAACCTCCTGCCACCCTTCTCCAACAAACATGGGAAAAATCCACATGGATTAGTCTTCCTTTCATTAAGCAGCTTAATCAGAAGAGTCCTGAGGTCTGGCTTTGATACAGAGTTTAATATTTTCCCAAGACATATAGCCACCACTGCAGCCTGTGTTCAACAGGTTAACAACATCCCTCATCTCCCTACTAGTGCAGACCATGTGGTTAAAACCCCTAAAAAAGTCACAAAATTTCAGTCAACTATAATCGTCTTGTCATCTCCTCTATTTTTTTTTCAGTGCAGTAAATGTTTAAGGTAAACCCCATGAAATAGCAAGTATTGGCTGCTTTCTCCTGTGTTCTTATCAGTGTACTCCATGTAGGCTACTGATAATGAAAGAAAACTTACATAAAACTCATGCAGAGAGACAGAGCCAAACTGGTGTCCAAGATCAGCAAGCCACTGATGGAACAATTTGGAAAACTACCCATTTCACAGCAGTACTGTGCAGTCACTAGCTGTAAACGAACAGGGGAAGCTTCAGCTTATTTTTACCAAGGACTTCTCATGACTGGTCTCAAGTGAGTTCCTTCCTACAATGGAAAATTAATTTAATCCACATTCATATAGATTATGTCCATGTCTACTAGCTAATCCATTTGTCTTTTAAAAACACCGCTCTATAAAGGTTCAGAGCAACCATGAGAAAAGTAAAAAAGCAACCACATAGGAAGATTTAAGATTTGTTGAGAGAGCAAATAAGGACAGAGACCCTGAAGTGATCTGTTATATCCTTTATATCATAATATTCTAGAACATCTTTGACTTTTCTTATATTAAATTCCACCTGATAGTTGAAAGTCTAGCTTCAAAATCTAATTATAAGGCAGAAAAGAACAAAGTGATTAAGTTTTGTCTATGTCCTTAATCACTATTTGATTTTTATCAACCCTAGGCATAATAAACATTGCCTGCAATTATCTCCCACGTAGAAAAATTACTTCCTTTTGTCATGAATACCTGTCATCCAGACCCAGGAGCCCTGGGTTGTTATTACTCAGGGTTCGAGGAACACCTGCGTTTTCTTGGCAAGCTCTGGAAATAATAATGATTTAGCAGTATTTATGTAAGAACTTCCCTTGCATTCATGAATATCTCCTTGATCTGGTAGCTAGGAAGAAAGAAAAATTAAAGGAGTTGCTGACTGATTTCTTTTCACAGTTGAAGATCTTCCGGTCCTGATCACAAGTTTTAGATGGAGTACATGCGGAAAGACCTGCTTTATATAGACAACATACATTTTAGCCCTCTTAATCCACATGTCAGGCCAGAAGATCATGTTTAACAATATTTGTCCACTTAGCAGATAGTTAATTTAGCTACTGGTTTAAATTCTGTTCAATAATTTAAGAACTATCAGAGGAAGAGAGAGTGTGTGTGTGCAACATATGTAAACCACTGTATTGGCTTATGTACAATGACTGTAGAGTTGCCCTTGGCTTGGGGAAGTCTTGCCATGGCTGAGGGCACCTGGGCAGTGCTCTGGGTGCAACTCCCATGTCCACGCTGTCACAGTGCAAATCTGAATCTTTGATTCCAAAAGGCTGGAAAAACTTCTGCTTCTGAATTCCATGCAGTCCCTGGTATGATTTCCAGAAGGAAATCTCATAAGAATTTGCCCATCCCAGGGGCAACTAAAAATTGCCTTGAAAATGCTTGATGGGCTATTGCAACTGGAGAAGATGATAAAGCAACGTTGAAGCAAACTCCGTTGCATTATCAACCAAGTTGTTTGGTCTAATAAACTAAAAGCTTAATTATAGAGGCAGCTCACCTCCCTTCACAGCAGGGACATCCAAGCCATGTATTCCCAGAGTTCTCAAAGCAGGATAAAAGCTCATTTAGCCACTGAGTCACAAACCAGCTAAAAATCAATATTTTTATTTTAAAGTATGGTTTGGGATTTTTTTTTTCTTCATAAGCTTCATGGGCTGAGGACTGCACTGCGAAATCTCAGTTTTAAAATAATTTTTTATGACAAGACATGCATCACTGAAGACATGGGTCTGTAATGAAAGCGATGGCACAAGTTTATAGCACTACAAACACAAACATGTAATGACAGTATCCCAGAGTG